>CM068367.1:1402339721-1402742221 GCA_034769895.1 Magicicada septendecula
CTGTACCTGTACTTATGTATAGGAGTGAAAGTTGGATACATACCAAAATACGAGACAGCAAAATACAGGTAGCAGAAATGAGATTTTTGAGACGGGTCAAAGGCTGCACATGAAGAGATTTAGTAAGAAATGAAGACGTGCGAAATGAACTAAATGTATTGCGACAAAACAAATGTTAGGCATAGTAATAATGGAACACATAAACAGTTATCTGGAGCAAGGTTGTATATTTTAAGACAAAATTGTATATGCTTTGTAGTTCACAAAATATTTATTTTTATTTCAAAATCGTCTCTGAATCAGATTGATCTGATTTTAAAAAGAAATGTCAATTGGTTACTTGGATGTTGTTTTCGTGGATTGATTCGTCTTACTGCCAGTCCTGTGAATCGCCGCAATCTGCTCCTCCTTTCTGCAAACTCCCGCTTCGCTGGGGCTCCTCTTGTACGCGCGCACGCCGTCACACCGGTAATCTAATCTAATCTCAGGGCACAATTGGGTTGTAATTTAATCTCACTTATTTTCGGTGCGTTAAGCATGCACCTTCCCGCGTCTTGAGGTGCCCTCGCGATCACATAGGAGTATCCCGGGTGGATACACCTTCCCTAGCGGAAATCTTGATTTACGCGATACTAGCACTGTTTAACACTAATGAATAGCTTATTACTTTTTTTATAATGAGTTCGTACCCCGGCAAGGTATCAGCAACGGGTAACTCGTCGCAGATTTGACCCTGATCTCTCGTTCAAAGCACGTTTCTGCACGGATAACTCGCGCAGAGAGCACGTCTGAAAAATTCGAGCTGCAGGATAGAACTGACTTGAAATTCGTCGGCGGAGACCCAATCTTAGTGGAAAATTGGGGCCGCTGATTGGTCGAAACAGCTTATCACGCGATTGATGGCTACAACTGATAGATCATTACTTGAAACGATTTGCAGATTTTTGCAGCAGCAGGTATAGATTTTATCTAAGAATTTTCTGCCTTATAAAAGATAAGGACTTTATAGAAACGGCTTTTTACTAACGAAATCCCTATTTACATATTACGTAGCAAGCCTCTGACACCCAGAGAATACAGCTCTATTTAAAATGCGTGTGCTGTCCAAATCTCAGTTCGGTACGTTAATTTATACTTGAGCTATTCATAAAAATACGACTGACACGCGCGCTCGCACATGACATGATCACAAATATATTTATGGGTGTTTTAATACATAATAGTCTCTTGCCCACTTCTTATATTAATACTTATATCTAATTTACATATTCGGACACAAATCAAATATTAACATGTCTATAGCGTCATTACCTGTTATAACAGCATGTAGTCCTAGCTACATTTCCCTTACTGCAATGTTCTATTGCAGTATTTGCAATAAATGAGAAAATAACTGAATATATAAAAAGATGGGAACAACACGTAAATAGAATAGGAAATGGGAGAATACCCCAAAAAATACTAACTACAACCCAAGAGGGAAAAGAGATATAGGAAGACCACGCAAACGGTGGTCGTAGGTTTGTGAGGACGGAACAGGTAAATGCCTAATCCTTGTAGTGCAGAAGAAGAAGAAGAAGATTTTCTACGTACTACTGTCTTACTCATATATTAATTTTTGTTTCGGGTTTCAGCTGATTGCTCCATAAAGTGGAATGTAAATGTCCCTTTATTTGGATTCCTTGACCTACATAACTTTTTATTTTTGCTATATTTGTGCTGTCGTGACACCGAGGTATTTGTATGTATCCACACTCTTCACAACTGCCGGCCTCAACAATTACCTTTGCATGTATTTCCGACGACAATTACAGACCGTTCTACATGTTTCTCGGCTATCCCAGCAGAACCAGCTGTAATGTTGTGTGTGCGCGTGACTCTTAACAGGGTCAACAATGCTATTCCACACCATACCGGTCGGCGCACTGTGTTCAAGGCCGCAGTAAATTACGCTCCAGTGTTTTCGAGTAGTGTTGACGCGTATTATGGATTATTCTGGAACTCTTGTGCTATCTATTTAAACAACGGCAGCTGCCGATTAGAGTCAGTCTTACGTCGGCGATTACTCAGTTGAGTTATTGTCGGGGGATTAACACAGTGCGTCTTAAGTGGTATGTTAGTGAAAAGTGATTGTAGTGCGGAATGCTTTGTAGTTGGCATTATTATTTGTGTGGACATATTAACTTGAATTATTGTACGACTACAATCTTGTTGAATAACTTGTTGATTACAAACTGTTAATTGTGATAATTGAAACTGGTTATTAGTGACTTCATTGGTGTCTTGTATTTTGTTTTTCACTGTAGCATACGACGATTAGTGAGACGGTCGTAACAGTGGTGTCAGAAGTGGGATGTTAACCGTTAACAATGGAATCGGTGAACCGTCGTTACGATATTAAGTCCATTTGCAATGTTTCATTAACCCCCATTTCTTGTGTATTCCGTCTAAACGCCTGAGCATATAACAGATGTAATTGTCATCTTCCATTAAATTTTGTCCCATAAAATATAACTACTAGTAATTTTTATACAAACCACTATGTTTTTTTTGGTATTGGCGAACGCTTTCGGCAGTCAAGCCATCTTCAGGTTATTTACCAACAGAGAAATATGAAACCGTTCACTTCTTATATACCGTTTTACCGGACCTATCTAGCCCCGCCACCTGACGGAGTAACGTCTTACTTAACTCCACCTATAGTGGGTTGTCTTACATTACCAATTTTGTAGCCGTTAAAATTTACGTTAACTCATTTTCTACTCTTTTTTGTTGTCTAATAAGCTGCTAAATATTTCTTCATTTTCAAATGTGGTTTTTATATTCATTATCGTTTTTCATCTTTATTTCTTACTTTTAATATTTCCACTTCTTCCTTTAATTTCCTTTCTCTTTCTTTACTCATCACTTTTATTATCTTATAATTTACGACTGGGTCTATGAATGTATGTCTTTCTTCTACAAAAAGCCTAGCGTATAATGAATTCGTCTTTAACTCTCAATGTTCTTTAAATCTCTGGCAAAATTGACGACCCGTTTCAAAATTACTAGCAGAAATATTCGAGACCACTAACACTTCAATACAACAATACATAAAATATAACTAAAGGTTATATAGAGTATTGTTATGTTCAGAAAATCAAACGCGGTGAAACAATGCGCACGTGTTACTAATTTAGAAAAAGTAGATAGAGAGAATGGAGAGAAATATTTTATAAGTCCGTTGTATAGAACTTCAGAGTGAATTCCCAATGAAGCTACAATTGTTTTTATACGCCCACAAAAAATTAGGCGTAGAATACATTTTCTCGGCCGTTGTCAGGGTAAATTGAATTTTCGCTTCCGCCTTTGTAAGTGTACGCGCGGTGGACGTACGCGCGCGTGACTGTCTCATTACGTTGGATCAGTGGTGGCGCGAACTTTGCCCTCCTCGTTTGTGGCCGCGCGCTAACCTACTTCACTTGACATATTCATAAAAATTCATTTTCTGGTTTCATCCCCCACCCACCTCACCGTCCGTACTTTACACAATAATGATCAGACTTTATCGCCCATTTAATGTGTTAATTTGTTCTTGTTTCGTTTATCTTTTATACTTTGTCCTTTTTAAATGATTGTTGTATATTCAAAATAATTTCTACACTTTTATTTGTAGACGTCCCGGTTTTTTCCTCCTGACAATCTTTTCGTACTTGTACTTTCTTTCCTCTAATAAAATTAGATTATAATTAGGTTAGATAATTATAGATTCTCTTTAATTCCTTGGTATTAAGTTATCACGAGGCAGATATTTGAATGTGCTTTTGTTTGCTGACGACTTGCTTGTACTTCAAAATACAGAATCTGATTTGTAAAAATCTGTTTTTAGGCTTCATAATATATTTTGCAAACAATACAATATGAAAATCTCCACTACAGAAACAAATGTAATATCATTTCGAGGTAAGGAGCCAATAAGAACAAAAATAATGATTAGTGATCGAATTCTAGAACAGGTGAACCGCTTTAATTATTTGGGAAATGATAATTTAATTACCTTTTATCCGTCAGTGACTTCGTTCTAGCGTTTTTTATATAGACGCGTTTCGTGACATGTGTCACATCTTCAGTAGTCCTCGTCAAAAGTTAAAATTCACATAAAACACATAAAAACACATTTGCACATATTTACAAAATTACAAAGACGACACACACATAACACGATGTAACTTCGGCTTCGTTGGACCGGTCCGACCGCGCGTGTAGTTGACGAGCCACTAATTGAACTAAGTCAATCCTTATCACCAGTCATTACCGTCATACGCGATAATATTTAGTGCTGTATCATATAGTGAGTGAGATTGAAACCTTAATTGTTCGTTTAGTATACTGTTATTGTTGATATTCTTGTCTTTAAATGATTTATAAATCTCAAACTCCTCGAGAGCGTCCATTAACCTACCCTTACCGCATACATGGATTGCTTTGAAATTGGTATTGAAATCTGTGTAATTATGATTATGCATCATTAGATGGCGCGCATAATTAGATTTGGTCTTGTCTAAATCATTCCTTGGTAGATGTTCTTTGTATCTTTTCAAGGAAGACCTGCCAGTTTGACCCAGATAGAAACAATCACAATCATCACATGACATCCTCTAAACACCTGTTTTCTCTTCTAACGGGAATGGTTGTTTTATGCGTAACAAATTAGATATATTATTATTTGTTTTAAACGCGACTTTTATATTGAATTTAGAGAACACATTGGATATAATGTTAGGTAAAAGGCTACCGTACACTGTCGTTATATACTTTTTATTATTATTTTTATTATTGTTAACTTTATTATCATCGATGGTAATATGGTGGGATCTAGTTTTATATAGGTGTCGCTTAAGAAGTCTATCTATCATCGAACTCTTGTACCCATTCGCTATTGCTATGTGCCTTATTATATCCAATTCGTCCTGAAAGTCCTTTTGGTTAAGTGGAATCGTTACCAACCTATGAACAAAACTGTTGTAAGCCGCCATTTTCTGACTATATGGGTGATGAGAATCGGCGTGTATTGTAATATCTGTGGTGGTGGGTTTGCTATATATTTTATATTGAAATTTATTAAGATACTTTGTAACAGTCAGGTCCAAAAAATTGAGTTTATTGTCAGCCTCTGTTTCGAGGGTAAATTGTATGTTCTTGCTAAGGCTGTTCAAATAATGTTTCAATTTCTCTATCTGCCGTAGCGTGCCGTTGAAAATTATGGGAAATGATGTTGGCTATGATAGAAATTATGATATTTTGCTGTTAAGTTAGGTAAGTTCCAGACGATCTGTGGAACAATCAACCGTATTTTTAGAAATAAGATACGTCGAGATTCAAAATTAAAGTTTTAAAAAGTTATAGCAGTCCCTATACTGTCCTATGGGTGTGAATTATGGAGGACAACAACTAAGAAAAATTATTGTAAAATATAGGCCTTGGAAATGGCGTTCTTAAGAGGAGTTAAAAGCTGTTCTGAACTCAACCGTATAAAGAATGAGACTGTAAGAGAAGAGTTAAAAGTTTTTAATTTGAACGACAAATTAACTGATTACAAAAAAAAAAAAAAAACGTTTCGTTCTTGGTCAGTTACGATGAAACAACGTGTTTACCGGGGTCAATTGCATCCCGCGCTTTCACTTACCGACCGAATCTGTCATTTAGAAACGTTGCTCTTCTGAATTTCGATGAGATTTCAATGCTGCAACTTTTCACTTGTGCGGGTACGCTCTTTCTTCCAATATTTTTGTTAGGTTAGGTTACGTTAGGTTAGGCTAGGTTAAGTGATCTCTTTGTTTGGTAAGTCAGCCAATTTATGGGAGATAACCCAGACAGAAAATCGGGCTGAACGTTAAGTCCTACCATCGTCGTACTCTGCGATATGCTAGTAACATATCTAGGAGACTTATCAGTTACTAAACTCTCGCGAACAAGATCATCGGACTGACCAGTTCTAATCTATCTGCTTGGAGCTGGAACAACCAGTTTTAATAAAATAATAAAAAAAATAATCATTTGTAGCCACCACTATTTTCACAAAGCATATGGTGACTCATTTAGCCTGTAAACCTGCTACACATATGGATTAAACAGGAATAATGTCGCGCTTTGTCCTCTTTCAGGGTGCCCATTTATCGGCAAGGCTCGTACGGCCACGTTTAATCTCAACTGACCGTTCACAAACCATTGTTTTTGATGGCGCATCATCTCCTAACGTAGTTACCATTTCGTTGTGAATTTCGATTATTGCTAGACCTTTACTAACAAACAAATCAATGACAGCACGATGTTTGTTTTTTCGATTTTTCAAAATACCTGTACCGTGCAAATTTCAAACAGCCGGTAAACAATGGATATAAATTGGCGGATATATTTGGAAATTAACGGGTGTTTATAAGAAACACGACCCACAGTGTACGAAAGATTTTAGTTCCATCGCATAGCTGTAGATCCAGCTGCGCAAACTTTCAACTTACCCCGGTAGTAAAACATTGAGATTTCCTGTAGAATAGTGGGATAGATATTTTCTCAGTAGTGGAAAGACTAGTGTTGACGTCTTTGTTAATCGTTATTTTATCAGATGAAAAGCAAAAATTTCTTATTGTGCTTTTGTTCAAAATAAATAATTCCATTATCGAGTACCATTCCTGGACATTTTCCCGAATTAAATAACCCGAATATATATATATATTACGGAAAGTGAATATCGGGAATTTAAAAAGCCCGAGTCCAATAACCCGAATCTGTTTTTCCGAAATCAATACACCCGAATATATACATAAGTATATAAGTTAGTACATGAATATTTATTATTCGACTTTCTACATTACAATATTGTGATCTAGTGCTCGTAAGTACTCTATAATACGGTCTTCAGTTTTGTAGTTTTCATATTCCATCACGATACCTCGGGTTCTTTTATGTACAACCAACAATTTCTTATTAAGTCCTGCTTTAACACTTCTCCTTTCATAAAAAAAAATAAAGGTTGAATGAGCGACTTATTAATTTACTACTTACATTTTGTTGGTACAAAATATTTCTTTTTCAATTTTTACTTCGAAACTTAAATTTGGAAGTTTCGGATAGTTACTAATTCAAAAACATGTATATTCGCGATATTCCACTCGGCAAAATGTATTCCGAATATTCAATTCGGCTAAATAACCGTTTGTTAAAAACGTTTTTCGGTTTACGTTTCGGGAAATTCGATTAGGAAAAATGTCCGGGAATCTCGAGTACTCATATTCACACAAACAGACAACTACTCGACAATTTCAAAGCCTAATAGGGAGGCATACTTTCATTACGATAAATTACGCATATGGAATGTGATAATTCAACATATCTCCATGTAGCTTGATATTCACATTAGGATAAATTGCAGATTGCGCATACCAATTTTCTCGGAACACAGAGGTGCTGCATTTCCCTGCTAACGTAACATGTTTTAATGTAACGTTTGAAGTCGACTTCCCCGAAATTTGCTTAACGTTGAGGCCACGCGTTTAATACCCTC
The DNA here is from genome assembly GCA_034769895.1 of Magicicada septendecula. Taxonomy (NCBI): domain Eukaryota; kingdom Metazoa; phylum Arthropoda; class Insecta; order Hemiptera; family Cicadidae; genus Magicicada; species Magicicada septendecula. Next base: position 1,402,347,262 of record CM068367.1, read on the forward strand.
ATCACGTTATCGTGATTTAATTTATTTTTACACACGCAGTTAATAGTTCACCACATAAACCGTTGATGACTGATCAACTAAATCGTGCTCACTGCTTACTGTATCGTTTTAGTACCGACAGATAAACGTTTGATGGCGGACTTCAAATCGTCAGCAACGCCATGACGTCTATAAATTAAAGCAGCAGCGCACACGCGGCGAATAAAGTAAGTCCATAAAACTGTTTACAAGTGGCAGTGATAGAGCGTGACTATAAATTGTTGACTATACATGGCGTCATTGTTGCTGTCCAACAGCTCACACTCTCGTCACATCGATTCGGTTTTTTTTTCTCCTTTATATATACTCAATCTGAGCTTCATTTTATAGTACTCTGGTCACGTAAACAGTAGGAAACATTGTTATCCAAACCAAACTACTGTTTGCGTACGTCTCCGACGTTCTTATATGTTGATCTTACTTCAACTCTCTCTCACTCACTCTCTCTCTCTCTCTCTCTCTCTCTCTCTCTCTATATATATATATATATATATATATATATATAAATATTGTAGCATGACAGATAATCCACACCAATACATTACTCAATGATCATTAATAAAGCTCTAATATATGGAATATCCAGATGAGAATTAATTAAAATGCACTGTTTAATAATATACTCACAAGAAAGGTTGAATAAAGAAAATTTCTGCAAATAATATAATATAATACAAATTTAAAAACCCGGAAGGCTAAAAATAATAATAACAAAATTACCCAGGTAAGATAGAAGCAGGCAATTAATATACCCCGTCAAAGAAACCAGACCAGAAAAAACAAAGCTACTGAAGACAGAAGAAAGAAGAATAATTAAAACTACTACTACTGAAGAATGAAGAAAGAAGAACAATCAAAGATACAGAAGACAGAAGAAGGAAGAATAATTAAAACTACTACTACTGAAGAATGAAGAAAGAAGAACAATCAAAGATACAGAAGACAGAAGAAGGAAGAATAATTAAAACTACTATTACTGAAGAAAGAAGAAAGAAGAACAAACAAAACTACTGAAGACAGAAGAAAGAAGAATAATTAAAACTACTATTACTGAAGACAGAAGAAAGAAGAACAATCAAAGCTACTGAAGAATGAAGAAAGAAGAACAATCAAAGATACAGAAGACAGAAGAAGGAAGAATAATTAAAACTAAAGAAGAAAGAAGACTAATTAAAACTACTGAAGAAAGAAGAAAGAAGAATAATTAAAACTACTATTACTGAAGAAAGAAGAATAACCCAAAACAAAAACTACAGAAGAAAGAAGAAAGAAGAAAGAAGACTAATTAAAACTACTGAAGAAAGAAGAAAGAAGAATAATTAAAACTACTATTACTGAAGAAAGAAGAATAACCCAAAACAAAAACTACAGAAGAAAGAAGAAAGAAGAAAGAAGAATAATTAAAATCAAGGAAGGAAGAAAGAAGAACTAATTAAATCTAATGAGGAAAGAAGAACTAATTAAAACTACTACTACAGAAGAAGGAAGAAAGAAGAACAATCAAAGCTACTGAAGAAAGAAGAAAGAAGAACAAACTAAATCTAATGAAGAAAGAAGAACAATCAAAGGTACAGAAGACAGAAGAAGGAAGAATAATTAAAACTAGAGAAGAAAGAAGAACTAATTAAAACTACTACTACAGAAGAAAGAAGAAAGAAGACTAATTAAAACTACCAATACTGAAGAAGGAAGAAAGAAGAACAATCAAAGCTACTGAAGAAAGAAGAAAGAAGAACAAACTAAATCTAATAAAGAAAGAAGAACAATCAAAGCTACTGAAGACAGAAGAAAGAAGAACAATCAAAGCTACTGAAGAATGAAGAAAGAAGAACAATCAAAGATACAGAAGACAGAAGAAGGAAGAATAATTAAAACTAGAGAAGAAAGAAGACTAATTAAAACTACCAATACTGAAGAAGGAAGAAAGAAGAACAATCAAAGCTACTGAAGACAGAAGAAAGAAGAACAATCAAAGCTACTGAAGAAGGAAAAAAGAAGAAAAATTAAGACGATCCATATAAAACAAAAACCCCATAGGGAAAGAACCCCCAAAAAACCCCAAAATCAATGAATGCCCAAAGAGAAAGTATAACACCCTAAAAAACCATATCACTGTAAAACTGACAAAAACTAAAAGTGTTAGTAGTATTAAATATTAGTGCATTCAAAAAGTTATTATTTAGTTTGTATAGACAAGTCTTCACAGTTCCCCCATGGTTGAATATTTCATATTAAAAGCTAGAAAAAGACTAGTAAATATATTGATAATTCACCATAGACAAGTGCAAGTGATCAAATTATAAATAATAAACTTTAAAAGGGTACATGAGTTGCAGTACATAGTAACAAACTTTAAGTTTTGTGAACAGTGCCTACTTTGATAATGAAGTAGTAATATTACTAAATAAAAGCTACTAAAGCGATATGAACATTCCATAGAATGGAATATAACTCAGGTAGCTAGGGTTATACTTTAAGAGGGGGTATAAATTTTATAAATGGGGAATTACAGAACAAACTGTTTATGATGAAGTTTATAGAAGGTGTTAACAATTATATATGGAACCAGGATGTTAGGTTCCTATTACATATAACATTTAGATAAATAAGGGTTAGTCATAAGAAATATTAGTATTATAACTGTTATTTTATTGTTCAGTTTAATTTAGGAATGCACTGTCTAAAAATAGATATCATTCCAATGTTGTAGAAATACTCTTTATTATGTTATTAGGTAATATACTAAGCAATGTTATTCAGAACACTAGTTGTGATATAGAAAGATGTTATATGTTAATTATAATCAATAATTTATGTTATACTAGTCAGAGAAGGATATAAAATAGCTACATTAATAAAACATTTGGAAGTTAGCCACACATCAGATCTAGGCCAAAGAATAAATTTAAACTGCAGAATAATTAACAAACCTAGTCTTATAAACCATATAAAATGACAATATTCAGGCAAAATAAACTCAACATATCAAATACTATGTAAATAAGGCTTTCTAAAGATATGGTCATTATATGAGTAAAATTATTTAATTGTCTAATAAAATACCATTAAAACTGAAATAGATTAACTGACACTATCCTAGGGGAAGTCATATACAATTGAATTATATTAAAAAACCATCATTAGTATACTAAATTGCAATAAAATAAGTGAGAATTGATAATTATACAAATTTCAGATTTCATAGAATAATAATTATATTAGGGAAAATGGCTATTATTTACATAGAAGACAGGAAGTATAATTTTAGGCCTACCTCCCAAAAAATTATAAGAAATATAATTTTCAGATAAAACTTTGTAATACTAACTTAATTACTATCAAAATAAGTAGAATAGAATAGTGAAAACGAATATGTATTTTATATTTCAAACAGTTAACTAATAACGAATTTATTATATGAACATAAAATACATTTTTAAAGTGTATCGGAAGTTATGGCAAATTTAAACAATGTATGAGATATATTATATAGGCTAAGACTTTCATGAGACGAAGGAAATACAGACAGTTCATTATTATGCGTTGACGAGTGCACTTAAAGTAACCTTTCGCCAGAAATAACCTTTAATGGCGTTTATATTATTAAACCGTATCTCAGTGAAAATTTTGAAAATAATAATTTTAAACTATTTTATAGATTGTGAAGTGGTGAAAGTGACCAATGAACACAGTAACACTAATAAATTGAACCACACATAACTAGATAAGCAGAATAACACTGATATTACACCAAATACAGACCGAAATTTCGAGGTTAAAAACGACACACATAAACACAACGAGATATATCCGGTGACAACATTTTACACCAAGTGAACTATTCCATCATACACCAGTGACATTTAAATATATCCAGGACGATCGTATACAATTGCTGAGAGCATTTACTCGAAGAAAGGACATCTTTATTACAACAAAAACTTCATCAACGCTGGAGGCTTCCTTGCGCATGCGTCAGTCAACCATTTTCGTCCGGTCCGCTGCAGTATAGAAACGACCTGGCTACTATTGGTTCGAAATCAAATCATATATAAACTTTTAATATTTTTAATTATTATTGTATTGTTAAATTTTAAGACATTTAATAAGTGTAAGTGTTATACTTTCCTTCCCACAACCTTCTCTGGCTATATATTTTAATAACCGTTTAAAGAACCCTATTTTATAATACCAATAGAAATTGTTTATATCGACCGGCCCTGAGCGAGTCGATACTGCATTATAATATCAATTTTAATCAAACAATTTCATTATTTTTTGTTAATAAACCTTCTGTATCGGTAAATTGGAGTTGATTTTTTATTATAAAAAAGACTTAACAAGTAATTAATGAAGAAACCCAACTAACTGAAGGGCGGTATACACGAAACAACAACGTTTCAAAAAGAAGAAGAAGAGAGCCGTCTTTCGTTCAAACTTGGAGTTAACAAGATTATCTTTTCAACAAAATTACTGAAAATGACACTGTTACTAGAATAACCACGATACCATTTCATTTATAATTACAACCGACTAACTCGATTTGTTCCTAAATTTTAAGAACAAGTTACCCAAAAAACATTTTCCAGAAAATTAAAATTTTTTTTTTATAAAATTTTAAATTTTATTTTTATTTTTTCAAATTGCTACAACAGCAATATACACAGATTTTATTTGTAACTACGAAGACTAGGAACATTACCAAATTGACGTTTCCGGAGCGGAACGTCAGAAAACTACACACATACATACTGTAGCGTGACAGATGTTTGCATAATATTGAATGGCAATTGATCATTAGAATAATGAAGTTATAATATTTAAATTTGGAAGAAAGCATTAAGTCTAATATAAATAGATTAATTCATATCAACTGTGGAAAGAAATCATTATTATAAAGAAAATACAAGTACAAATAAAAGGAGTTACTAGTGATGAGTCATCCAAGACCAGTCTCATAACCAAAGGTTTTCAAGGTATAACCCAGGAAGGTAAAATAGTAAATAACAAAGCAGTACACAATATGACCAAACCCACAACGAAGGAGAATAAATAGAATAGAAACCCTAAAATAAGCCAAGATCAACCAATACAGGTTGTGTATTTCTGTAATAAAGAAGAAGATGGAGAAGATCCCAAGAAACCTGATGGCAACAAGAAGAAGATGGAGAAGATACCAGTCCCAGAAGGCAGGAGAAAAGAAGACTGAAGAAAGAAGAGGGCAGCATCCTGAAGAAGATGTCATGCTCTTAAAAAAGACACCCAAATCCCTATATCCCCAAAATAAATATCTAAAAACAAAAGTATAACGAAATAAAAACCACAGGTATATAAATTTAAGAGAGAGGAGTGTATAAAGTAAAAGTTTCCTGTGAACTAAGATGAAACAATAATATAGTACCCATGGAACAAATCTCCATTGAAAAAACGCTAACCAATTTATTATGTTAATAAGACTATACGACCATTTAGCATTAACATAATATATAAGTGAAAGTGAACCAGTGATAGTTTTGGGTATTATAAAAAATGAACCTTGTGTTTCATTCTTGGCAATCACAAACATTGGATGCAATGAAATATGCATTTTTCAATGACTTAAAATGTGTACGGTGACAATATGTTGTTCATAAGACATGAATCAGTTTAAAATAACATTTTTGTTTTACATGAAAAAAGAAAAACAGATTTCATAGTGCTTTTTGAACGGTTCATACTATTTATTTGTTAATGACAGGGTACAATTCCCCAAAGACAAGGTATAAAAGACTGTATAAAAACTGTAGAATCCTACTTATAATAATAGTTAGAAATAAGAATATAAATATAAGGTTTTAATGTATATAGTACAAGAATGTTTAAAAATGTTTTAGATATAAGGCCATTTGTTTGGGTCTGAAACAACTAACATCAGAACTATAAAAATAATTACCACTTGTAAATAGTAGAGAGTAATTAAGATGTTAGTTAGTACAAAACCTTTGTTGTAAACCATATTTCCATGTTGGAAATGGGAATTTTGTTGCAAAATGTCTGATTTGAAGACAACCATTTATTTAAAAAAAAAAAATATTCTTTATTCTGTTATTTGTATTGTAACCAATACTAATTGTTTTTGTGTAATTTGAAAACATGTTTAATTTATAATACTATTTGTAAAAGTCAGAGAGGGTATCACACATCATATATTGTTTGTAAATTATTTTGTAAGAAAAATTGTTAAAAAATCATAGGCCAAAAGAATGGAAACCAAACTTCATCAAAACAGAGAAATTGCTCAATTAAATGCAAATAAACAAAAGGGGTTTAGACAAAATAAACTTGAGATCATGCCATATAATTGCACATACCATTTAGAGAGATTTTAATAAATTATATTCAGAATTATGAATAAATGTGAAAATGACTAAACTCAGAAATTTAGACATGGGAGTCATATATTTCAGAATAATGTTTCAGAATACAACTAATTCAATTAATTACCAGAAAATAAGGGAATAGGAACCTTTTAATACAATATAGAATTATTAATATTAAATATAACTGATAAAATGGCTGAATTTATATAATGACAGGAAGTAAATTTTAATGTTTTGACTTCCAAACAGAGTATACCAAACTGAAAGTGAAATTACTATTTTTTGGACAGAAAACACTATAAAATGGCATTATTTAATCTGAAAATAACCAGAATGAACTGAAAGATTAATTTAAATCAAATCTAGTGAATAAAATTGACAAATAACCAAAGTTTAGGCATTCATATAGTGAAAATGTAAAAGTGCATACAGGATGTGAAAAATATTTGAACAATGTTAAGGATAATATTATATGGGCTAAGAGTTTAATTGAAACTGAAGGAAACAGTTAGTTAATTGTTGGTAGTTGAACGGTTAACATGACATACGTTTAATAACGTGGATAACCTAACCTATAATCGTCATACAAGCGAGTGTATAGTGAGTTATTGTGAAATCGCGAGTGACTTGTAAAATACTTCTGAGACTATCATATTATAACAGAAACGATCAAGTAACACTCCATAACACAGAACAATATAAATCTACTCCGAAAAACACCATAAAACACTAGAAAACTGTATAATACATTAAACCAAATTAGTGACGGAATCGGAGAAAGTGTTTGAACTAATAATTATACAGATACACTAAATACAACCCAGAATCACTACACCAGTCACTACACAACATATAACAAGAGATTTGCGGACACGAGAACAGAAATATTGCGTCAAAATACATTATTTGGAACGCAGCAGGGACGAGTCACATTTTGATCAACTTGACGGCGGCCATTTGCTTTGACAATCCCAGTGCCTCCTCTTAGTTCAACAGCTGTTGGGTGAAAACAATTATTATATTTACAAATTATTATTCAATGTCTGTGTTTATTAATAACTATTAATTTGATTGTAACGTTATACTTTTTAAATATTAGCCCGATTTCTCTGACTTTGGTAATAACTGGCTGTTTAAAGAACCCTATTTAATTTTTATATCATATACTTGTAATTTTTTTTCGATATCCTGAGAATCGATACTAATCGATAAGAGTCAATATTGCTATTACTTAATAAAAAACATTAATACTTTTCAATACTTAATAGTTCTTTATTTCTTCAATAATACTAATTACCAATAATATAATTCTAATTGATAATCTACAAGGACTTTACCACCCGTAAGTGAAGATAACCTAAAAAATAAAAAGGTAAACAAGTATCGATTGGTTTACAGACAGTCTTATGAGTGGTGATAGATTATTTAAAATATACTAAAACTTTAATAAAAATTTTCAGAAGAGCATTACACTGTTTAAAACTTCACAGCCCTATATTAATTAATTGATCCTAATTAATTAATTAATAAAATTAAAAATTTTTTTTTTAATTATTTTTTTTTATAAACATAATTTTTTTTAAATTTCCTTCAAAACAATAAATTTTGTTTTGAAGCTTTCGGCGAAGCTGAACATATATATTCCTTCATCAACTTTACGCTACTCGACCGGTCTTGCTACCATTGGGACTCGACCAGCTGGGAAACTTAAGGAAGTCTTTCAGGCCAGTAAGACGTCGAGAGCCACACCAATTAAACACATTACAACTTACAACTTATTTATTAATTTATTACAAATTGGCTAGCCCAAAGAGAGGGGCTTGATTACATCGGAGTCACATACTTCACAATCTTATATCATCAACACACATCTATACTTATTTTTATTTATTATTTTATTACAAATTGGCGCACAACTTTAGGGGCTTTAATTAGCGATTGGAAGGCCAATACATTCTGCCCAATCACTAGTTGGAGCTAGGCAACAGCTACAAAGTCAGAGAATTTCAAGGGAAAATGCAACGACGTGCAACATCTAAGAAACGGGCGGCGGAGGCCGAGAAAGAAATAGAAACCGATATGGACAACAAAGAGGCGACACCAGTAGAGGCGGAAGAGTCGTTGCCACCGGTGGCATCCAAACAACCTGAACCACCAGAAGAACAATCTGAGATGCCCACACAGACAGGGGAGGGCAATCTACAGGAGAAGCAGATGGAAAAATCCAAGACAACGGAGGATATTAAAATGGACAAATACCTGGAAATGTTCCTGCAAAGGATGGAAGAGAAAATTAACAAAAATAGTAGGGAATTGACGGAAGACTTGAGTAAGAAAATGGACAAGAAAATGGACGAAAATAGTAGGGAATTGAAGGAAGACTTGAGTAAGAAAATGGATGAGTGCCACGAGTCGTTAATGGAGAAACTGGATGAGTGCCACAAGTCGACAATGAAGAAGCTGGATGATCAAAATAAAATGCTAGATGACGAGACTAAGAAAATGAGAGAGGACAGATTGAAAAGAGAAGAGTTAAGAAAGGAGAAGACCGAAGAAATAAAAAATGATAGCCAATCAGAACCAGAAGAAGTACTAAATGACAAAACGCAGGAACAAGTAATGGTGGTACCTGAAATTGAAAATAACCAAAACCAGGAAAATATTAAACAAAGAGAAGGAGAATCAAGGATGAGAAGAATATATCCGAGAAATGTAATAAAAACGAAGGAAGAGTTGGAGATGATGAACCATGGATTAATTGATGACAATAATATCCCAATTACCAATGACAAAGACATCATGAATTCCAGGAATTATAGGAGGAGAATGGAAGTAATTTTAAAAATAATTTACCACAAAGCAGTAGTTTACCAATGGGAAAGGACCAGAAGTAAACAGAATACAACATGTGGACTAGATCAATTTCAGCGCAAGACTGGACAATGTTTTTCAGAAAGATGGAAATGTGATATCGTACCAGACTGTAATGATGACACAGATGAATCACCAGAATGTATTCCATTAACGTACCATCTAGGACAATTCCAGGGTACGGTTAGACTAAAATATATTCCTTCAGAGTGGATATGTGATGGTAAACCAGCTTATGGTGTTTCAGATAAACAAATAATAAGTGATAACCCAGATGAAGATCCTCACATATATTTGTCAGGGAACACAAAACATGGACCAGAGAAGTATTGGTGTATACCATATGATGATAGAGGGAGCCAGCCCAGTAATTACGACGGCCCTAACAACCCGCCGCGTAATGACCAGTTTAGCAGTAATTTTAACGGCGTTAGGGATAACAACCCCTATTCATACAATAGAAACAATTTATACCAACATAATAACGTCCCATACAGTCAGAGAAATCCATATCCCAACAATAATGGTGACAGCCCTTACCCACCTAACCGAAATTACTATAATTATAACTTTAGTAATAACAATAATAACAGTAATAATAACCGAGTGTCGCGCCCTAGGGTAAATTTTATAAGAGCAACTGAGATGATGGACCCTGGTTGACACAGATACCACACACCATCAAGAAAAGGGACAGAGATCATGATAACCGACTACGGCGAAAAACAATGTTGAAGGAGACGAAATAAATATCATTGAAAGGAAATGATACGAAGAATAAACATAGAAACAAAACTGGGTTTTATGAGTGAAGACTATGTAAGAAAATGAACATGACCAATAAGAATATGAGCAATGGAACGACATAACGAAAATCGTCCATCTTCCTGGGTATATAAAAGAAAAGGCATTTATAAGGAAAGAAAAAGAGAAGATCAACTTACAAAAGTATAAATAATATGGGCCAGTGTAGAGTACAATATAACCCCATATGTTGTGATAAATGATAAACATAACAATACATATGAGTTGAAGGAAATCATTTCAGGAAAAATCAAAGGAGTGTACAATCAAGCTTCTATGAAGAAATATTATGAAGAATGAGTTGTGAGTTTTAGAATTTTGAATTTTTAATTTTAGAAATTCAAAAATAATGTAAGTACATCTTACAACCTAATATTTTGAGAAGAACATTCTGGAGAATTATAAGAAGAAGAATTTTTTTAATTTAATAATTTAAAAAAATTCGAAAATAATGTAAGTACATCTTACAACCTAATATTTTGAAAAGAACATTCTGGAGAATTAAAAGAAAAAGAATTTTTAATAATTTAAAAAATTTTAAAGTAATGTAAGTACATCTTACAACCTAATATTTTGAGAAGAACATTTTGGAAGAAAGAGAAAGAAAAAGAATTTTTTATATATGTTAAAAATTCGGAAATAATGTAAGTACATCTTACAACCTAATATTTTGAGAAGAAAATTCTGGAGAATTATAAGAAGAAGGAATTTAGAATTTATATTTTAAAAAATTCGGAAATAATGTAAGTACATCTTACAACCTAATAATTTTGGAACAAACTTTATGGAAGAAAGGAAAAGAAAGACTTTTGAATTGAAATATAATTATAAAAATTTAAAATTGAGTAAGTACATCTTACTACAACCTAATAATTTTGAACAAACTTAATGGAAGAAAGAAAAAGAAAGACTTTTGAATTGAAATATAATTATAAAAATTTAAAATTGAGTAAGTACATCTTACTACAACCTGATAATTTAGAACAAAACTTTATGGAAGAAAGAAAAAGAAAGACTTTTGAATTGAAATATAATTATGAAAAATTTAAAAATGAAGTAAGACCAACTTACTATAACTAAGTTTATGAGAAAACTTTATGGTAAATAATTAAGAAGAATTTGAATTTGGAGAAATACCAAAACATTCAGAAATAATAGTAAAATCACAATACTATAAACAATTCTGAATGAAACAATTCTGGGAATAAATGAATTAAACAGAATTTGAATGTTGATAGAACGTCAGTACTTTGAAACAAGATAAGATCAACATATTACAAGGATTTATGAGAAATATTTTTCAATTAATTAAAAAGAATAGTTTGAACTTTACATTAAAACTAACCAAGTTCCAAAAAAAAATAATTATGTGTCAATTATGATTGAATTGAGGAGAAAATAAAGTGATTAATTCAGAAAAGAGAATTAACGTTAATCCAGAATAAATGCTAGACATTCACAATAGCATTTGAAGGAGTAGAGAAGAATAACAAGAAAGAGTGTAATATGCCAGAGAAGGAAAAAATTTGGAAGCAAAGAGACTAATTACCTATGAAACGATAATGAAAACAGTTAATTAAGAGCAAAGAAGAACAACTCATACCAAGAAGATGGAGAAGATGATTTTGAACCAATGATAATAATAAGACCTATATGAAATGCAAAGAGAAGAAATACCACACGAAATATAATATAAATGAATTAATGTTAATGAATGCGAAGGCAGATTAATAACTTTCTAAGAGAAAGGAAAGAACCAAAATGCTTAAATAAAATGATCAATATAACAACCTGAATATTTAATGTAAAGATACAATGTCAAAAAAAAAAAAATTAAATATAATATATTAAGACCATTCAAATAATGAATACGAAAGACTATTTATAAAGACCATGCTAATACTATGAGTAACCAGAAGAAAGTATAAAGAGAATTCAGATGGAGAAGAAAGAGAGTTACACTGTAAACAGTAACCAGAATTATTAAAAGAAAGGTTTTCAACCATAATTACATTAAATATATCAGACAAGTTAAGAGTTTTGAAAAAATATATATGTAATGAGTATAATAATGATTATGAAGATTTATTAAGATAGAAAATGTGAGATAATATGAGAGACTACGAAGTGGAGAATCCAAAGATATTTTTATTAGTCGAAAATGAGACTACTTTTTATTTATTTATTCGATGACTGACTGAAGATAATTCCAGCAGCATTATGTTTTTTGAGCAGGGATGGATATGCCCCTGTACTCAATTTATAGAAGTGGTGTATGGCCAGCAGAGAAGTAGCGTACAGTGCCCCTCTGATCTGCCCCAGCCCACGTGATAGGGAATGTTAGGGAATAAATATCCCAAGGATACAACACGAAGTTGATATAGGAAGAAAATGTATTACAATTATAATATATCTCAGAAGACACTAACTATCCGAAAAGGATCAGTAGTAAGACAAGTAACCATATATATAAAATTAATAAAACTAATATAAAAAAGTCGATATAAAAATGGAGAAGAAAATGAATTATAAGAAATGATGAAATTATCATAAGAAATTATTTCATCCATAAACATGTCTGAAATAATTACTTCTGGAGGAGAGCAATCTGTAGCGTGACAGATGTTTGCATAATATTGAATGGCAATTGATCATTAGAATAATGAAGTTATAATATTTAAATTTGGAAGAAAGCATTAAGTCTAATATAAATAGATTAATTCATATCAACTGTGGAAAGAAATCATTATTATAAAGAAAATACAAGTACAAATAAAAGGAGTTACTAGTGATGAGTCATCCAAGACCAGTCTCATAACCAAAGGTTTTCAAGGTATAACCCAGGAAGGTAAAATAGTAAATAACAAAGCAGTACACAATATGACCAAACCCACAACGAAGGAGAATAAATAGAATAGAAACCCTAAAATAAGCCAAGATCAACCAATACAGGTTGTGTATTTCTGTAATAAAGAAGAAGATGGAGAAGATCCCAAGAAACCTGATGGCAACAAGAAGAAGATGGAGAAGATACCAGTCCCAGAAGGCAGGAGAAAAGAAGACTGAAGAAAGAAGAGGGCAGCATCCTGAAGAAGATGTCATGCTCTTAAAAAAGACACCCAAATCCCTATATCCCCAAAATAAATATCTAAAAACAAAAGTATAACGAAATAAAAACCACAGGTATATAAATTTAAGAGAGAGGAGTGTATAAAGTAAAAGTTTCCTGTGAACTAAGATGAAACAATAATATAGTACCCATGGAACAAATCTCCATTGAAAAAACGCTAACCAATTTATTATGTTAATAAGACTATACGACCATTTAGCATTAACATAATATATAAGTGAAAGTGAACCAGTGATAGTTTTGGGTATTATAAAAAATGAACCTTGTGTTTCATTCTTGGCAATCACAAACATTGGATGCAATGAAATATGCATTTTTCAATGACTTAAAATGTGTACGGTGACAATATGTTGTTCATAAGACATGAATCAGTTTAAAATAACATTTTTGTTTTACATGAAAAAAGAAAAACAGATTTCATAGTGCTTTTTGAACGGTTCATACTATTTATTTGTTAATGACAGGGTACAATTCCCCAAAGACAAGGTATAAAAGACTGTATAAAAACTGTAGAATCCTACTTATAATAATAGTTAGAAATAAGAATATAAATATAAGGTTTTAATGTATATAGTACAAGAATGTTTAAAAATGTTTTAGATATAAGGCCATTTGTTTGGGTCTGAAACAACTAACATCAGAACTATAAAAATAATTACCACTTGTAAATAGTAGAGAGTAATTAAGATGTTAGTTAGTACAAAACCTTTGTTGTAAACCATATTTCCATGTTGGAAATGGGAATTTTGTTGCAAAATGTCTGATTTGAAGACAACCATTTATTTAAAAAAAAAAATATTCTTTATTCTGTTATTTGTATTGTAACCAATACTAATTGTTTTTGTGTAATTTGAAAACATGTTTAATTTATAATACTATTTGTAAAAGTCAGAGAGGGTATCACACATCATATATTGTTTGTAAATTATTTTGTAAGAAAAATTGTTAAAAAATCATAGGCCAAAAGAATGGAAACCAAACTTCATCAAAACAGAGAAATTGCTCAATTAAATGCAAATAAACAAAAGGGGTTTAGACAAAATAAACTTGAGATCATGCCATATAATTGCACATACCATTTAGAGAGATTTTAATAAATTATATTCAGAATTATGAATAAATGTGAAAATGACTAAACTCAGAAATTTAGACATGGGAGTCATATATTTCAGAATAATGTTTCAGAATACAACTAATTCAATTAATTACCAGAAAATATGGGAATAGGAACCTTTTAATACAATATAGAATTATTAATATTAAATATAACTGATAAAATGGCTGAATTTATATAATGACAGGAAGTAAATTTTAATGTTTTGACTTCCAAACAGAGTATACCAAACTGAAAGTGAAATTACTATTTTTTGGACAGAAAACACTATAAAATGGCATTATTTAATCTGAAAATAACCAGAATGAACTGAAAGATTAATTTAAATCAAATCTAGTGAATAAAATTGACAAATAACCAAAGTTTAGGCATTCATATAGTGAAAATGTAAAAGTGCATACAGGATGTGAAAAATATTTGAACAATGTTAAGGATAATATTATATGGGCTAAGAGTTTAATTGAAACTGAAGGAAACAGTTAGTTAATTGTTGGTAGTTGAACGGTTAACATGACATACGTTTAATAACGTGGATAACCTAACCTATAATCGTCATACAAGCGAGTGTATAGTGAGTTATTGTGAAATCGCGAGTGACTTGTAAAATACTTCTGAGACTATCATATTATAACAGAAACGATCAAGTAACACTCCATAACACAGAACAATATAAATCTACTCCGAAAAACACCATAAAACACTAGAAAACTGTATAATACATTAAACCAAATTAGTGACGGAATCGGAGAAAGTGTTTGAACTAATAATTATACAGATACACTAAATACAACCCAGAATCACTACACCAGTCACTACACAACATATAACAAGAGATTTGCGGACACGAGAACAGAAATATTGCGTCAAAATACATTATTTGGAACGCAGCAGGGACGAGTCACATTTTGATCAACTTGACGGCGGCCATTTGCTTTGACAATCCCAGTGCCTCCTCTTAGTTCAACAGCTGTTGGGTGAAAACAATTATTATATTTACAAATTATTATTCAATGTCTGTGTTTATTAATAACTATTAATTTGATTGTAACGTTATACTTTTTAAATATTAGCCCGATTTCTCTGACTTTGGTAATAACTGGCTGTTTAAAGAACCCTATTTAATTTTTATATCATATACTTGTAATTTTTTTTCGATATCCTGAGAATCGATACTAATCGATAAGAGTCAATATTGCTATTACTTAATAAAAAACATTAATACTTTTCAATACTTAATAGTTCTTTATTTCTTCAATAATACTAATTACCAATAATATAATTCTAATTGATAATCTACAAGGACTTTACCACCCGTAAGTGAAGATAACCTAAAAAATAAAAAGGTAAACAAGTATCGATTGGTTTACAGACAGTCTTATGAGTGGTGATAGATTATTTAAAATATACTAAAACTTTAATAAAAATTTTCAGAAGAGCATTACACTGTTTAAAACTTCACAGCCCTATATTAATTAATTGATCCTAATTAATTAATTAATAAAATTAAAAATTTTTTTTTTAATTATTTTTTTTTTATAAACATAATTTTTTTTTAATTTCCTTCAAAACAATAAATTTTGTTTTGAAGCTTTCGGCGAAGCTGAACATATATATTCCTTCATCAACTTTACGCTACTCGACCGGTCTTGCTACCATTGGGACTCGACCAGCTGGGAAACTTAAGGAAGTGTTTCAGGCCAGTAAGACGTCGAGAGCCACACCAATTAAACACATTACAACTTACAACTTATTTATTAATTTATTACAAATTGGCTAGCCCAAAGAGAGGGGCTTGATTACATCGGAGTCACATACTTCACAATCTTATATCATCAACACACATCTATACTTATTTTTATTTATTATTTTATTACAATACATAAAATATTTTGTTACAGGACTTCATTGTATTATTACAAATTTGGCTTCCATCGCGGGGCTTCATTGGAGGCGAAAGCATTGAATTATTACAAAATTGACGTATCCAACGTGGGACAGAATAACACGACAGAAATATTATTTATCATTTATTTATTATTACTAGCACAATTCATTGTTCATATTACAAAATTTGGCTAGCCCAACCAGTGGGGCTTACAGGAGAACACAATCAACATACATCGATATTTATTATTATTACTAACACCACTAATTGTTTTATTACAAATTTGGCGAACCCAACTTGTGGGGCTTGATTACATCAGAATCTTAGAACACCATAGAATAGTAACTTCATTGTTTTATTACAAATTTGGCGTCCAACTAAAGGGCTGTAATTAGGGGTTGAAATTACTGTAATTACTTACCCAATTCCTAATTCAGCTTGGCAGCGGTTATCCAGCCAGAGAAAAGGAAACAACAACAAGCAAAATGGAAGAACTTACAGAGGAAAGTAAAATGGACAAATAAATGGAGATGTTCATGCAAATGAGAGAAGATTTGAAAAAGGACATGGAAGAAATAAACAAGAAAATGGTGGAAAATTTAAGCAATGATAATGAACTGTTTAGGGAAAAATTAAGACAGGACAGATTAAAAAGAGAAGAATTAAGAAATGAGAGGACCAAAGAAATAAAATATGATAGCAAACCAGAACCAGAAGAAGTACCAAATGATATAAGGCAGGAACAAGTAATGGTATTACCTGGAATTAAAACTAACGGAAACAAGGAAAATATTAAACAAAGGAAAAGGCGAGTGTATCCAAGAAATGTAATAAAAACGAAGGAAGAGTTGGAGATGAGGATCCATGGGTTAATTGATGGCAATAACATCCCAATTACCAATGACAAAGACATCATGAATTCTAGGAATTATAGGAGGAGAATCGAAGTAATTTCAGAAATAATTTACCACAAAGCAGTAATCTACCACTGGGAAAAGACCAGAGGTAAACGGAATACGACATATGGGCCAGATCAGTTTCAGCGAAGGACTGGACAGTGTATTCCAGAAAGATGGAAGTATGACATCTTACCAGACTGTGATGACGGCACAGATGAATCACCAGGATGTGTTCCATTAGTGTACCATCCAGGACAGTTCCAGAGTACAGGTACACTAAAATGTATTTCTTCAGGGTGGATGTATGATGGTGAACCAGATTATGAGGCTTCAGATAAGCAAATAATTAATAATCCAAAAGAAGATCCTCACAGATATTTCTCATGCAATACCACATATGGACCAGAGAAGTACTGGTATATAAAACACTATGATAGAGGGAGCCGAATAAGCTTAACAGCAAACAAAGGAATAGCAGCTAGAAAAATGAAATACAAGACAAAGGCCAGAGATGTCACTAGTACCGGAACGATGATGAAAACTATGGTCATCCGGACAATGAGGGCGACTGAAGTGACAGACTACGGTTAAGTCTAATACCATACACCTCCACAAAAAGGGACTGATGTTATGATAACCGGCAACGGCAAAAAACTATGTCAAAGAAAAAGAAATTCTGAGCAACTGTCCAGCCTAATAAAAATCTTCACCCTGGGTATATAAAAGAAAAATAATAATGAGAAGTACATTTGAAGTAAAGAAAAGAGAGCTAGTACCATATTTAGGGTAATAATATGATATGTTAACCATATTTATGAAAAAATATTATGAGTAATTGAATGAATGAAAAAATGAATTTTGAATTAAATTACTAAATTCAAAAATGAAGTAATAACTACTTACTACCTATTATTTAGAAAACAATTTATGGACAAGAGAAAATGAATTTTGAATTAAATCATCAAAATTCAAAAACTCAAGTAAAAACAATTTACTACCTTATTTTAAAAACAACTTTTAGAAATGAACAAGAAGAAAAAGAATTTGGATAACACATTACAAACAATTATATATGGAACCAATTCTGAAAAACTTTCAAGAATAAAGAAATGGCAGTACAAACCACTGATACAATTTAAATGAATAAACTTATTGTGAAGTAAAATTAATGAGAATTTTATGTCAAATAAACAGAAATATTAAACATATGGCATTAATAATAAAGGAGTGCATTTGGATAAAAAGCAAGAGCAGAATAAAATCTTGAAAAAGAAAGGAAAAACTATATATAAATAAATCCATACGAAAAAGATGATCATATATAAATGTCAGTTATAAGAAAGACAATTAAAAGAGTAATTGAAAAAACATAATACTAGTGGAACGATTCACAAGAATTAAGAAAGGAACAAAAATATCATACAAAATATATGCTACCAATGACCAGAAGGAGATTGTGATAACAGTCAAAATATGACAGAGAATTAAAAACTTTACACTGAATAATGAGTGATAATTATATCATACCAGCTTCCAACCACAAGGAGAAATAAAATGCCAGCAGAGCTAACCATTGAGAAAAAATAACTGAGATAGAAATTCACTAAGATAGAAATATTAATAGATCTGTTCGTATACGAAGTGAAATATCCAAAGATATTTAATTTTTTTTTAATAGTCATAAGGTGGACTATCCTTATATAATTTTTATAAATGACTGTCTGAGATAAGTCCAGCAGTATTATTATGTATTGGTCAGAGATGATTTACCTCTGTAATCAATAAATGACGTAGCATGGCCAGCAGAGTGTGAAGCCTACAAAGCCCCTCTGGACACTGCCCCAGCTAACGTGTTAGGGAATTTTAGGGAATAAATATCCCAAGGATAAAGAAACGAGTTAAGAAGAAAATGGAAAAATAAAAAATAACGAACCTCAGATGACTATTACTATCAGTAAGAATCCAGTTAATAATGAGATATAGATAAGCTCAAAAATATAGGAGAAAAAAATTTTTAGAAATGTGAAGGAAGTAAAGAAATATAATTTATAATATAATGTCATAAGCAATTACTTCAGACAAACTAAGTATGATCTGAACTAATCACTTCTGGAAGAGAGCAATCTGTAGCATGACAGATAATCCACACCAATACATTACTCAATGATCATTAATAAAGCTCTAATATATGGAATATCCAGATGAGAATTAATTAAAATGCACTGTTTAATAATATACTCACAAGAAAGGTCAATAAAGAAAATTTCTGCAAATAATATAATATAATACAAATTTAAAAACCCGGAAGACTAAAAATAATAATAACAAAATTACCCAGGTAAGATAGAACCAGGCAATTAATATACCCCGTCAAAGAAACCAGACCAGAAAAAACAAAGCTACTGAAGACAGAAGAAAGAAGAATAATTAAAACTACTACTACTGAAGAATGAAGAAAGAAGAACAATCAAAGATACAGAAGACAGAAGAAGGAAGAATAATTAAAACTACTACTACTGAAGAATGAAGAAAGAAGAACAATCAAAGATACAGAAGACAGAAGAAGGAAGAATAATTAAAACTACTATTACTGAAGAAAGAAGAAAGAAGAACAAACAAAACTACTTAAGACAGAAGAAAGAAGAATAATTAAAACCACTATTACTGAAGACAGAAGAAAGAAGAACAATCAAAGCTACTGAAGAATGAAGAAAGAAGAACAATCAAAGATACAGAAGACAGAAGAAGGAAGAATAATTAAAACTAAAGAAGAAAGAAGACTAATTAAAACTACTGAAGAAAGAAGAAAGAAGAATAATTAAAACTACTATTACTGAAGAAAGAAGAATAACCCAAAACAAAAACTACAGAAGAAAGAAGAAAGAAGAAAGAAGACTAATTAAAACTACTGAAGAAAGAAGAAAGAAGAATAATTAAAACTACTATTACTGAAGAAAGAAGAATAACCCAAAACAAAAACTACAGAAGAAAGAAGAAAGAAGAAAGAAGAATAATTAAAATCAAGGAAGGAAGAAAGAAGAACTAATTAAATCTAATGAGGAAAGAAGAACTAATTAAAACTACTACTACAGAAGAAGGAAGAAAGAAGAACAATCAAAGCTACTGAAGAAAGAAGAAAGAAGAACAAACTAAATCTAATGAAGAAAGAAGAACAATCAAAGGTACAGAAGACAGAAGAAGGAAGAATAATTAAAACTAGAGAAGAAAGAAGAACTAATTAAAACTACTACTACAGAAGAAAGAAGAAAGAAGACTAATTAAAACTACCAATACTGAAGAAGGAAGAAAGAAGAACAATCAAAGCTACTGAAGAAAGAAGAAAGAAGAACAAACTAAATCTAATAAAGAAAGAAGAACAATCAAAGCTACTGAAGACAGAAGAAAGAAGAACAATCAAAGCTACTGAAGAATGAAGAAAGAAGAACAATCAAAGATACAGAAGACAGAAGAAGGAAGAATAATTAAAACTAGAGAAGAAAGAAGACTAATTAAAACTACCAATACTGAAGAAGGAAGAAAGAAGAACAATCAAAGCTACTGAAGACAGAAGAAAGAAGAACAATCAAAGCTACTGAAGAAGGAAAAAAGAAGAAAAATTAAGACGATCCATATAAAACAAAAACCCCATAGGGAAAGAACCCCCAAAAAACCCCAAAATCAATGAATGCCCAAAGAGAAAGTATAACACCCTAAAAAACCATATCACTGTGAAACTGACAAAAACTAAAAGTGTTAGTAGTATTAAATATTAGTGCATTCAAAAAGTTATTATTTAGTTTGTATAGACAAGTCTTCACAGTTCCCCCATGGTTGAATATTTCATATTAAAAGCTAGAAAAAGACTAGTAAATATATTGATAATTCACCATAGACAAGTGCAAGTGATCAAATTATAAATAATAAACTTTAAAAGGGTACATGAGTTGCAGTACATAGTAACAAACTTTAAGTTTTGTGAACAGTGCCTACTTTGATAATGAAGTAGTAATATTACTAAATAAAAGCTACTAAAGCGATATGAACATTCCATAGAATGGAATATAACTCAGGTAGCTAGGGTTATACTTTAAGAGGGGGTATAAATTTTATAAATGGGGAATTACAGAACAAACTGTTTATGATGAAGTTTATAGAAGGTGTTAACAATTATATATGGAACCAGGATGTTAGGTTCCTATTACATATAACATTTAGATAAATAAGGGTTAGTCATAAGAAATATTAGTATTATAACTGTTATTTTATTGTTCAGTTTAATTTAGGAATGCACTGTCTAAAAATAGATATCATTCCAATGTTGTAGAAATACTCTTTATTATGTTATTAGGTAATATACTAAGCAATGTTATTCAGAACACTAGTTGTGATATAGAAAGATGTTATATGTTAATTATAATCAATAATTTATGTTATACTAGTCAGAGAAGGATATAAAATAGCTACATTAATAAAACATTTGGAAGTTAGCCACACATCAGATCTAGGCCAAAGAATAAATTTAAACTGCAGAATAATTAACAAACCTAGTCTTATAAACCATATAAAATGACAATATTCAGGCAAAATAAACTCAACATATCAAATACTATGTAAATAAGGCTTTCTAAAGATATGGTCATTATATGAGTAAAATTATTTAATTGTCTAATAAAATACCATTAAAACTGAAATAGATTAACTGACACTATCCTAGGGGAAGTCATATACAATTGAATTATATTAAAAAACCATCATTAGTATACTAAATTGCAATAAAATAAGTGAGAATTGATAATTATACAAATTTCAGATTTCATAGAATAATAATTATATTAGGGAAAATGGCTATTATTTACATAGAAGACAGGAAGTATAATTTTAGGCCTACCTCCCAAAAAATTATAAGAAATATAATTTTCAGATAAAACTTTGTAATACTAACTTAATTACTATCAAAATAAGTAGAATAGAATAGTGAAAACGAATATGTATTTTATATTTCAAACAGTTAACTAATAACGAATTTATTATATGAACATAAAATACATTTTTAAAGTGTATCGGAAGTTATGGCAAATTTAAACAATGTATGAGATATATTATATAGGCTAAGACTTTCATGAGACGAAGGAAATACAGACAGTTCATTATTATGCGTTGACGAGTGCACTTAAAGTAACCTTTCGCCAGAAATAACCTTTAATGGCGTTTATATTATTAAACCGTATCTCAGTGAAAATTTTAAAAATAATTATTTTAAACTATTTTATAGATTGTGAAGTGGTGAAAGTGACCAATGAACACAGTAACACTAATAAATTGAACCACACATAACTAGATAAGCAGAATAACACTGATATTACACCAAATACAGACCGAAATTTCGAGGTTAAAAACGACACACATAAACACAACGAGATATATCCGGTGACAACATTTTACACCAAGTGAACTATTCCATCATACACCAGTGACATTTAAATATATCCAGGACGATCGTATACAATTGCTGAGAGCATTTACTCGAAGAAAGGACATCTTTATTACAACAAAAACTTCATCAACGCTGGAGGCTTCCTTGCGCATGCGTCAGTCAACCATTTTCGTCCGGTCCGCTGCAGTATAGAAACGACCTGGCTACTATTGGTTCGAAATCAAATCATATATAAACTTTTAATATTTTTAATTATTATTGTATTGTTAAATTTTAAGACATTTAATAAGTGTAAGTGTTATACTTTCCTTCCCACAACCTTCTCTGGCTATATATTTTAATAACCGTTTAAAGAACCCTATTTTATAATACCAATAGAAATTGTTTATATCGACCGGCCCTGAGCGAGTCGATACTGCATTATAATATCAATTTTAATCAAACAATTTCATTATTTTTTGTTAATAAACCTTCTGTATCGGTAAATTGGAGTTGATTTTTTATTATAAAAAAGACTTAACAAGTAATTAATGAAGAAACCCAACTAACTGAAGGGCGGTATACACGAAACAACAACGTTTCAAAAAGAAGAAGAAGAGAGCCGTCTTTCGTTCAAACTTGGAGTTAACAAGATTATCTTTTCAACAAAATTACTGAAAATGACACTGTTACTAGAATAACCACGATACCATTTCATTTATAATTACAACCGACTAACTCGATTTGTTCCTAAATTTTAAGAACAAGTTACCCAAAAAACATTTTCCAGAAAATTAAAATTTTTTTTTTATAAAATTTTAAATTTTATTTTTATTTTTTCAAATTGCTACAACAGCAATATACACAGATTTTATTTGTAACTACGAAGACTAGGAACATTACCAAATTGACGTTTCCGGAGCGGAACGTCAGAAAACTACACACATACATACATAAAATATTTTGTTACAGGACTTCATTGTATTATTACAAATTTGGCTTCCATCGCGGGGCTTCATTGGAGGCGAAAACATTGAATTATTACAAAATTGACGTATCCAACGTGGGACAGAATAACACGACAGAAATATTATTTATCATTTATTTATTATTACTAGCACAATTCATTGTTCATATTACAAAATTTGGCTAGCCCAACCAGTGGGGCTTACAGGAGAACACAATCAACATACATCGATATTTATTATTAATACTAACACCACTAATTGTTTTATTACAAATTTGGCGAACCCAACTTGTGGGGCTTGATTACATCAGAATCTTAGAACACCATAGAACAGTAACTTCATTGTTTTATTACAATATATATAGCCTATTATATATATATATATATATATATATATATTACAACAATATTTATGTGTACAATTTTACATGTAATTTAATTTGTATAGCCCCACGTTCTTTGGGAGCCATATTATACAACGTACGCGGGTATCTCGCGTTCCGGTTCCGAGGGCGCGGCTTCTGGTGTGGCCTGTTTAGCTTTGCTCGGGCTCACTGCACTAGGTGGTTTCGGAACCGGAGCAGACCTTGGGGCTGGTTTCCGTACCACAGGCTGAGAGGCTTTTGCCGATTTTACTGCCTGCACAGCATGTCTAGGCTTAGGCTGGAACGGCTTTACAAGTTTGTCCAGCTGCTCTTTGTAAATAGGACAGCGCCTGTTATTTGCAGCATGGGCGCCTCCACAGTTAATGCAGTACCTGTGGTTGTCAGGAACAGCGCAGGCCTGCGTTAGGTGATCGAGTCCGCATCGGACGAAGGTCGGCGCGTTTTCCGACAACCAAAGCTGCTGTGGCCGTACCTCTGACACCTGTGGCATTGGGAAATCTTTCCGGTCTGACGGCAGGGCTCTACGCTAAAGCAGAGCCCGAAAAGCCGTTTCAACTCTAAAAGGGCCTGGGTGGGTTCGCCTTTCTCCACCTGGAGTCTGATTAGAGGCAGAGGTCGACGCGAGCCGTAGGTTGTATACAACCGACAGGCTGGCACTACCTTATAACCCGCGTCGCACAGTTCGTCAAGGACGACCTGCGGATCGGCCTGTATGCACTGGATCACTCCCAAGTGTTCCGATGCGCTGCGGCAGGTAACGCGTACAGTGTCACTCGCTAGCAGTTTGACAGAAGCGTTATCTGCCAGCGCACGACCTTGCGGAGTCGGTGACTAAAGCCGATTATGTCCCTGACGTTCGCGACGAACACCGGCGGGATCCTTCCTTCGAAGGTGCGGCTAGGCGCAACCTCAGCGGAGGCCTGGAATGCCGCCTAGTCCGTAACCGAACTCAAGGATGCCAGGGACGGAGACTTCCTCGGCTTGCCACCGTGCCCTACTACCACCCAGTCGGTGGAAGCCGATGTCTCCATGTCGGGGGAGTCAGACTCCGGTAGAGGATTTGGGCTGCCTGGCCTACTAGCGGCCGTGCAACCGGAAGGTCCGGCCTTTACGGGCTCTGTCGGCCCGAACAAGGACCGATTATTGTCACGAACTTGCGCGGGTTGAACAGGGCTTCCCGCTCAAGTCGTAGGGTTCCCGACTGGCCCAAGTGGCATACCGGGGAGCTCGTCGCTGCCGCACAGTGCTTCAGGGACACTATCAGCTGGTCCAATGCTGACTAACTCAGCTCTTTGCCCAGTGGGTATCCGGGGGCCGAACTGTGACACCGTCACAGTGGCGGCGCAACCCGCGTCTTTGTTTGTGAGTCCTAATCTCGGACTCCCCGGATTCCGCTGGGTAGCGCTACCTAGTCGACTATCGACTTACCTGCACTGTGCGGCAGGTCCCAGTCGTGCGTGTAGTGATGTCATCGTCTTGCTGGCAAGGTGGCTGGTCCACTTCCATCGCTGCAGCTTGATGGTGGCGCTGGCGATGAGGAGAGCGTTGATCCGGCGGTTTCTTCTTTACTGCCGCCGCAGTAGCTTGTGGTGATGGCCTCTTCATAGGAGATCTCTCTGAGTTCGAGGCGATCCTCTTCTGCGCTGTTCAATGACGTCTGTATTCTTCGAATGCTGGCAGTCGAATGTCCTCTCTCGTGTCACCCTTCCGCCTCTTGTGTCGTAAAAAGAGTACTGCCGGCCCGGGTTTTATGCATTACCCGGAATCGCTGATTGACTCGCTCCGAGCACGTAGTTGGTCACGTCTCGGCTCCTGATCCCCGATTGGCTCGATGTGTCCGCCGCTGGTACCGGAGAGCAGATGTTCGCATACCGCTGCCGTCACAATATATATAAATATGTACACTTTATGAATATGAATGGGCGGTCTACCTAGAGCTGTTGCCAGGGTAGGCTGAGTCACTTTGTATGGCAATTTTGCAGGTGAATTTTACCGTTATTTA
Source organism: Magicicada septendecula (assembly GCA_034769895.1). Lineage (NCBI taxonomy): Eukaryota > Metazoa > Arthropoda > Insecta > Hemiptera > Cicadidae > Magicicada > Magicicada septendecula. The sequence continues at coordinate 1,402,373,131 of CM068367.1, forward strand.
TTATTCTATCAAAGTGATTTCTTCAACACATCATCATCAGTGTTCATCATCATCATTGTGCATCAATTCACCAGTGTAGTGTGTCGTGCGCGTGTGTTTTTGTGACTCGTGTGCAGTGCGCGTCTGGTGTTCGTGTTCTTTGTCTGTCAGTGTAGTGATTCAGTGCTGGTGAAAGTTACTCTTTCCTAGCCCTTTTTGCGTCTTCGACGTTCATTTCGGTTAATCCCGAGATGGCGTCGAACGCAACGCCCGTTCCTTTACCGGCACCGCTGGTAACCTTAATGAAAACCTGCGGTACTGGTTCTCATTCTACCCCGTTAACTTCCCATACAGTTAGTGCAAGTGATAGTGAAAGTGATGATTGTGCGTCGATGTGTAGTGTGGGGACGGGGGACGGTGAATTTTCGCTTGTGGAGGGCAAGTCTGCCAAACGCAAGCGAAAATTAGTCACCAGCCCGCCACCGGCCGCTCCTACGCATCGGGTATCTAGTCATGGTAACAGCGCCAGCCATCCGACTCAGTCTCCCTCTCAATCTGTGCCTAAGCCTAAAATTCCTCCGATTGTCATTTCCGACAATCGCAATTATAGGGAAATTCTCCGTTCCCTGCAGAATCTGCTTCCTTCGGCCAAACTCGAGGCCAGGTGCCAAGGCGCCTCGCTTCGAATTGCGGCCACAACAGTCCCGGACTTCCGATCGGTCCAACAGTTTCTTACCGATCGGAAGATCTCCTTCCATACTTTCGCGCTTCCTTCAGAGCGCGAAATTAAAGTTGTTCTTTCCGGACTTCCTTCCTGGACCGCCCCCGATACCATCAGGCAGGAGCTTGTCGCTTTAGGCTATTCGCCGACTGCGGTAAGTGTACTGCATGCTGGCAAGGGGGAAGATCGCCGTCCTGTGAATAGTTTCCTAGTGAAACTACTCAAAGTAGGCCAGTTCGAGGAGGTCTATGGCCTCCAAAACTTCCTGCACCTTCGGGTGGAAGTTCGTACTTTTGACCCGCGGCCAGGCCCCTCGCAGTGTTTTAACTGTCAGAGGTTTGGCCACTCCAGCTTATTCTGTAATCACCCTCCGCGTTGCGTGCGATGTACTGAACCTCATCGTGGGTGTGATAAGCCCAAGACGGGGTTCACGGCCATTTGCTGCAACTGCGGCGGGGACCATCCGGCTAGTTATAGAGGATGTAGGGACTTTATATCAGCCATGAAGCTGCAGCGGACTCCTGCTCGCCCTGGCGCGCAGGCAGGCCGTGTTGCAGGTCCCCTCCCTAACCGCAGAGAGGCCTTCCCACCTCTCTCCGGAGCATCATCTCAGGCCCCGGCAGCAGTTCCGGCTGCTCCCAGGGCCCCAGTTCCGCCTGCAGTCGACGTTTCGGCGCCGCCTGCAGTCCCTTCTGTCCCGGCGCCTGCCGGAGCGCCCGGTCCTTCATACGCGGCTGTGGCCGCTACATCAGTCCCGCCTTCCGCTCCTCGGAGCTCCAAACCGAAGCGCACTCGTCGCCGTCAGGCCTTGCCTGTAAAACCTCAGCGGGCCCCGCCCGCCCCCAGCCATCAACCTAAGCTCCCAATTGAGCAGACCCCACGTCCGTCCCCGAGCCCTGCGCCATCTGCAACACCGGCCGAGGCCAGCCAGGTCCGTCTTCCGGAATATCGGGAATCTTCCCGGGCCCCGGTGGACCCCCTGACTGCCTGGGCTGAAACTTTGGTAAACAACATCAGGTCTGCTCCAGATACAACCACGGTTCTCGCCCTGGTGTTTCAATCACTGTCTACCCTCTTTCCTCTTCTTCCTTTGAATAGCTAGGAGTCTTAGGATCGTTGCGTGGAATGCCCATGGGGTAGTCCCTCGACGATCTGAACTGATGACTTTCGTAACGGAGTACGACGCTGATGTCGTCCTCCTTTGCGAGACTCATCTGGCTCGCTACCATACCTTCAACCTGCCATCTTACATCTGTTTTCGTCAGGATCGTCCCCAACGGCCTGGCTGTCGCCCCTCGAGGGGGACAGCCGTCTTAGTCCACAGGCGGATATCCCACAGGCCACTACCCACTTTAGATACATCTCTTGTTGAAGGTTGTGCGGTGGCGATAGACGCTGGCGGATCGGAGTTGCGCGTTGTTGCGGCGTATCTCCGGCCCGGCCTGCGGCTACCTCCACCGCCCGAGGAGTGGGACGCTCTCCTCGATCATCCCCTACCAACCATTGTAGCCGGCGACTTAAATGCCAAGCATCCCTCCTGGAACAGCAGAGTAGCCAACGCCTACGGAAAATCTCTGTATCGGTACGTCTCCGACGACCCGGTACTTCAAGTCATCGGCCCAGAAGACCCTACTCACTTCCCCTTTTCCGGTCATCGACCGGACGTCCTTGACATTGTCATAGCCAAGGACGTGACCCATCACATCCAGGTCTCGTCAGTGTCGGATCTCTCATCCCATCACAATCCCCTTTTTATAACTGCCCGTGAGCTGTCGGCCTCACCCCGACCTCCCGCTCAGATTGTTAGGAGAGTCAACTGGCGCTCCTACCATGATGAGCTCTCACGGCGGTTACCATCACTCCCCGCGGACCCGATCGTCACTTGTGACGATTTGGATCTCCGAGCCACTCATCTTCAGGAGTTGGTCCAAGGTGTCATGGATCGACACACATATACTCTCGAGGTGAATCATCGTAAATCGGCCTTACCTGCGGAAGTACTCCACGCCATCTGGCTCCGGCGCAATCTCCGCCGCAGATGGCAAAGAACCCGTGATCCCGGCGTCAAAAGGCGCTTTCAGGCCCAGTCTCTTTACGTCCAGCAGCTACTGCGGGACGTAAACTCTGATCGATGGGACTCATACCTTGAGTCTCTTGAAGTCGACCACGCCTCCGTCTGGAGAGCGGCGAGTAGACTGACCCGCGAGAAGAGAACTCGCAACCCACTTGAAACTCCGAACGGGGTTGTATCTTCATCGGAAGGCAAGGCCGAGGTCTTCGCCGACTGCATGGAGGTGCAATTTACTGTTCACCAAGGCGTCTCGGACCCTGCCCACTCGGCAGAAGTCCGTGACTTCCTATCTGGGCATTTTTCACGCCCTCCCGAAATCCCAGCCCTCCCGTTCGACAGGGATGAACTAGTTTCATCTATCTGCCGACTAAATCGCCGTCGCGCCCCCGGTCCTGACCGGATCGGGGCCGCTGCTCTACAAAATCTCCCGGCCTCAGGCGTTGACCTCGTTCTTGAGCTGTTTAACTCCTGTCTCCGGCTACAGTACTTTCCCCGCTTGTGGAAATCAGCCAACATCGTAATGATTCCGAAGCCTCGCAAGCCGCGCATGCTTCCTGAAAGCTATCGTCCAATCTCTCTCTTGCCAGTCATCTCGAAGGTGTTCGAGCGGCTCCTGCTGGCTCGCATCTCGCCGCTGCTCGATGGTTTCATCCGCAGCGAACAGTTCGGGTTTCGCAGAGAGCACTCGACCACGCTTCAATTGGTCCGCGTTGTTACGCACTTGTCAGACGCCACCAACAGGCGAGCGGCTACGGCCGCCGTACTGTTGGACGTGAGCAAGGCCTTCGATAAAGTCTGGCACGAAGGTCTTCTCTTCAAACTTGCCAATTCCCCTCTACCATCGACCATAGTGTTTTTCCTCCGGTCGTATCTCAGCGACCGAACCTTCAGGGTGAGTGTCGACGGGTCCTGTTCTACAGTTCGACCCGTCGCCGCCGGCGTACCTCAGGGATCTGTCCTCGGCCCCGTTCTGTATCTTGTGTACACGAACGACCTGCCTGTCTTGCCCGGAGTCACGTTGTCTTTGTTCGCTGACGATGCTATGTATCACTGCAGCTCCCTGTCCCCGCGATTTGCGAGTACAAAGCTGCAGCGTCAGTTGAACCAGCTTCCGGACTGGCTACGGAAATGGCGGGTGACGATCAACACGGAGAAATCCGAGGCGATCTGCTTCACCCGTAAGTCCATCTCCCGATGCCAGCCCCTCTCCCTAGCAGGGAGACCCATCGCCTACAAAGAATCGGTGAAGTATTTAGGCGTTCGGCTAGATCGTCGCCTTTGCTTCAACGCCCACGTGACGGAAACCCTTGCCAAGGCTCGCGGCGTCCGAGCCAAATTATCTCCTTTCCTCTCGTGTCGCAGCCGCCTGGCCATGCGCACGAAACTTACCATCTATCTACTATTTCTCAGGTCTGTATTGACCTATGCGGCACCCGCCTGGTGGTCTCTTTTATCCACCACCAACAGATGTAGGCTGGAAGCTTTCCAGTCCCGAACACTCCGATCCTTGACGGGGTCCCCTTGGTTTATAAGGAACGACGTGATTCGAAGGGGTCTCCGTGTTCCTACCTTGACTTCCTTTGTTCGGTCGCTGGCTCTAACTCTCTTTGCTAAAGCCTCGACCTCCACCTTCCCGTACCTACGAACCATCAGTGCATCAGAACCACCACCGCCCATTCGGGTCAAGCGCCCTCGGGCGCTTCTTGATGACCCGCCATAACGCCATCCTCTTTAAATTAAACAAAAACAAGTAATCATCAGTCCTAGACCAGAGTATTTCACCAAACTGTCCTTCTCTCCTTCCTGTCCACCTCCTAGCACGCTGAGCCGGCTGCTTGTCGCTGTCATCAATCACTGGCACGGAGGCTCTCCGCCTCGCGGGGAGCGACCGACGCCTTCAGGGCGTCTGCTGACTGGACATGAAACGGGCAACATCTGTTGCTCGAATCGGTACCAGCGGCAGTGCATTAAACAAAAAGTTATACTCCCCCGCCTTCTCAGTTAACTGGTTGGCGGTTTCCTTTTCCAGTTTTAGGTCACCAGTCGACAGTACCAGTACTATGTTTACTTCTGGCAGCCATTGGACACGATCCAGATGCTGCAATCAAGCCACGGGTGCAAAGACACCCCGCATCCATAATCCAATGCAATGAATATGAATGTTTACATCTGTGTGTGTGTGTATGTCTGTGTGTGTAATATTGTAAATATATTGTATTAACATGAGAATGATAAGGTAATAGTAACAGTAACAATTGTAATTATTCTTTCCACAACATTTACACTCACATTGATGCAAATAACTCGTCACAGGTGTAGCATAGTAATATATTTCTCTCTTACTCGTATAAGTTACACGTCCTGACGATGACAATAACGTTCTCTATACTTCGCTACATATGTTTTAAAACTCTGTCTAATTAATGACGTAATGTCTAAAAAAATTTCATTACGTCTACTGTCAAGCGACTTAAGGCCATTCTGAATATTGCTTAAAATGTATATAGTCCATAATGTATCCGACAGGAAATCCAAGGGATAGTCTTATAAGGTAGATAAATCAATCCCTGCCTACCGCAGATTTCAGGGACTTACTGACGCGTGAAGTTAGCAGATGCTCAGAACTACTTGCCCAGGAATACGGGTGAAATTCACAACGGCAGCGACGACGGACGTAAAGGATAACGAAAGTGACGGAGATGTAAAACCCAAGTTTTAGGAGGACTATAAAAGTAAATCGGAAAGGAGAGGTCAGAAGGAATTAAGATTGGAAGAGGATTAAGGCAAGGCTGCTGTATGTCACCAACTTTATTTAACATTTACCTTGATGACTTGATTAGGAAATGCTTTGACAAAACAAGAGGGGTGAATGTCGGTGGAAGAAGAATTCAATGTATAAGGTTTGCTGATGACATGACTGTTTTAGCAGAAAAGGAAGAGACAATGACTGCAATGAGAAGAGATTTGAATTTAGTGTGCGAGGAATATGTAATGAGTATTAATAAGGTAAAAACTAAGTGAATGGTGATTAGCAGAGGAGGAAAAAGGGCAAACATAAAGATAGGGCAAGACAAAATACAACAGGTGGAGTTGTTTAAATATCTTGGAAGCCTGATAAGTGAATATATGTCCTGGACTCGTGAAATTAGAGCAAGAATTGCTATAGCGAAAGAGGCATTTAATAGAAAGAAAAGACTGATGTGTGGTAAAATTAATAAGAATTTAAGGAAAAGGTTGGCCAAATGTTATGTGTGGAGCGTTGCTTCATATGGTGCAGAGACATGGACACTGAGGAAGGAGGATGAGAAAAGATCAGAAGCTTATGAGATGTGGGTTTGGCGAGCAATGGAAAAAGTAAACTGGGTTGATAAAGTAAGGAATGATGAAGTTTTAAGAAGAATATGGGAAGAAAGAAGAACCCGAAGGTAATAGAAAATAGGAACAGGAATTGGTTAGGTCATTGTTTAAGAAGAGACTGCTTGCTTACAACAGCCATGGAGGGTGTCATAGAAGGAGAAAATAGAAGAATGAAGCTAATCGATAGTATTAAAATCAGAGGGTGTTACGAAGAAACGAAAAGACTAGCATGCGATAGGACAGCTTGCAGAGCTTTTACCATTTGAAGACCTGCCTTAGGGCAGAACACCAAATAACAAAAGCAAAGTGGCGGGTGGGACTCCTAGTCGTAGGGAAACACACCATGCATACATGTAGAGTCCAATTTTATATTATTATAAAAAATTTATAAAACAACAATAGTGGGATCAACACGCTTGTTTTGAATGTAAAACAAAGGAAATACGGGTCTTTTGCGTTATACGACCACAAAGCATTGGCATTGTTCATCTTTCATTAAACTGAGTATAGTTCTCAGAATTTACTATCTCTGTTTACTGATTAGTTAAAGCTGCGTCCAGTCTCGCCTCTCTCTCTCTCTCTCTCTGTGTGTGTGATTTATACGAGTTGATTATAGAAACAAAAGCGAGTAATGGTAAAGGCAGTCAGCGGGTCTTTTCTGTTTTGTAACAATATCATAATAGTGAAAACTTACCAAAATAATGATGTAGATCTGCATAGAAGACTTTGAAGTAGTTTTATATTTTATTCATCAAAAACACAAATTTTATACACCAAAAACACCTAACCTAACCTAACCTAATTTCACGAACTGGAAAGTTATTGTTTATAATTCAGGAGACCAAAAGGCCTTGATGTCCTGTATAATTTGTTCAAATAAGTCAGTGCCTGCATGTCGCTTCCGCCACATAAACTCACACAGGTAAGAGTCTAACATTTCCCTATGAGTTCCGCACTCTTTCCTATTTCGACGCTTGGCTGACGACCACATTGACTCGATCTTCTGAGTGTGAGCGCCACTGACGGGATTGACAAAATTTTCTGAATGATTTACTGTTAAATGCGTAAAGTTGAATCCACGAATGTTTGATATGCCCTGATATGATGCCCACAAATCCGACATGATGGTCGTGCCCGGATTAATACACTCCCGTATTACACTTAGCAGAGTTGCTGCAGTGCGGTCTGGAACAGCATACAAAAAGCATTGGTTATTCTCACGACATATGCCGCCAAACACCCATTGTTGCGGGTAAACTCTACCGATGTTGTACTTTCGTCTAGAAAAACAAGACTCATCGATTTCTACAGTCATGTTAGGCCCTCCAATTTTAATAGGATTCTTCAACAGAGAGTCCGCGCATACTTCACGCAAATAGTTTTTCCAGTCGGTCATAGTGTGCGTACTCATGTTGAGCTCGTCTGCACAAAACTGTGATGTGGTGTATTCCTTAGTCCACGAAAAAATAAACAATACAACGGTATCACAAGACAGCCTGCTGCCCTCTAGCCACGTACCGTTACGTAAACCGACGGTCGTCCTACACTGTGTTTTACCACATCTCCACCTACAAATTTTTTCAGACAGCTGAAGAGTCATTTCATGACCATTCGCACAGTATCGTCTTTTGTGTAAAACACCTTTGTCCTTCAAAAACTGCACTCCCTTCTCATTACTACTTATTTCCCGCACTAAATGAAATAAAGACATGTTGCTGAACGCACCGACAAGACAGGAATGACCTACGACTACAGACGGTGGAGCGATAAGATAACTTATAATTATTCTTGTATAGTGTACGACAGTCTGTAAATGAGAGAATATCATTTTAACTAATCAGTAAACAGAGATAGCAAATTCTGAGAACTATACTCAGTTTAATGAAAGATGAATAAAATGCCAATGCCAATTCTTTGTGGTCGTATAACGCAAAAGACCCGGAAATACCACGCTATATTAATTTCACATACATGACAGTCTATAATTCTACGAAAACTCTATTCAAATACAAATTCCACTACAAATTAAACACATCTGTTGTTTGGCTATAAACAGTATGGCGTGTCAACACATTTACGACTCAGGTAATAACAGGTTTAGCAAAAAAAAAAATCGCCAAAGTAATAAAACTAATCAGACACGCGAAAAGGTTTTATCCAAACGAGAAAAAATATAACAAATTAAACACACAGCTGTAATTTACGAAATTCGCTGTCGCATGATACGTGCTGTCGGCGCGAGCGTCAGCAACAGGTTTGCCACCTGTTGCACTCAGAATTTCTCTTTGACAACGCCGATTCCCAAATTAGGTTTTCTCGCTCAGACTTAATTACATACAGTCATTGAGGGGGGAGGGATTCGTCACCATCTTATAATATTTCAGGATGCTACGGGCCCCAAACACAATTCTTCATCTCCACCACTATCAGGTTTGAGACTTTAACTCCTTATACGCTACTCCTTATTCTGTCATTCAAGACCTTTAATCGTATTGTCCCTTATTCTGTCTTTCCTTCCATCGTTCCTTTAAAATCAACTTCAACCGTTCATTTGTCATCAAAGTATATTCAATCCAGTTTCTTCACTTCATAACCTTTTTTAAAAATCTTCAATTGGTCAACTTTCTACTGGTTATGACCAATTCTTTTACCCTTTCATTTTTACAACTTACAAAATTCTTCCATCTTCTGTTTCTTTCGAGCGCCTCTTCGCTTCAAACTTTATCAGCTTACATTATTCTTTCCTTTCTCTTTAGTAAAACGATCTTACAACAGGTTCACCGCTCCATATTTCTTGGTCCTGTGCATCTGTCTTCATCAGTTTACAGCCCCTTCCGTTTCTGATGCCATCAAGCATTCCAACCTTCTCTCTTCAAAATTCTCTCTTTCCTCCACCTATTCCTTTATGCCCATTAGATGCAATTATAACTCAAACAAGATTTTTTTTGCTACTTTTACTTTTTTATTTCTTCTTGTCAATATTTTATCATTTCTCACTCTTTAAGTTTATTTCTTTTTAATAATTCTTCGCCACAATCCCATTTCAAAGCCTTCTAGCCAAGTTTCTTCTTTCTTTTTGACGGTCCATGTTTGACTGCCGTAAAAAAACACACTCAAAATCACATGTCTTTTTCATCCAAATACGAATCCTTTTTGCTGCCAGGAATAGTTTCGTGTTTTCAAAAGCTCTCTTAATCGTGGCTATCCCACTTTTAGATTCCTCTCTACAGCTTCCGTTCAGCGTAGTCCTGACAACGAGATTATTTATTGCACGTTTCCTTCAAGGATATGTTGGCGAATCCTTCACTATTGCTAATTCTTATCTCTTTAGTTTTCCATTTATAACTCTTTCCCCACTACCACAATTCCTATACCATAAACTAGAGCTCTTTTTCTAATTCAGCAAACAGTGCTTCCTCATCTGCGTATTTAATAGCCCTTATTCTTTTTTGTTTACGTGCTGTGGGTTACATGTTGTAGGTTTCCCCACTACTGTTCATCTTTTATGTAGCGTGAGCGACGAAGAACTTCATGGAAACCAGCAACAACGGAATAATAATTCATAGCGTGTGTTATAAAACCATCAAATTCTATTTTTCAGATGATATTGCGCATTTAGAAAACAACGAAGAAGGACTGCAGAATATATTTCTCCAAATAAACAAGATACTAAAAGATGAACGCAACATAACCATAAATATAGAAAAAACTAAAGTCATGAAATATTTAAGACGGTTGAGACGTTTCTGATTGGAAGGAAGCCGAGGCAAGTTGATAGCTCTTCGGACAGGCTCAGTGTTCATTACGGCGAATATTGAACGGATTGTAGATTACTGACGGTGTTTATTTAGAGTTAGAAATAACAATGAGATAATCTATTGAACCATAAGGACATTGTAAGATTGATAAAGGCTCAGCGAATACAATTACTAGGTCATCTACAGCGAATGGATGATCAGCGTATGCCAAAGAAAAGGTTGAGGGTGCAAGTCGATAAGAGCAGAAACAAGGGCCGACCTAGAATAAAATGGTTGAATAATGTGCTAGAAGACCTCAGAAGAGTGGTTTTGAGGGGTTACAATAAGATGGCAATGAACAGGAGACTTTGGAGAACATTGGTGTTGGAAGCCAAGGCTCATGTTGGGCTGTAGTGCTGAAGGAGATGATGGTGGAAAACGGAAGTATTTCAAAACATATTTGAAATATCAGAGGAACGCATATTTAACGCGTGCAAAGTAGAATGGGCAGATTAATGCGGAATGCGCCAAATACGTAGTTGAGCCCGTTCGTATGAGAGAGAGAGAGAGAGAGAGAGAGAGAGAGAGAGAGAGAGAGAGAGAGAGAGAGAGAGAGAGAGAGAGAGAGAGAGAGAGACAGACAGACATAGAGAGAGAGAGAGAGAGAGAGAGAGAGAGAGAGAGAGAGAGAGAGAGAGAGAGAGAGACAGACAGACAGACAGACAGACAGACAGACAGACAGACAGACATAAAGAGAGAGAGAGAGAGAGAGAGAGAGAGAGAGAGAGAGAGAGAGAGAGAGAGAGAGAGGAGAGAGAGAGAGAGAGGAGAGAGAGCAATAATGACAAGGTGGAATTTCTGCTGCGTAAATTGGAGATGCAGTTGAATTGTAGAGGAGGACTCATCCTCCAAAGTATAAGATGGCAATGGACAATGGACAGGAGACTTTAGAGAACATTGGTGTTGGAAGCCAGGGCTCACGTTAGGCTGTAGTGCTGAATAAGAAGAAGGTTTATTTGGAGTGTTGCCTTGTACTTGTGTGAAACCTGGTCGATAGGAAAGAAGCGTTTGTCATTAATGGCATTATCGTAAAAAATGTAGTAGGCCTATAAGATGAATGTCATTTGAATAATGGTGCTATATTAAAGAATGACGAGTATTAGCTGGAGAGAGAGGGAGAGAGTGAGAAACGAAAAACTTTTTCAAATGGCAAGGGAACGTAAAGCATTGTTTAAGGGTATACAATCTAAGAGAGGCGGAATATTATGTAAGACATAGGCTTATTCTAAGTCACGAGGGTTTATTCAAAACTGTATTGGAGAGTACGCAAAAAGGAAAGAGATACTCACGAAGATCCTGTTTACAACACGGCCAGAAAATCGTAAAAAGTGTCGGTTGATATGAAGAAGAGGTCAGACAACTGAGCCGCCTGGAGGATAGCGCAGCCCAATCTACGGAATGGCTGCCCAAGAAGAAGAAGAAAAACTGATGCACACACATACTCTGTGTGTGTGTGTGTGTGTGTGTGTGTGTGTGTGTGTGTGTGTGTGTGTGTGTGTGTGTGTGTGTGTGTGTGTGTGTGTGTGCGCGTGAGAGAGAGAGAGAGAGAGAGAGAGAGAGAGAGAGAGAGAGAGAGAGAGAGAGAGAGAGAGAGAGAGAGAGAGAGAGAGAGCACGGTTGAGAAGAGCAATTTTTAAAATGAAAATGAGAGCAGTACACTGTGAGGCGTCGTATTAAACCATGCACATGTCTGCTGCGTTTTATTAAACATACGTAGGCCTATATGAGAAACACGTATTTTATTAAATGCAGACGATATGTTACGTGCTAACGTGAATGTGACTGTTTGTGTGTGAATGAATGTGAGTTGAAAATACAGTTGAAAATATTTCTGAATATTAATTCCACGAAAGCTGTGAAGCAGAGCAGCAATATGCGTATTTGTTATACGGTTTATTAAAAATATTTTAAATATGCTGCCAGCATTGAGACGTAAGCACGAAATGTGCACATGTAATACTATGTGGATGCCGAATTGTTAAGTGTAAAATATATTTTTCTTCATCTTGACTCCAGGTATCAGACATACACTTACACCTGACCTGTTAATGTGCTTATCTTCTTAGGCTACACTAATTCCTTCTTCCGCTACATTTATAATTCAGTGCTCTAAGAAGCAAATGACGATTGTTCATTGTGTCAAGCTGTTCTTTCCAATTCATTCTGTTTTCTGTAATTCTCTCATTGGTATATGCTACGACAATCCCGTAACGCTCTCGAAACGTCGGCGCAGGCGCAGTTATGTGAAGTTCTACACCTTTCTCGGCAGGCCGAGCAGGTGCAGTGTATGTGTCAAGGCCGAGCAGTAAAGTACCCTCTAGACTGTTTGAGCACTTATAACTATGAAAATTATGCTGGCACGCCGCCAAAACAATGGAAAATTATTCTGGAACATCTTTGGGGCTATATAAGCACCACCGGCCGGCTTAGAAGTTAGTAACATCTGTTGAAATTGTAGATCATCAGTACACCCGAAGCGTGAATGCCAGTATCTGGGCGTCACGCTTGACTCCAAACTTACCTGGCGACCACATATCAAAAGAACAACGACCATCGCCCGTACCCGCCTCCGTTCTCTCAGAACACTCAGCCGACTTAACCACTGTTCCAGCGACTTACTAGGCCGCATCTACACTACCTGCATTCGAACGGCTGAAGGGAGCTTGCCTCCAAAACAGCCCGAGTCCGACCATTTCGGTATCCAAAAAAAAAAAAAAAAGTAGAATGCGAATCATGTGATTGCTCTGATTAGTGGAAAGTGATTATTGTGTTCACTTCAATTATAAATAACAATTTAATGGTAAAGTCTAACTTTTGCTAAACTTGTGTTGCTACCGCTAATACTCACTTACACTTCTATGAGCGCTTTCAAGCTCTCGGCTCATCTTCAGATGGAAACAGCGTCTTCACATTGGCAAAGTTGGATAAGTTTACCAAACGTTATTGTGTTGCAATTAGTGCGGAACTCTAATAGTTGACACTTTTATTGCGTGTGGACAAATTTAAGTCTTGAATTATTGTATTGGAGTACCGTGTTGATATCACATTGTTATTTGTGACTAGTGACTTCATTGGTGACTGTATTTTGTTTCCACTGATCCGTGAGAACTGTCGTAACAATATCAAACGCTTTCCAAACTTATTATCAGAAATTAAGTTGGACAACTACCATCGTTAAAATATTTATCACGCAAGGTTTTCGGTTACTAAACAATCTGTGACCTTCTTCAGGTGCAAATTATGTTAGTACATTAAATATAAACTTAAGCCTATCCGAGATTCGTTTGGTAATAAGCGTGGACCGTCAAAAGAACAATTAATAAACCGCCACCACCTACATAGTAAAACACAACTATACAAAACACATAAAAAAACGCTACTCACCCTCTAAGTCACTGGACAGAACCGGGAAACTGGATCACACTAACGCACGTTCACGTTCAGCGAACAACTATTTGTGTGTAACTTTGTAGGTGGTGTTAATTTTTTTTTTTTTTTTTGACGGTTCACGCTTGATAGTGAATGATTCTCGGGGAAGCTTAATTTTATATTTAACGCGGTAGTCTAACTTACACCTGAAGACGGCTACAAATTGTTGAGTGTTCGAAACGTAGTGCAGTAAACTGTAACGATGGTAGTTAATTCCAACTTTGTCGTGCTTACTTGCTGAACTGCTACCTGTCATGCTGGTGGAGACACTGAAAGGCCTCGTCCGGAGAAGCAGTAGTATTGTTGGTCACTTTCACCTGCTACATTGGTCTCCACCACCCTGATGGATGTAGTGATTTAGTTGTATAGTAGAAGGAAACGTTCCAGCCAAGTAGGATTATATGAATAAGATAAAAAGATAAAAAAAGTATGTAGTGATTAGGAGACTGTCGGCGGAAGGGAAGAATTTGCAAGCCCCCCCCCACCCAACATTTGAGTTGAAAAAAAATAAGAAGAAGGAGAAGAAAACTTTTATTTTTTGACAATAATTTATATGGTCGCATTATAAGATGAAGTTCAAAGTCTGGATTGAAAAAAACCGGTAGACGTTGTGTAAGCCTAAGTGAGGCGCTGCGGGAGAAGAAGGCCCAGGAAAGAATATTATACGGATGAGATAAAACGAGGAAGAAAGAGTGTGGAGATTAAGAGGTTGTATTCGTAAGGTAAGAAATAGCAAGCCTACAAACCTGTGGGTTCAGAAGTCGAAGGACCAGAAGAAGAAGAAGAAGAAGAAGAAGGAGAAAACGTATTACTGCTATGTGTGTTGTCTGCAGAGTTTAGTTTTTTCCCTTTAAGGTTTCAGTAACATTACCGTTTTGTTAGCAATCGCGTTTACGTGCGTTCTCACAACAAACAGCTTTACAGTTTCCTTGGTGTTTACACTGAATCCTTGTTTAACTACATCGCCGTTTTGTGTTTGTTAATTTGTACACCGTTTAGTTGGTGTGCTGGAGCATAAAGCGCAGCATAAACACGCATGTAATGAAATTTTTGAAATACAAACACAATCAGTCGATGTTTACCTTAGAAATACAATCATGGCTTTCTTATGTGTTACCATATAGTACGATTATAGATACTGTTTACTTCCTTCCGTGTCTCTACTTTGAATTTTAGTACTTTGTTCTGTAATTGTAGCATGCGTGTGTTCACTGATATCCAAGTCGCATGTATGACAGGAAAATAACCTTTGTTATCCCGCCTTGTGACGTCTTCTTTACAGTTGAGAATGACGCATTTCAAGGGGGATCAGTAATCAATTTTGGCGAAAAAGTCGGAAGTTTAGTTTTTTATCTCTCGATATTCTGTATACTGTTAGCCTTAATTTAAGCTTTTTTTGTCTGCCACGGACTGAATCGACCTTGGGATCTAGGAAACGAACCTAGATTTTATGGTGCCAGCACCTGTAAGTCGAAAACTGGACCATCTATATTTGTAGACCGAACAAATTGGATAACTAAAATCAAACTTTTAACAAACCGGTCAATTTGAGCGTTTACGAATTTGTACCAAAATAAGGCCTGGCTAGATTTCATCTGTTAAAATTAATAATTTATCCGTCTATATTTATAATTTCTGTCAGTGCTGTTTTTGTAATAGCACTGATTTAATAACGTAACTAATTAATTATATTTAAAATAGAAGAGTGTTTTACCGGAAAGTGTCTTAATTAGTTTATTATATCGATACAGATCTGATGTGAATTAAATAGTCACTACATGTCAGTACCATCTGTAGTGCTTGATAAAAACACTCATCGCAGTTTCCATGTATTCTGAACAATGTATGAGTAAGTAATGCTGTTGTTGATAACGCATAGTGAAAATTCATGTTAACAGCTGATCTAATAATAACAAGCGCCACTGCCTGCAATATATAAAGCACAATGTCAAACGCGGCCACAGCACCGATTCTCTACTCGATATACGATAGCGATGACAGGAGTATGTTGTGATAAAGCTTTTTCTCGATTTCTGAAAACACGAATTTACAACTTATAGTTTTTAAAAAGACAACTGATATTACTCTCTAAACATACAGACATAAAATAATTAATGTTGATCAGATGCTCTTAAGCTTTTAAACTGTATTCCCCCTTTAGATGGTAATATGAACCCACACCCATCGTACCTTAATGCCCCCACTCGGTTGTACATACTAGAAAATTGTGTAATTTCTAAAAATTAAAACACTGCATTTAGACATAAGGTAAAATTCTGTTTAATTTGATACCCTACATTAATATCTGTGAATTTATCAAACTTTTCACCTACTTTTAGAGCACTAACCTCCGTAAATTTTCAAATTTTTAAAAGTGAATACTACTTTCATACTGTGGGTAAAATTCCCTATTATTTGATACCCCACGCGGACTATTGGGATTTTTTAACAATTTTAACCCTCTCACATTTTTGCCTCCCGTCAATCTATTTTTTGGATTAAACTTCCCTTAATCTAGACAATATAGTTTTCTAAATAAAACACTAACAAACACCGATTGTTAAAACTGGGTTGCCCCAGCGTCACCGCTGTGAGAGGTTTTTAATTTTAAAGCTGTTTCAAGCAGTAGTCATAAAAGCCTTAACTGTGTAATTAAAACTTGGATCAAAACTCAGATACTTAAAACTCTTATACGATGAATGAATAGTTTTTAGTAAGAAAACTTGTAATAAATATTGGACCGGACACACAACTGGATGCACAACGTCTTTAAAACGTCTATGAAGTGGGTGATTTCTATCAGCTAAATCCTTTACTGTAACTGCCTCCTTAGAATCTGGGATTGACCTCAGAAGCAAAAACAATCATATAACTACTTACAATTACAAATTAAAATACCAAAATATTGGCAACACGGTTGCGTAAAAATAAAAAACATATTACAAATTTACGATAAAAAATCTTGTGTTGTTCCTAAAGCAAAGTTTATAATTCTTGCATTGTTTTGATAAGATTTTCATTATATTATTGTTTATTTTGCCAATATTTTGTTATATAAATTCTTATCTTATTTCTGTACTTCTTATTGTATTATTGTAGTTCTATGTTTTTTAGCATCTGAGCACGATCCCAGATTTTAAAGATAGAAACGACAGGTAATTAAAATATTACAACGGAGGCAGCCCCAGTGCAGGGTTTAGCTGATCGATGTTGTGAACACGTTGTAACAGAGGACGATTTTAGATCGGGGGCGGAAGTCGATGAAACGTCATCAAACACTGACGGAAAAAGAAACTCTCGACGTCAATGCGACGGTAGCAAAACGTTTTTCAGACGACATACGAAGATGAAACATACGAGGCAACGAGGAACCATAAAAACTAAGTCGCATCAAAGGAATCAAACGAAGTAAAAACAAAGAAGTTCAGCTCAGTTTAGTTATTATTGGCAACAGCTGGACGTCCCCCAGTGGTCGCAATGTCCGGGCGAGCCCAATGACTCCCTGTCGCTTTATGTTACCTGGATAGCGAACATGCTCTTTTTTTTTTGGAATGGAAAATTAATTTTTTATTTATTGAGAAAGAACAGGAGGCTGACTTTTTGGTTCTGACCTGCGTTACGATGCGTAACGGTTGTAATGAAAGAGTATCTGGAGAGCTTTTAACTTGAAAGTCAGAATTTGCTCTCCCACAACGGGTCGATTCACGTCTGCCAGCCTTGAAAAAGTCTGAAGAGCCTGCAGTATGGTAGTGGCCTATAATGAAAGAGAGTAGAGGAGAAGACAAAAGGCGGTACAAAGCACACAGACTTCCAATGCCTCTGTCTCCATGCTCCGGCAAGGGACGGCAGGAGTGGTTGGTGAAGCTTTACAAAGGCGGCGGAATGGGCGGAAGAGAGCTTTCGGTGGGTCGTCGAACAAGATTAGAGGGCGTTTGAGTTTTCTTAGTGGTGGGCCTTTGTCCGTACTAAGGCGGCGGAGATGGCGTTGAGGTAAGGTGACGCACGGTTGAAGAACTTACGCACAAGAAATAAAAAACTTTCGCCATTAACTACGTTGCAAAGAGCAAGCAAAAGGAAATATATATACATACATAAATACGTACGTACAGACATATATATTAATACATTAATAAATATGCATAACATATATAATTTATGTTTTTAGGCCTATAATTATTTATATAATATTTTTTATAATTTTTATTTCTTATTTTACTTTATTTATTTATTTAATTTATGTAATATTTTTATTTATTATTTTCGTAACATAAATAATTTATTTATATTTAAAAAAATATAAATATATTACTGCTGTTAAAATGCACACAGTACATAATAGGGAGATAATAAATTTTAAAAGAGAAAGGATGCAGATTTTGTATTGAATGTAAACAAAAAAACATTGGGAATATCGACTTACTCAGTCAACATAGAGGTCGATTCCTATATGATATAAAACCATATTTAGTTATATGTTCAGAAAATAATATATAAAATTGGAATGAATGTTATGAGAAGAGTAAAGAGTAATAAAATTATAATTTAATAAATAACTAACAGAATTACGAATATTAGAGGTAAAATAAAGATGTTTAATAAGAAATATAAAAATGATATATGTTTTAATAGGTATATGATAAACAGATGTAAAGAAAATTAGGGAATTATCATAGGGGCAATTTTGTAAATTGTTAAAATATTGTATAGTGAGTGAGGAAGAAAATGTTGAATAGTCTAAAATTATATTTAATACAAGTCACATCGGTAGTCTAAAATTAAATGCATTAAGAGTAACGTTATTAGTCTTAAATTAAATTCATTAAGAATCACGTTACGAGTCTAATTATATATCTAATAGTAACTACATGAAGAGTCTGAAATTATATTAAATAACATTTGTACATCACCAAGTTAATGTAACAAGGAAAATAAAATACCTTAAAGGAATTTAAATTGTGATACCAGAGTTTTGATTATAATATTTAATAAATAAATAATAATACGAGAAATATAACAATATCCTTGATAGAACGACGACAGAAGAGGAAAACCTTGGACTGAAGAAGAGTTTAAGTGGCCATAAAGGATAGTTAATTGTTCCGAGGAGACATCTGTGTTGCAGTATTCCTGGAGAGCGGCATTCAGCGGTGAGAGCAATAAGAAATTTGTGTAAAGGAACAGATTGCCAAGCTTAATATTGCTTTCGAAAAAAGGTAAACAACAACCAGAAGTGAACCCGTGGCAGCTGGAAGAATTCAGAGTCGGTTAAGTTACATTAGTTTGTTATTTATTTATTACATGGGTAATTATCAAAATACTACATATTAACTGAATCTGGTTTGGTTTAAAGAAAAGAAAATAATAGATACAATCGTAAATACTATCAAATAACTTAATAATCATTAACCCTGAAAGAAAGAGTTTCTTTACATGTACTGGTAAATAAAAAAAAAACATAATAACAGTAGGTACATTTATTAATTGTATTATACTACTAAATAATTACAATACCTGTGTATTCTATTGTATTCTATCAGTAAAAAACAACAGTACAATATCCATAATAATACATAAATATATATTTATTTAAACATAAATAAATGTATTTATTTATTTAATTATTTATTGCAATGAGACAAACATTCACACTATGTGTGAATGTATGGAGACATATTTACAATAAACCTTAGTCGGTGTCCTGTGCAAAGAAGTGTGTACGTTATAAGACACTATTGTTATTAGAATCAGTACTGCATGTTAATTTAGTTAAGACGATAGTAAACAAAAAAAAACAGCAGTGTAGTGTAGTCAAAGTGAATAAGTGTTGTGCGCATATATTGTGTAAAGATAATTAACAGTAAACCAATTAACACACAACTATAAGTTATTTATATCAGTGTGCAATTTGGAATAACTATTAGTAACTAATTATTTTAGTATTACATAAATTTTAATGGTATTTATTAAACTGACAAGTAATTAGTTATGCAATCACGTGCAGTTGAAAGGTCTCGAAATCGTAGGTTCACGTTCAGCAGTACGTGGTCGATTTCCCAAACAATCTAGAATGTAGGATCATGTAAAAATGACATCACGTGGGTAGATCTATAAAAGCACAGGCGAGCCGTGAGTTACGCTGTCGATAATTAAGCATAGTCTTACAGTCTCTGATAAGGAGTCGCTCGTAATATCTGGGAAGTCGAAGTGAATCGTTGCGGAAGCCGTCTGAATTTAGATCCACGAAGATCGGTCGAGATCTTCAACGACCGATGGCTGTCAACGAGGACTGAATCAGAAACTACTTGGATAGACGCGACGCCTACGAGCAAACTCTAGGATTGACATCACTATTTAGGAGAAGTATGGCCAGTGTGGAAGCAGAAGCACGCCTACAAGTTTGCACGGACCAATGAAACTTAATCCCAGTAAACCCAGGGAAGTAAAATTATAAACTCTTTATAAAGTATAAAACAATTAAAGACTTTATTTAATGTGTTAACTGTAAAATATTTTAAAATTTATATATTTTCAAACCCATAATATTCAGATATAACTGTATAGGTTTTATGTAAAAAGGAATAACCAATAAACGTATTGTTGCTGCAAGTGCAATCAGCTTCAAATCTGTTACATTTTATGTATATATATATATAGAGAGAGAGATATAGATATATTGTAACGGAACGGTGTAATGAAAGCCATTATAAATGGATGTGAGTGATGTACCACATTCTCTAACGATCATATACAAGTTTTAAACGGATTTTATTCATTGTTTGTTAATTAGATGTAAGTTTTGAATTACGATAGGAGTAAAGATGTGAGTTATGTCAGAATATACATAATTTTATGCTCTATCATGTCCAGTGCAATGTTAGTGCGCGTGTGCGGGTGTTATCCACGTTTTATTGAATAACTTCGTTAATAAGTAACATTTCTACATGAAATTTGGACTGAGTATGCATCGTTTTGAGTACTACTTTTTAATTTGTCCAATACTGCAGAACTATAACTTTAATATGATTTTTTAATGAAATTAACTCATCTTTTAATACACTTTTAATACACTATCTGCAAGAGGGTAAAAAAATTTGTAGATAAAATCTAGACAACCCTTTGGAGACTTGGACATAGTTTTAACCTGAAGTCAGTCTCTCTCTCTCCTATGGCGCTACAGCCCAAATGGGGCCCTGGCCTCCACCAATCTTCGCCTCCAATCCACTCTATCCACTGCAACCCTCCTCCAGTTTCTTATCCCCATGTCTCTCGCGTCCTCTGCAACGCCATCTTCCCACCTCTTCCTCGGTCTACCTCTAGTCTCGTTCCCTCCCATGTACCCAGCAAAGCCCTCTTAGGGTTCCTGCCATCCTCCATTCTCATAACACGTCCGGCCCAACCCAATCTTTGAATTCTTATAAATTTTAAGACTGGTATCTCTTTATATATTTGATACAGTTCGTTGTTGTATCTCAGTCTCCATGAGCCATTTTCTTGTATTGGGCCTATAATCCGTCTGAGGATTTTCCTTTCAAAGGTGTCTACTATGTCGACTGTTTTCTGTGTGATTGTCCATGCCTCACACCCGTAGCATAACACCTGTCTGATGACAGTCCTATATATTTTCATTTTTGTTTCCCTTGAAGTCAGTCTACCATAATGAAAATATAAAGACGTATCTAAGATGTCAACCAATCAGAAGTTCTTAAATTTATTCGGGTCGGTCTTCCGCCGAGAGCACTTTAGACAGTTTGCTCCGAGATTCCGTCACAGAAAGGTGTACTAGCTGTCGCGAGTTTTTCGTATCAGGACACGAATATTTGATAAGTGACGCGGACTTAGATACATGATACGAGTTTCTCGTACACGATATCTAGTGTATCAGAACTCAAACAACACCAATATTTAAAATATAGTAGTATTAGTGCTTTTTGCGCGAGTTCAAGATTTCCGCATAGGACAGCAGTATTCAGCAGGATACTACTGATTGAAACGCGAGAACACTTGAAGATTCCGGATTGTGTACGCAAAATACACAGATCTATTAAACACCCATGTACGAAACCCTGAGGTAAATTAATAAACAATTACTAATAGATGACTAGGGCGCGTGTGTGAAACGCGACTGTCAGCTACGCCAAGGTCAACGAGCAACTGGACGCCAACGCAGCTGAGCGACGGACCTGCACGAGAGTGTGGAATTCTACGAACAAGTAAACCCACAGTTGCAGAAAAACCTCATTAAAATCTTTATTTAAAAGACTCAATAGTAAAATAAATAGATTATATTTGGAAACTAAATCAGAAAAAGTATAATTTTTAATAATTAATAAATATCCTACCTCCAGATATAGACTCTGTTTTATGTTATTATTATTACCTATCTATGCGATATTTATTTTCATACAATGCAATATATAATATTTATTATTGGTATAATAACAAGAATAATGTAAGTAAATATGAATATACTTATAACTAATCATTACGAACAATGAGGCACAAGCATCATTTATTTGTGCAACAAGTAAATGATACACGAAATCTGAAAATTTTTTTCTTTGTTTTGAATCTGAACAATATGGTGTATCTACACAGGCCGACAGCCACTAATTCCGTAGTGATTAATGATTTACGATTAGGCCCGGTTAATGATTAATGATGGCCATATGTTACACAAGATAAGGCGCGCTGTACCCCAGTACGCGCCATCCCTTGCCGGGAATTGGTAAGTGTAATCCACTCTAAGTGACCATTACGAGGAAAATTATGGATTTCTCAGTATATTACACAAAACGCGCGCTCGCGACACAACAGAAATCTCGTAAAAATAAATTTAATATGCTTGGCGAACTGGTTTAGTTTCGGCTTAAAAATTTTAAGTTCTAATGTAGAAGGACTGCACAATTCTTACACTCAACTTAATTGTTGACACCGGAAAGTTAGTTTTCAGAGCTACCAACACAAAAGTAAATTTACCTGGCTTTGAAAAATAAACTAGTATGCTTCCTCAGCTGCAGAAATCGTTCAGTATTTTGAACGAAGAATATAAATTTTATTATTAGACAATATTAGTAGACTAATATGATTGGAAAATTTTCTTCTTTTCCTATTTAACTTCCTTCTTACGACTCTGTCCTGTTCTATAGCAACGGTCATCCATACTGGCACTCCACCTCTTCTTTGGTCGACAAATGTCCTCTCGGTGTTTAGTTGGCTATCTCTATTAGCGTTGTCTCATACAAGGGAAAATTTTGATATACAAAAATTTATTAATGATAAAAAACTACAAAAATCCCGATTACACTATTATTTGTTACTTTATGTAAAATAATTGTAGACCAGGGAGTCATATAATAAACATTAATCATTCGGATATTTTTTACAATGTTACTTAGCCTGACATCCGGATATGTCACAGGCACTGGAAAACGTTTTACAATTTTTTCAATCTTTTGATCCCTATTTTTTGTGGCACGGGTTCAAAAAATTTGGTAATATCTAAAGCTGTACACTATATTCACATTTCGGTTAGAATTCTCCTTAGTTAAAATACACCACAAGGAATTTGCAATTTTTATTAAAATTGTTAACAACTTTTTGGGCCTGACATTCCAAAACGTTTAAATTTCCAAAAGTCACAATAAATTCAGACTGTGGTTAAAATTCTCTTGAATTTGATATCCCACATGAATTTTTGCAATTTTTTCACTATTCCCCCCCCCACATTTTGCTTTCCACCCCCGTATATTTTGGACGACGAATGTGAAAACAATAACGTAGTGTAGAGTAAAATGTATAGACACACGTGCTAGATTTAAGTAAAATCGGTTGATACGTTCAAAAGTTATGTGAGGCGTAGCCCAAACAGACAGACAAATGCTACACGGTCGAGTTAAAACTGAGAACTCGCTCCGCTTGTTCAATTATTGTTACGCGAATGAGATACGCAACTGGCAGTTAGCGTAGTACGTTTTGATGTTGTAATGTGACGTAATGTGACATCTACGTGTGACTTTGTAGTATCTGTTATGTAAACGGTTTGACCAATTATACGAGTTTTGATCACAAAATCCAAGCAGTTGTTGTTTATTTTAAAAATTATGACTTTATTCATTGACACTTATCCAAAGTAGTCTCAGTCGAATGTGTCACGATTAAACCAACAGTTTTGCAACCTTCAAAACATTTAAAGCATGCAGTTTTTGGTACAGCCTTGAGCTCGCATTGGGAGGAGGAAAGATCGCATTGGGGCATAACTGGTGAATACGGCATTTGCCGTGTCATCATTACGAAGTTTTCTTTTGCCTAGCCTGACAACATTCTTAACAAGCAATGTCGTGCGTCCAGGCGCATTATCGGTATGAAAATTTCATAAATTATTCTTCCGTAAATCTGCCCGTTTTGTAAACATAGCTTAGAATGGCGTAAAATGTCCGAATAGTACTCTTTATTTACCACTGCGCCTAGCGATGAAATTTCGTGGAGAACAAAAACACAGTCTTCGTCTGTCAGTCAACTCATTTACGGCATTTACGGTCTTTGAACTTTGTAAACCGCTTGTTCACGCACAGCAGTCTCGCCAGAAGCCTTCTGAACACGTTTACCACGACAGGCGAGTTTATCTTACAGTTACAAAAAATTTACTTCAATATTGCATTGTAGGATGACAAAAAATCGCCTAATATACCAAAGGACGACTTACTCAATTATTTGTTTAACCGAAATTAGTGTTCGACCGTCTAACTGATCGCCGTATGGTACAGGAGAAAACCAAATACAAGACACCAATTAGGTCATTAATCACCAGCTTTAATTATCACAATTAGACAGTTTGTAATCAACAAGATAGACTCTTACAACAAATAAAATAAATTTGTGTTCACACGCAATAAAATATCAACTAATATAAAACACAATTGTTTTACAATTGTCCTGCGCGATTAAAAATCACATAACACTTCGCCACAATAATTACTTTTCACTAATAACCACTTTAACGCACCGAGTAAACGCCCGACAATAACTAACTAAAATGCTACGAACTGCATTCTAATAAAGCGCAACTCAAACTGAAACTGAACTGTCGTCGCTAAGTACTTGTGTTTATACCCCGCCGAAATACCACAATATTGCATACTACCCATTAACAATAAAGGAAAACATTAGAGCGTAATTCATTGCGGCTTTGACAGAGTACGCGCGGCTTCTGGTACAGTCTAGCTAACGTGTTGAGAATCACGTACGCACACACAATACAGCCGGATTCCACTGGAACATACGATAAACACGTAGACTGTTCTTTAATGTCGTAAATTACGCATCAATTAGGGCTAAAATTTTACATGATTTTCAATTAAATGTGTAGCAACATCACCTAAAGTGGTTTTTAATCGGACACTTGTAGCGGTGGACATTTCAAAATTGCACAAAGTTTTTGATCAAACCTCGTAATAAATTATGCCCTCATCACCATCATGTCCACTTAACGTTTTAAGCACATAGTTTTAATTTGTTCCTTTTCCATCTTTAAATTACGTTATTTGAAGTCGTTTGCCTTAGAGTTAAGGATGCATTAATATTTCTTCGGACGTTTTGGACAACCCGTATTTCGGTCTGATAAACGGTATTTTACTGTTCTTACGTAAACTACAACACAGTCGTATCTGGTAATATTCAGAAGTCGAAAAATTTCATTGAAGTAATTAAATGTTATAGTTATCAGCTGTTGAACTCTTAGACCCACAGCGTTGATACAGCGCAGGGTGGGAAAAACTGAAATCTGATTACTTTTTACACATGCCTTGTGTGTCCTGTCACATCTCACACCGCGCGCGCACGCAGCACGCACACATACAGAGGCAACAAATAGTGGAAATACAAATTTAGAACGAAGCAGACTCAACAGATGGGTGAAATTTGTCCCCTATCAATTCAAACACGAGTAAAGTAGTTTGGTTAGTTTTAGTGCCACGGGGCAAACACTTTCTACGGTTCGCACAGCGGAGGTAGTTTATTTACAAATTTTCAACCCTCATCAATCATCATCCCCTTGACGTAAATTGTTTTAATAAATTCAACAGCCCGCGTGTACGAAGGTGGGGGGGGGGGGCGCTGCTGTCTGTCATCAACGTTATTTAAAATATATTTAGCGCTGAAAGGCCTCAAAAGGGGGTGGAACCCCGGGGAATTTTAAGGGAATGGGTATGTCCTGCTGAAAGATAACTGTATTAGATATAACATTTTCGCAGGTGAACCGGTGAACGTACACGCCTATACACTTCTGGAATCTTTATCGGGTTGAATGTTACCCGATCAATGAAAGGTTGGATCACTGTTACCGGCGCAGTTAGATTCCACATTTATCCAACCTTTGAAGCATACGCCGCGACGAACTGAAAATGTACGGGCGTGGTCCTAGCTGCTCAAATAATAGATGACATAATTGCTCGACTTTGGCATTCTAGAACGTAGCCTCTTCTATACTGGTCTTGTCATACGTATAGTGAGCATAGCTTCAATTCGGTTCAAGAATTAGGCCGTAGTTGATCCTCTTATCCTCGAGCTACCAATGTTTCTCTTTCAAATAGATCGGTACCAAAAGGCTACAATTTATATTTTAGTCCGCGTATAAGCACTGTATCTCGCGTATAAGCACTGTAACTAAGCATAACGTTTTTCCGTCGTGTAGCCGGTTTTATTCCTAAGTACCTGGATTCCGACACGTGTGGCTGGAAAGGTTCGGCCGAGGTTGGCAAAGTTAAGAAACAAACTTGATGTCGAGAGTGACTTAATATTGAAATTGTCAGACATTAAACCTAATGTTGCAGAGCTAATCGTTCAAAAGCAGCTGCATTGTTCACATTAAACTATGTTTGATATAATTAATATAATTTTGCAAGTGAAGAGAATTTTGATTTTAATATATTTTAATTAAAATGTAAGAGTTCACACCGAAAGGTACCAAAATATAAACAATTCGTAATATGTCCATTTGGCAAATTTCTCAAGTGCAAGTGTTTGTACCATCTTCTCCTAATGTCCATAATCTTTTGCATAGATTGTTCTTACAGTGTTTTATTTCTCTTCCATTTTTGACCACCAATGTTAATTGGACCAGTCAGTCAGTATATCTGACATCGTATATCGCGCACTTCTTCTTCTTCTTCAGCAGTGCAGCCCAACGTGAGCCCTGGCTTCCAACACTTATCTTCTCCTAAGTCTCGTGTCCATTGCCATCTCATTGTAACCCCTCACATCCATTCTTCTGAGGTCTTCTAACATATTATCCAAACTTCTTACCCTAGGTCGGCCCGTCTTCCTGCTTTTATAGACTTGCGCCCTCAAGATTTTCTTTGGTGTACGCTGACCATCCATCCGCTCCTGGTGATCTAGTCATTATATTCGTTAAGCCTTTATTAACCTTAAAATGTCATCATGAAATCGTACATTGTACACAGGGCTATAAATGCGCCCATAGCTTACGCATAGGGCTATCATTGGCCTAGAGCAGTGGTTCCCAAACTTTTCGGTCCGCGGACCCCTCGAAAAAATCAGAAATTTTACGGGCCCCGTCTGAGTTATGAAATAAACCAAACAGTAAATATGATATGAACTCTTATATTTTAATTAAAATGTATTAAAAAAAATTCTCTTAACTTACAAAATTATATTAATGATATCAAACCTAGTTTAATGTGAACAATGCAGCTGCTTTGAACAATTAGCTCTGCAACATTAGGTTTAATGTCTGATAATTTCAATATTAAGTCGCTCTGGACATCAAGTTTGTTTCTTAACTTTGCCAACCTCTGCTCTATCTTTCCAGTCACACGTGTCGAAATCCAACTACTTAGGCGTAAAACCAGCTACACGAAAAAACGTTTTGCTTAGCTACAGTGCTTATACGTGGACTAAAACAGCGCGACCAGTCCTGCGTTGATGCATGCGGCGCTCTAGTCAGTTCGGCTGACAAACAGATCTCTTACACGACACGATTTAAGACACTATTAAAGCCATTAGTTTGAAATTACTTTTACAATTACAATTATTTTAAACCAAAAAAAGAATACTGGAATCTTCTACTAATTGTTTTAAGATTATGAAATTTATATTTTAGACTATAAAAAAATCGTAGAAAATTACAGTATATTCTATTTTTTCTTAAAAGTGTCCGCGGACCCCACTTTGGGAACCACTGGCCTAGAATATTGTAGGAATATGGTTGATTTTCCTGACTCTTGTTCACAACTCTTCATTGTTCTCAATCCTTATGGCCTGTACGAAATGAATTAAAATACATTATAACATCTAAATAACACAATCCTCCGCAAGAGGATCTAAATCTACTAAAAACGAAACTGGAATAAACTACCAGGTTTTAGTTTTTGCAGCAGTGACGATAAAATCAATACATTTTGATTCCTCCTTGGCACTATGCTAGTCCATTTTAGAGCGTCAGTATGTAGTTTTGTTTAATACGCCAGTAAAATGTGAAGGTGTTATTATTTTACTATCGAATAAAAGCCATTATATTCTGGAAATTTATATCGTGGAAAACGGTATTAAACGTTATGCGTTAAATACGTTATTTTATGTTTTATATTAAATTAAGAACTACAATAAATTTAAGTAGTCGGAAGTCACCTTATATGATTGTGTTTATGGTTTTCGACGTATAACGAATGGTAAGGCACTTGAAAAACTAGTTTAGTGCTTTCGTACGAAAATAGTAATTACTTTTTATGTTCCTGGATTTTGTTGTCCATAACGCCTCCGTTGTTATTAATTGACTATACAGAATACTATTAACTCGAATCCTCCACCTCCTCCTACGGCGCTACAGCCCAAGTCGGGCCCTGGCATCCACCAATCTCCGCCTCCAATCTACTCTATCCATTGCAGCCCTCCTCCAGTTTCTTATCCCCATGTCCCTTGCGTCCTCTGCAACGCAATCTTCCCACCTCTTTCTCGGTCTACCTCTAGGTCTCGTTCCCTCCCATGTACCCAGCAGAGCCTTTTTGGGGTTTCTGCCATCCTCCATTCTCATAACATGTCTGGCCCAACGCAATCTTTGCATTATTTTACTAACTCGAATCACAAACTATTATTGCTACAAGTGATGAATTGGTGCCTTATGGCCTAAATTAGCTTTGCTCCGTTAGAGTTTAGACAGAGACTGCCGCTAGGAGCGCTGTCCGTCTTGCTTTTGGGGAAGGCGCCGTCGTTCAAAAGATCGTTGTTTCGTGTGTGTTGTGTAATATGTTAATATAGTATGTGTGATTTAAATTGTGTCTGTTCGTTTACAATGTTTTTTCTATGCGTTTTTGTGTGTTTGTATGTTTCTAGAGTATCTAGTTTTTAGACTTTTGTATGAACGTGTAGGATTTCAATGTTCCTGTTTATGTTTGTATATGTGTGGTCTGCCCCAGTGATGTATGGTTTGCAAATGTAGATTCGGTGGTAGATTAAAATGCTTTTCCTTGTTCAATGTATCTCTGTTTGAAGCTGCGACCTGTCTGGCCTATGTAGAATGTGTTACATCCTGAGCAGTTTAATGTGTAAACACCAGGTAAACCAAATTTGTTTTGTTGTTTGTCTGTGTTTTCTGAAAGTGTGTGTAGTTCTGTAAGCGATTCTGTATCCTGCTGTTTTAAATTTGCTATCTTTTCAGTGTAGTTATTGATACATGTTACTGTTATGAATTTGTTGTTTTCTGTCTTCGTCTGTACTGTTTTGTGTAAGAGTTTACTAATTATTGTTTTATTGTTTCCGTTGGCTTATACTTGATATTTGATTGTGTTTATTTAATTCATCTTAGTAGTCTTTTTCATCTAGTAAAATGTTGTTTAGCCTGTTTTTTAAGATTCTGAAGGCAGATAGTTTGTGTTGTATAAAGTCCATCAAATAGGCGGACGATGGAGCATTTTTCACGGAATTAGAAAAAATCTACAGTTTATAATTGAGGTTATTGTAGTAGTGGGGAAAGAGTTTGGAATGGACAGTAAAGAGATAAGAATTAACAAGAACAAAGGCTTTGTTAATATGTTCATGGAAGGGAAAACTTACAACAAATGAACTCGTTTACGTGATTTAAGGAGTACGGTGACATTGAATGGAAGCTGTGCGGTAGGAAAACTTTAGAAAAGGTGAAAATATTGCTGGCAACAAGGGTTCTGATTGCGATGAAAAAGAGACATTCTACATGTTTCATTTAGAGTGTGGTTTTGTATACCAGTGTAACATGGACCATCATCAAAAGGAAAAAAAAATTGGCTAAAGAGCTTTGAAATGCGGTTGTGACGAAAAAAAAAATAATAATAATGGACAGGTAGAATGAGAAACAATGAGGTACTGACAAAAATACAATAAGAAATAAAACTGCTAAAAAGAAAGAAAAAACCTTTTGTTTGGGGCATACAGTAGCGGAGAAACTGTCTATAGCTAAGTATCGTGCAGGGAAAAGAGGACGGGGAAGAAGCTAGGTTGGAATGCCTAATTACGTCACAAACGGAAGGAGCTACAGAGACAGATCCACAGGACCGAGAAAAACGGAGATCATCCTGTAAAAACCTGTCGTAGGATACTGTTACTGAAGGAAGAAGAATTTTAAAATTGTTACGACGGGGTCACGAATCGTCGTGTTCTACAGTGAAAACAAAATAAAACAAAACAAAACAAAATGAAGTCACTAGTTACCGGCTTTAATTAGTCACAAATACAATGTAAAATCAACAAGGTACGCTCATACAATAATTCAAGTTAAATTTGTCCACACGCAATAATAATGTCAACTATTAAAATTTCCTCAGTAAACACTTTCCACAATCACTTGATCCGAACTCTGCACTCTCGCCAGTTGTAACTAACTTCTAAGCCGGCCGCTGTTGCTTATATATAGGTCCTGCAGATGTTCCAAAATAATTTTCCATTCTTTTGACGGCGTGCCAGCATAACTTGCGTAGTCACAAGTAGTCGAACAGTTTAGAGGGTATTCTATTGCCAGGCCTTAACACACACATTGCATCTGCTCGGTTAGCCGAGAAACGTATAGAACTTTACCTGCTGAATATTCGAGAGCGTTACGTAATTTCTTGTTGTTGTTGTTGTTGTTGTTGTTGTTGTTTTCTTCTTCTTCTTCTTCTTCTTCTTCTTCTTCTTCTTCTTCTTCTTCTTCTTCTTCTTCTTCTTCTTCTTCTCCTTCTCCTTCTCCTTCTCCTTCTCCTTCTTCTTCTTCTTCTTCTTCTTCTTCTTCTTCTTCTTCTTCTTCTTCTTCTTCTTCTTTCATCTCCTTTTCAAGGATTAGGTTATATAAACCTGTTCCGGCACCCATCTCATCCTCCGACGACCCACGTCTCTTCTACGTATTTACAATTTCTACATATTTTACAATCTACGTATTCTATGTCAATTTACAGTTCAGTGCCGCTTTCGGCAATCGATCCTCTGTCATCCTTTGCAGACGATCCCACCATTGTCTTCTGTAAATTGAAACAATTTCACTTATGTCCTTTACTTCGAGTTCTGCTCTGATATCCTCATTCCTTATTCTATCTTGCAGTGTACAATTTAAAGTATTTTGAAAAAACTGCATTTCAGCACTCTGAATCTTGCCGCATTCCTTTTTTGTAATGACCCACAATTTTATAAATTGTCTTATAAAAATTAATCCTTGTGCTGCCTCTTGTTTTATTTCTAAGATTTCTATGAGTTGTACTAGGCTACAAATATTCCTAAATGTACTTATCTTTATAATTATTAATATTGATGGTACTTTCTCTTGTGAACTTACTTGTTGTATTCTCTCATACGACGTTTCGGAGTGTACAGTGAGGTTTGTATACAGAATGTTCAAGTGTTGTTCTCCTTCTACAGTGAGGTTTGTATACAGAATGTCTACATTTGGACATTCTGTATACAAACCTCACTGAAGAAGGAGAACAACACTCCAAAACGTCGTATGAGAGAATACAACAAGTAAGTTCACAAGAGAAAGTACCATCAATATTAATAATTATAATGTGCTGTGAACAAAGTAGTGGTGAATATTCAAATTAGTATGTACTTATCTTCTCTCTTATATCATAACGTAATTTTATAGCAATATTAATTTTCCAATGTTGAACTACTTTGTTCTAGTTGTTTGTCAATCCGGAATACCTCCGAATACAATCAGGTAGAAAACCAAGGTTCTGCTGTACGTTTGTCACGTAGGCTATGCATTGAATCCCCTATATATGATAAGTGTAAAATGTAATTATTATGTTACTACACCCAATGAAATTATTCGCCCCGTTTTTCCAACCATTAATCGTTTTCTTCGTCAAAGTTTCTTCTTATTCCCACTTGGGTGGGTTGGTTTCGAGTGTACTGTAGGTGCAACAGGGATCTCTGATAGTAATAGTATGTATGTATAAACGGCGCTAAGCTGAAGCGGGATTATTTGGCGTGTGTACAATGCTTGCCTACACGTATACTGTGAGCATTGGCTTTTAGACTTGATCTGATGTTATTTCAAGTGCTGAACAAACGCAACTGTTGTACTGCGGGGGATGAATCCTCCTCTCTAATCCAACTGCATCTCCAATTTACGCAGCAGTAATTCCACTTGTCATTATTGCTATATCTCTCTCTCTCTCTCTCTCTGCTCTGTCTGTCTGTCTCTCTCTCTCTCTCTCTCTCTCTCTCTCTCTCTCTCTCTCTCTCTCTCTCTCTCACTCTCTCTCTCTCCCTATATATGTGTGTGTCTGTCTATCTCTGCCTCTTCTGTCTCTCTCACTCTCTCTTTCTCTCTCATATACGAACAGACTTAACGACGTATTTGCATCATTCCGCATTAATCTGCTCATTCTATGTCGAATGCGTAAAATGTGCGTTCCTCTCATAGACTACGTCTGTTTTGAAATACTTCCGTTTTCTACCATCATCATCATAATATCCTTCTTCACCACTACAGCCCAACGTGAGCCCAGGCTTCCAACACCATTCCTTCTCTAAAGTCTCCATCTGTCCATTCCCATCTCATTGTAATCCATCACATCCGCTCTCTGAGGTCTTCCACCACATCATCCAAATATCTTATCCTAGGCCGGCCCCTCTTTCTGCTTTTGTAGACTTCCGCATTCAAGGTTTCCTTTGGCATACGCTGATCGTCCATCCGCTCTAGGTGACCTAGCTATTGTGTTCGTTGAGCGTCTATGAATATTATAATGTCTTTATGATTTAATACCTCACCTATCTCCTCGTCATTTCTTATTCTCCATTTGTCATATATTTTAACCGGCCCATAAACACCTCTTTCTATCTTTCTTCCAAACCTTCTTAGTGTTATTTGTTCGTTTTTTGTCATCGTCCACGTCTCACCTCTATAAGTAACAACTGGTCGGATAAGTGTCTTATATATTTTTATTTTGTATTGCGACTAATGAGTTTGCCTCTGAACAGTCTGTTATTGACATAATATGCAGTATGTCATATTTGTTTCTTGTCATGCATTGTCGTGTTTATGGACCCTTCATTATATATCATGTTACCCAGGCATCCCAACTTCATGAAATGAATTATTCTCTGTGCATAAATTATATAGATTTCTTCTCCTTCCATCATCATCATCAACATTATCGTACAGTCGTAAGTTACGTTACGTAGCAGAACTTTCGTTGTTCTTCACACAAAACGGAATTAATCTCAGAACAAAACATATTGCAAATTTTAGAATGTCACATTTTTCGGAAATTTTGTTTTTACACATTTTCATTAATTACGTTGTAGAATGTTATGTTTAAGGTAACCGAACGATTACCTTCTTAGTTTCACCTCGACCGTTCAGCATTTGTCTGTCTGTCTGTCTGTCTGTCTGTTTGAGGTATGTCTCACGATAATTGTTGAAAGCATCAACCGATTTTCGTAAAACGTTTCCCTACTTTTGCCCTAGAGAAACCTGTTGCATTTTGAGACTGCCCCCCCCCCCAAACGTGGGGGCTTTCAGACGAAAATGTGGGCGGTAAAAACAGTGCAAATATCGCAAAAACCCACTTGGAGTGTCAGATTAATAAGAATTTCAACCACTAATTGAATTTAGTATTCATTTTTCTTAATTTCAAAATTCTGAGACGCGCCGGGAGCCAAAGGTTAGAGGCGTATTTACCGAGGGGGGGTTGAGCGGGACTGGAACCCCCTCTCCAGACGGTCGAAAAAGTTGACGAATTTTTTTAATCTCTGACTTTTTAGGCTGTTTTATTTTATTTTTTTGAGATGTGAACGGTAATATAGTATAAGCACTTTTTTAAATATACAGACAGGTTTATTACACAGCATTAGAGTATAAGGTTGAAATATGAAATATAGGAAAATCAATTCAGTCACTAAGTATCTTTTAACAGAATTTCAATAACGCGTATATTTCACGATATTAATTGATGACTTGTTGGGCACTTGGTGAAACATATTAATACAAAGGTTTTGTAAAATATTTATATATTTTTATATATTTTACAAAACGCGTATATTTATTGTGTTATTACCGTTTACTTACACGGAATTTATTTTAGCATGTTATCACGCGTTTTCCAGCCACTTTAAAGATAGTAACGTTGATTAGTCTTGACTTGTTTCTTCTTTGGTATGAAGCCGACCCGACCCCGGACCCACAAAGGCAAATTCTAGATACGGCACTGCAAAATGTGGGTTAAGATATTGATTAAATCTCAAAAGTGCATGTAAAATATTAAAAGCCAAGACATTTTAACCAACATCTCAATACATTATACTCTTTTGGAAATTTCAAACTTTTAACCCAAAAAAGGGAAACAAATCTTTTAATAAATTGTAAAAATCCAGCCGAGTGCAGAGTAAAGCGAATTTTAAATCAAATATTATTGTTTTGGAATTTTTAGCGTTTTGTTGCAAGACTTATGTACAATTATTATATTACTAAACAAAAAGAAATGATCTAAAACTAAACAAACAAATAATCAAATGATAGGGTAGTCGGATTTTCGCAATTTTTCTGATAATTAAAAAACTATCTCATTATCATCATCATCGTCTACAAGGATGGTTTGTTCCGGTCTCAAACAGGCAAATTCTAGAGCTGGTCACTCCAGCGCTGCCTCGGACGTCCCACATTTCTCCGTCCCTTCGGTTTATAGTTCCATAGTTGTTTGGTAATGCGGCAGTCATCCATTAGGCAAAGATGTTTCCACCAATTCAAACGATATGGGCAATCCTGTCAAGTATACTCATAAGATTCAGTTCCTGCCATATATCTGTGCTTCTTCTATTGTCATGAAGAGTATACCCTGCCACGTGCCTGAGAAATCTCATTTCAGTCGCTTGGCTACGACTGACCTGGCCTTTCGTTTAAGTCCAATTCTCAGACCCACAAAGAAGTGTAGGAAGGGTCATCACCTTTTAGAATTTTAGGCGTGTTTGTTTACTTGCTGACTTAAGAGTTCGCCTGATAGTTCCGCATATAATGTTGAACTTACACAACATATTCACGTCGTCGTTGCTTGAATTATAAGACATACTGTAGCCCAGGTATTCAGAATTGCTGACTTGTTTCAGTAGAGTACCATAAAAAAACTATTTAATACCAAATTTTATTCAGTAACATATGAGCGAGTTTTGCAGCTCAGGGAGCGACTTTAAAATTGGTAACATTTTTGTATTGTCCCCCAATGTACTGGAGAGGATGAGTAATGCCTTATGGTCTCATTCCTTGATGAAGGAAAATATCCAGCCGCACCTAGAATTGGTGGGGGATGGGCAACACCTATAGGTGGCTAACGCGGCTCTGGAAACCAGGTGACAGCCGGTATAAGGATCCCTGCTCTTCTTGCCATTGTCAAGTAGAGGTTAGGGCACCCTTTTGGCCTGGGGGTGAGAAATTGCCCCTAAAGACGGATGACCTTCCATTGGTCAACGACGTATAATGTGGAAGGCAAGGAGAAACCACCACATTAAAAATCCTTATGGATATCTCAACAGGGAAAACTGGTCTCTTTAGTCTGGTAAGACAGCCAGTTTATGGGAGAACACCCAGACAGAAAAGCCTGAAGGTGGCAGCCCCACCATACGTCTTACCCTCCGATATGCTAGTAACGTAT
This sequence comes from Magicicada septendecula, assembly GCA_034769895.1. Classification (NCBI taxonomy): domain Eukaryota; kingdom Metazoa; phylum Arthropoda; class Insecta; order Hemiptera; family Cicadidae; genus Magicicada; species Magicicada septendecula. The sequence goes on from CM068367.1 coordinate 1,402,408,591, forward strand.
CCAGGGGACACATTCACTACGAAATTGCCTCAAATAAGGAATACCCAGACGGATATACGGCAGGAACTGAATATTCTGAGTATACTCGACAGGATCGGCCAGTATCGGCTGAATTGGTAGGAACGTCTTTGCCGAATGGATGACTGCCGCATCCAAAAACAACTATGGGACTATAAGCCGAGGGGACGGAGAGGTGTGTGACATCCGAGGAAGCGCTGGAGTGACCAGCTGTAATATTTGCCTATTTGAGACCGGAACAAACCATTCTTGGTGATGATGATGATCGTGATTTTTCTATTAATTTAGTTTTGTGCAGAACAAGCAATGATTGTACCTGAGAGCAACCGCTGTATAAATGCGTAAAGGTTTACGACTACGTACAAAAATCAAAGACGCTCCATTAAAGTGACGACAGCGTAGTTAATTAGTTACCGCAGCTCACAGTACGTATAGAGCGTCTGTTGTGTGTGCGCGCGCGTGTGGAAGGCGTGGGTGCCACACGTGCCTTCTAATGGGTTCGCCGTAATTAAGCCTGTATTACTACTACTACTGCTCTTGGCATTGATACAAAGAAATTGGATTTTAGTACCAAATAACTTTTCCCCTTTGCCAAATAATTACACGCACACACACCGTATTGGTAGTAAACTACCGGTAACTTTTCATCTCAGAAATCGAGACCCCACTCAATTCTGTTCACAGACTGGTGGTATTAAAATTTGTATATCAAAATAATATTTACGGTTTCAAATAACAAATATTTCTGCAAGCATACTTTGTTTATAATGTATTATCATTGTGTTTCTACCTGGCGCACGTTTCACAGAATTAATCTGTATCACCAAAAGTGTCCCTATAAAACGCAAATAATGTAGATTTTATTTATTTTTTAACTTTATTGCAACTAGAGTAGAATTCCATTTATCCGAACTAATGAGTCCCAGACGTAATTCGGATATGCAGAAATTTGAATAATTGGGACAAACATAAGAAAAATGTTATTTTGTAATAGAAAACACGAACATTGTTCAAAAATCACTTTTATTTTTATGACATGCATACAGAATCTTAATAACAACCAGGTCACACATGTTTTGCAAAATGTTCACTTTTACTACAAAAATTTAAAAATAATACACATAATTATAATTTTAGGCGAGGATTTATTTATATAATTATAATTTTAGAAAACATAGCTAACACAGTCTTATATGTATTTCATTTGCTTACGATATTTTTTGTTAGTACGGCAACTGGAATTTGAATAAACCTTTTTTTTAGAAATTGTATTTTTCTTTAATTTCCTGATAACAATTCGGATAATTTGCGATTCGGATAACTGGAGTTAGGATAAATGGAGTTCTACTGTAGTTACAAACTATCTACCAATTCTAATACATAAGTTAACATTGTGTAGGATAAGCTCCCACTGGAGCATTCCTCAGTACAGTTACACTTTGTCCATGTGGTGAGAATTACTATGCATATTTAGTTTACTAGTTCAAATGGTTTCTGTCTCTACAATCGCCGAACGAGTCCAGCATTATCAAGCAGTTGTAGCACTTAAATGTTTACGTGTTCATGAAGTCTTCTCTCATATTTATCCGTAACCCTTTAATCTCGTCAGCAACCGTAGGCATTTTCAGATCCCGATGGATGTCATTTGTCTCACGTACCATGCATCAACAATACTGCAAAGATCTTATTTTGAAAAGTCTGAATAATTTTAATATTAAAATCTTAAACCTTGTATCGCAGATAACAGAGATTTTTAATAAACAGAAAGCGTAAACCCAAGTCTGAAGTTTTCTATAAAAATGGAAACTATACAAAATAAAACTATATTATTATGCAAATTAAACTATCATCATCATCTTCTTCACAACATGGCATAAGCAAGATGCTGCCTGTTCCGCCTTCAAGTGTCCACCAGCCACCTCTCAATTGGTCTACCTGTGTCCTATAGGTTTGTATTTAGAAAATTGTTTGGCCAGTCTGGAATCTGAAATTCTTTTTATGTGGCCTTCCACCATTGTTTGTAATATTTTAATTTGTCATTCAAGTTAAAAATTTGTAGCCCTTCTATTATAGCCTCGTTCTTTAAGCTTCGAATTTAGAACACCTTTCAATTCCTCTTAAGAAACCCATTTCCAAGGCCTGTATTTTACTTTCTTGTTTCTTGGTTGCTGCCTGTAATTCACACCTACAGGACAGTACAGAGACAGCCAGAACTGTGTAGACGTACCGCGAGACCATTTTGCGTGGTCTTCCCACATCTCTTTTTCCTTTAGGCGCATATTATAAAACTTGTTGAGGTAGCCTTTTTGCTTCCATTCTACCTATATGTTCAATCCATCTCAGTTTACATTCCTCATTTACAGACAATATGCCCAATTCATGTCTTATCACATCGTTTATAATGCTATCGTTTCGTGTGCACATTCCTATCTCAAGAAATTCATCTCTGCAGCTTGTACGAGGGGGTATCCAAAAACAACCGGAATAGTGTTGAGATTGGCGGAGCTTACGTAGTACGCATTTCTCCCGCTAGGCGAGCGTAGCGCAACTCGTTCCGAGTCCAGTGCCGTCGTTGTTGTCGCCTGGGAAGGTTGTGTCCGGTCACAGTAATTCGTTCTGTAAAAGCAGTTTCGCTTGCTCCTCGGTTTTTTGTCATGGCGGATTTAAGTGAACCGCTCGCTGCTGTGAAATTTTGCTTCCTGGTTGGGAAAAACGCCGCAGAAACTGTTGTGATGTTGAAAACAGCTTACAAGGATAGTGCTATGGGAAAAAAACTCAAGTGTACCAATGGTTTTCTCGTTTCAAAGAAGGTGAAATGTCAATTGATGACAAACCTCGTTCTGGACATCCGTGAAATTCCAGAATTGACGAAAATGTTGAAAAAGTTCATGCAATCGTGCTTGAAGACCGACGACGGACCAATGAAGTAAGATTAGTAAGTTATCTGGAATAACTTAGAGCTCGGTTCAGCGAATTTTGTCAGAAGATTTGGGGATGAGAAGGGACACTGCAAAATTTTTGCCTCGGGTCCATTTCATTGCGCCAGTTTTTAGCAAAAAACAACATGACTCCCTTGTCCCACGCCCCTTACTCACCTGACCTCGCTTCGTGCGATTTCTTCTTGTTTCCGCGAATGAAGAGGGACATGAAAGGACGTTTTGACGACGTGGAAGCGGTAAAGAAGAAAACGAGGCAGGAGCTGCCGGCCATCACAACAGACGAGTTTGAAAAATGTTTCCAGGAATGGGATCGCAGATTGGACAAATGTATTAAGTGTAATGGGGAGTACTTTGAAGGTGATAAAGTTGTTTTGTAAAAAAAATTAAATACATAGCTTTAAAAAAAATTCCTTTTATTTTTAGGTACCCCCTCGTATATGTATTTTTTTATTTTTTTTATTTAATTACGAGACTGTAATTTTTAAAGTACGGTGACGTAGCGTAACGTCATAAATATTTGGAAGATCGGTCGCGATGGCGATACGTGCAAAATAATGCCTTACGACTATACCCAGGGCATAGTTTAAATCCACACGGACGTCCTTCTGTTTATCAGCAGATAGTAATTTTAACCTCACGTGTTCTCCTGAAATGCGGTAGAGGGACCTGTCATTAGAATATTAACTTATTCCATAAACACACACACACACACACAAATAATATATTGTTACGACGGTCTTCTTGATCGTCGCATGGTACAGTGGAAAACAAAATACAAGACACCAATGAAGTCACTCAAAACCAGCTTTAATTATCACAGTTAACAGTTTGTAATCAACAAGTTATTCAACAAGATTATACTCGTACAGTAATTCAAGTTAATCTTTCCACACAAATAATAATGTTAACTCTACAGAATTCTGCTTTATAATCACGTTTCACTAATACACTACTTGAGACGCACTGTGTAAATCGCCCGACAATAACTGAACCTCACTTGAATACATCGCCACTTAAACTGAAACTGAGTGTCGCTGAATGGTTATTTATATTTATGCCTCGCTGAGATTACAGAATAATCCATAATACGCGTTAACACTACTAGAAAACACTATATAGTACGGGACTTATCATAATAAGCTTCGAGGTTACGCAATAGTAACAGCTCTTCTCCGCCCCTCGCCCTCACGTATTGTCGCACGTTACACTTGGTTATGCGTAGGCAAAGGCGCGGAGGGGAGGTCTGTTGCAAACACTGGCAATACCGCAATGGCTTCCAAGCTTATTATGATACGTCTCACATAATAAAGCGTAATTGGTTACGGCCTTGAATACAGTGCGCGCGGACCGGCGAAGTCTGGAACAGCCTCGGTCTGGTTGACGCAAATTAAGAGTCACGTACGGCCACAACATTACAGCTGGTTCTGCTGGGATAGCCGAGAAATATTTAGAACGTTCTGTAATCACGTAATAATATAATGTCCCGTATATTCAACGCGCTTAATGGAGGCGTGCAAAAATAAAGATAGGTATGGGTATTATATAAGGGTATAAAAAAAAGGGGATGGGTATAAACAAAGAGGTCCATGGGTATTAAAAAAAGAAGAAGAAGCATTGTACAGAATAGTGAAACAAAGGTTAATAAAATGTAATAACGTTCAGCAACCAACGATAACAAGATAAATTCTACGAAATAGATAAGTTGTTCGAATTGAGTTAGTGTTGTAATTTTAAGTTCCCGTTAAGCCACTTGAAGCGTTTATAATACATACTCAAAAGCATTAACATTCTATTTACCATGTTATTAAATTTTCAAAACGTTCGTTGTTTCGAAACATAGAGAAGAAGAAAAAGAAAACAAATGGTACAATAAATTTAAGTCAAAATAATAATCATTTTCAAGAGTTGTTTTTAACGGTTTTGTACAACCTCTCTTGACCTACTCCTAGACTAACAGTATTTATCAGAAAAGCGTATTAATTTAATTACATAGAAGTATCGACTTTATAAGAGTAGACTAATAAGTGTCAGAGATTCGACACGTGCGAGCAAATAATGATTGAAAGTAGCGTCATTGTGTGCACGAGTCATATAATTCTCGTTCGAGGTCATGACCTATCGACAATTTTGGATGTGAATAATCGGTCGCAAGATTGATCCATCGTCAATCTATCCCATCCGTGACGGCTTAAAGTGCTCATTGAAATTAATACACGCGTCAAGTACGCATAATTAAATTTCACTTTCGTTTATATCTGGGTGTGTGTGTTTTAAAATAACTAGGTTTACAGTAGTCATTATATAAGACACTACAGTTTGCCAAATGGTGGAACATTATGAAATGATAAAGTATTACAAAACACAGTTTAACGTGCAAGACAGTTACAAAAAAACTAACGTATTTATCAAACTGTTATAAAAGTTTAAGTTTTATAAGTTAACGGCAGTAGGCTACCCGTGCTAATCAGCTGTTCCGAGGTAATGGGCCCCCATCCGCAAGGCTGTAAGATGATTTAGAGGAGAAACGAGAGCCTCGAAACGCAGTTTGTTTGAATATATATATATATATATCTCCATCATTTTCTATATAAGTAACTCGATGTTTCTTGCAGTAATTATATAATTTGTGATGTTTTCAATTTGTTTCTTCTGCAAGTAGATAATATTGTATATTCTAAGTCACTTAGAAACCTCTGATGATACTGATATTTTTCAGTGAAACGTGCGTCAGGTGTTAAAAAGAATACACAATATTATCTACTTGCAGAAGAAACAAATTGAAAGCATCACAAATTATATATATATATATATATAGTAATTTAAAATGTATGTTTATATTACCTCAAGATGTTATTTTTCCTTATTCGGAACATGTTTCGAGAGCTCCCGTGCTCTCATCCTCAGCCTTCGCGATCTTGCGTCTGGTGAAGTATTTGTGTGTTGGCTGGATGCTATTAAGGTTGTTTGTTGGTCTCTGGTATTTTAAAGTTGTATTATTGTGTGTGATTGTGGTATATGTATTTGTATTTTGTGTATTTTCGATGTTGAGTGCTTTGAATATTGTGTCATGTTTTGTACTGATTTGTATTTGTTCAGGTATTAGTTTGTTTTGTGTTTTATGTTTGTATATTTGTAAATTTTCCCAAATGTTCATTATGGTGCCTTTGTGTGGTACATGTTTTATTAGTGTCACATTGGTTATGTCTGGGAATTCATGTCCTGTGTTTATTGCACGTGTAGCTAAATTGGATTTATATATTTCTGGTTTTTTGTATGCGTTTAGGTGTTCAAAATAACGTTTTTTCAGCTGTTTTTTTGTTTGCCCTATGTAACATTTATTGCAATCTTGGCACTCAATTTTGTATATACCGTTAGTTGTTGTATTGTCTTTGTTGTGTGGGCTATTTAGTTTTCGTAAATTATTTTTATTAGTTTTGTATGCTATTTTTATATCTGTGTTTTTAAATAGTTTTGTTAGCTTTGTCATTTTCTTTGTTAGATATATGTAAATCCAATTTAGCCACACATGCAATAAACACAGGACAAGAGGCAGAGCAAGAAGACGCTAGATAAGAAGAAGAAGAAGAAGTTCATTATCATATTGTAACGATGGAACCCTAACCAACAGCCGAGAGGGTCTTTCCACCCGTACCTCCGCTAGCCGAGCGGGTGTAGCCTCAGTCAAGGCCGCACAAAAGTACCTTCCAGATTGTTTATGAATTCACTTGAAATACTCATTATGCTGGCTCGCTGCAGTAAGGATGGAACGTTGCTACTGCTCCGCTACCTATAAAAAGCCGCAGCAGCTGGCTTTGTGAGTCAGTTAGGTTGAGCGATTTTCTTTAGTGCGGATCGATTGGTGGTTAAAGATTAGTGGGAAGTATTTACTCTGTTATAATTAGTGTGAGACTATATTACTTTACATTATTATTCCATCTGGACAAATTTAACTTGACTTATTGTACGAGTATAATCTTGTTGAATAACTTGTTGGTTTAAAACTGTTACATGTGATTGATTAAAACTGGTGATTAGTGACTCCATTGGTTTCTGTACTTTGTTTTCCACTGTACCATACGACGATCAGTGAGACCGTCGTAACAATATTTTCATCGGTCGACACACGTTTCCCAAAACATGTACAACTGTGGCCTAATTTTACGATAGCTCCGTCTTCCCCTTAGAAATGTTTCCTGCGCCACGGTAATCGCACACGTTCATTAATAGCAATGCCTCCTGGTGCGAAACGCTATGCCCACTCCCACTGAGTCGCAAAGCCCAAACGTGTCCCTCATCTGTATTTACATTTAAATGCTGCCACCGACAGAGCAAGTTATATTGCTGTTAAAACGCGTGTTTCGGCCTAAAGGGAAGCCGTGTATTTATAGGCTATAGGCTGCTTATTGCATAACTACCGGCTCAGCGTGATTGCAGACAATGTGGCGTTGGCCACTGCTAAAACTGTTAATTGCCTTTTGGTGTAATTACACGCACGCACGAACACACACACACACACACACATACACACACCAGACTGTTTTTTAACCTGACCACAAAAACGTATTGAAAAATTTGTGTTTAAATATCTTCTTTGGTTATAGCAGAGTAATAACAAAAATTTGATCCTTTGTTATTTTTGTTATTTATGAGTTACCTTGATCACAGATTTATTAATATACATAAATTATGTTAATAATAAAAAAAAAATCTCACATGTCAAGCCAACTAATTTTTGAATCACCGAAACACTACCATCTTTATACACACTCTGGTAGGAAACGTACTTAAACCTTTAAATTACATAAAGCATTTGAGAATAAATTCAGACATGTTCCGATGTTTTCTCTGAAGCTTGAAAGTTTTTACTTGGGTAGGGATAACTAACCCTTTTGCGAAACCCACTAAACTCGGAAGTACCTGCGTTTTAATCAAACACCTTCTCTTTCTGTGCCGCTTAGGAGCTCCACCTGTCCCTCGATTATGAAAAACTCCCATAAGCACAACGAAACCAACCCAACGAACCGTCAAACCTATATATCGTCACTAGCAACGATCTATATTAATGTAGCCACATTAATACACTTCTCCCATCTCTGAATAATCTTTTTTAAGCCTGCTCCATCACGAAATCTTTATGTTGATGTCGGATCCATTTTAGCAGAAAAAATGTTGTTGTGCGGGAGAAGCAGAATAAATCATTTGAGAGTATCAGCATTCAGCATTCAGCATTCATTAGTAGTGTACCTTGGGTCAAAGCAAAAACCCAAGCACAAGAGATTAGACACAACAAGAAGACTCAAATGATACAATGGAGATGTAAATTATCTCCCTGATAGTCGTCAGCTGGATATATTTGTTTTACATGACAGAACCACTGTCGTTGATAATCAGTAGTTTTCTATTGCAAATTTTCTACATTAAATTCGCAGTTCTCTCTCTCTCTCTCTCTCTCTCTCTCTCTCTCTCTCTCTCTCTCTCTTCCTCTCTCTCCCTCTCCCTCTCTTCCCCTTCCTCTCTCCCTAGTCTCCTCAATCTTGTTTTTGCCCTCTTCAACTTTTACCTTCTTCTTCTTCTTCTTCTTCTTCTTCTTCTTCTTCTTCTTCTTCTTCTTCTTCTTCTTCTTCTTCTTCTTCTTCTTCTTCTTCTTCTTCTTCTTCTTCTTCTTCTTCTTCTTCTTCCAATTATACAAGGGTCATTCAATAATTACAATATGATTCAAAGGTCTCTGTAGAGCAAAAACGGTTTATTTAATCAGTACGACGCTGACTTGACAGCTTAAACTCAACGGCGTGACCAACAGCTTTTGAGTGTTGCCATTCGTAACACTTGCTGAAGGTCACAGTCCGTGATGGACTTGCTCTCAGCTGAGCGTAGTACACATCGCGTAAATGTTCATCAATATACTTTTCAACATAAATCCGCAGCAACATTAATACATTCGACCCATCTCTGAATAAGCGTTTGTAAGCCCGCTGTATAAACAAATCTTTATGTTGATGTCGGAGGCATTTTAGGGCAATTCCTTTGACCTCGTCGTTTTCATAAAACTTCGTAACGACTCCTTGCGTGGACCAAACGAGTGGAAATGAGACGGAGCCGAGTTTGGACTGTTGTGATGGTGAGGCAGAGTCTTCCAAGCCAACGTACTCGTGGTTTCATGTGCTTACTGAGCTGTATGTGGACACGCGTTATTGCAAAGTATCATGACGCTTTTCCACAGACGTTTTTCGCGTCATTGACGACTTTACTTTATTGATAAGCATATCAGAGTAGTATGTACTGTTTATTGTCCGCTGAGCTTTTACAGAACGGTGCTCGTCACTCCTTAAAGTTTGATCATTTTTAAACTGTACTATATTTAAAATGTTATATACTCATAAACGTTTCCACGGGAAGTATGCTTCCTCCGCAACATACACCTACACTTAGTATTTATTTATATGCAGACTATGTTGTTATTATACAACAGACAGAAAATTACTTGTATAGGGGAGTACTCATCTTGAGAAATTCACCAGAGGAATATGGGTTAGTGCTATTTCCACATAAAACAAAAGTAATGGTTTTTAAAGAGAAGTATCCAGTAAGGACAAAGATAGAGGTAAATGGAAACATCTTGGAGCAGGTATTCAGTTTTAATTACCTTGGATGCGAAATATCTCCCGCAGTTGATTGTGATGTCGAAAACAAACTTATTAAATTTAATCATTTATGTAGGACAATCCATAGAATCTTAAAATACAAAACTACGAAAGACACTAAGCTTAAGGTTTATAAGACTATGGCTGTATCGGTGGCGCTGTATGGGAGTGAGATATGGGTACTTTCACAGAGAGAGAGAGAGAGAGAGAGAGAGAGAGAGAGAGAGAGAGAGGGAAGGTTACGTCAGCAGAAAATAACTTTTCTCAGGTTGATCAAAGGGTGCATGTTACAAGGCAGAATAAGTAATGCACAGATAAGGCGAGAATAAACAATTTTAAATTACAGGATATAATTACGGAATACAAATCTAACTGGTGTAAGCATTTGGGAAGAATGCAGCAAGATCGCCTTCCCAAACTTGCCCTGAATTATAAACCCAGAGGCCATCGTAGTGTAGGGCGTCCGAGGACAAGATGGTTTCCGGAACAGGCAGTACAGCCTAATTGGACGTAAAGTGGAGATGGTGGTGATGAAGTTTCCACGGTTCATAAAGCTTTTCCATATTGCTTAGTCATACTAGAATACATTTTACCCGGTTGTTCAGTTTCAGATAGCAAAAACGGATCATTGGGCGTCGTTCAACTAATTCTGAAACTTCAAGTCCACATCGTTAAGTAAAAATTTTAGGTTATAAACAAAACAGTACTAATCAAACAGATGATCAGAACTCATTATAGGGATGCCAATTTACAGTTCAGAAACTACCGTACTTCGCCTACCACCTACTTGTCTCTTTAATTATTGAATGACCTTCGTTCATTTTTCTTTAAAAGGTTAATCACGTTTTCCACGTACTCAATTAATATCTGACCACCGCATTGCGTTTTTACGATCGAAGACTGTTAAGGTTATAAGAAAATGTACTTTGTTGAACTTACTTGATATACGCTTACAAATAACCGTTAATGAGACAATGAATCGGACTAACGAAATTATGACAACGGTAATGGCGAATATAAACGCACTTATTAGGCAGGAAGTTATTAAAAAATGTAGAAAACTAAAATGTTTTGTAAACAAACTAATGTTGGTAATTAGCGCACAATGAAGGTGCATTAAGCAAAGATGGACGGCGGCCATTATCAGCGTGTTTTGCGCTTTATTACTGCTATTATTGCTACATTTCTAATGAACACAGGACGAAAATGAAATAATGATGGACGGAAATAAATTAAGTAAGGTTTTCTGACAAAACATTAAAATTAAATGGTATAGAATTTTCTAAGATGGTGGAGCAGTGTAAGTATAAAATTTAATTATGTCGTATCGAATAATCGCTTCATAACGCCTTGCCACAGCCTTCCGATTCCTCGTCGCCATTGATATCTGTTTCTCCTGCAGATTCCTACTTTCTTTGTGTAAACCTAAAAATGCTTATTTCCGCTTAATGTAAAATGAGGAAATAATGCATTTTTGCCTAATGTTTATTAACGCTCAATGGGAAAATATAAGCTTTCATTCATTCAATACTTGAATTTAATAAATAAAGACTTGGTACAATATTGTTCTAAGGCTTTCACAGCCGGTGTCAGTTATATTAGAAGTATGTACCGGGCTGTTTGGCCGTGGTCCAGGGTTTATAGACAAACCAAACGTTTTGACAGCATCACTGGCTGCCATCGTCAGTGGAATTCAAGGAATTCGAGTCTACCTGAACGCGGGTTGTTAAGCGTCAGGGCCACAGTACTGTGGTAATGGAGCCTTTACCACAGTACTATGGGCCTGATGTTTAACAACCCGCGTTAAGGTAAACTCGAATTCCTTGAATTCCACTGACGATGGCAGCCTATGGTGCTGTCAAAACGTTTGGTTTGTCTGTAAACCCTGGACCACGGCCAAACAGCCCGGTACATACTTCTAATACAAGACTTGGTATAGTTCCGTGATTTTTTTTTTGTACTACACTTCTTAAAAAATATCTATAAAACTATAGTGTTTACTTCCTGACTTCAAGTATTAGTAAAATGTTCTATACGAAATGCCGAGAGACCATTCGCTAAGTGTAAGTTAATTCATCTGACGCATATGCACGTATGGCTCGGAAATCTGGACTTTGAGGAAAGAGGAGAGGTGCTAACTTCAAACGTTTGACATGTGTTACTGGAGGTAGGCCTTAAGTCTTTCATAGACGGAAAGAGTACCTAATGATGAGGTTCTGAGTTGAGTGGGTGAAAAAAAAGGTGCTGATTGGATTCATTGTTGAAAGGAGAATTAATAAAGGAGAAGGTCACCTGCGGGAGTCCATCAAGCTGGTTCACCACCTTGATTGAGGGGCGTAGCGGGACGGGACATGGATGGGGTTAAAGATGGCAGAAGGTGGGTGGGAATCAAAACCCTGCCTACAGAAAGGAAGGAATCTGCAAGTCCACAAACCTCTGGCTTGAGGAGAAGAAGAAGAAGTAAAAGAAGAGGAAAAAGAAGAAGAACTAAAAGAAGAGGAAAAAGAAGAAGGTGAGGTAGAAGAAGAAGAAGAAGAAGAAGAAGTAGAAGAAGAAGAATGAAGCGATAAATCGGACTGCCTAGATTATTACGACGCTAAGTGTTAATTTTTGTCTGGTTCCGAGCGGAAAACTAAGAAAATGCGACAAACTAAAATATAAAAAACTTTGTGAACAGTCTAATGTCGGTAATTAGTGCTTAATGCGAGTGGATTAAGCAAAGGTAAACGCGTCCCGTATCAATGACGTACGGCCTATTACTGCTGTTATTACAGTTGTAAAAACACAGGAGGAAATTAAATAATTCCGCATGCATAGTTCTATAAAAACATTACAATTTTAAGGTGGAAATTCTTTAAGATAGTGAGAAGAAAACTTTGTAAAATTTATCAACGGAAAATTTTCTCATATCGTATAATGGCTACATTCTGTGCTTTGGAGTCAGAAAGTAACTCACTTAACTAAAAACAAGATTACCACTATCATCTTTCAAAGTATTGTCACGACGGCCGCTGAGATCGTCGCGTTGGACACTGGAAACAAAATAATTGTCACTTAAGAAGTCATTAATTACAAACTATAATATATGCATCTAAACTATAGCCTCCTCACATCTAAAAAAAATATGTTTCTCCCAGATCCCCGAAAACATTTAATTTGCACAAGTTTACTTGTAACGCATCATAATAATTTCTGTTTTTTTAATTAAGAGTTTTGTTTTATCACAACTTCGGCTTGCGGGGCCGTAAGGCCGTGGTCCAAGGTTGTCTGGTGCAAACGTTTCGGCCGTGTCTTCGACGCCCATCTTCAGTGCAGAAGACTGCAAAACACTGACTAAGGTTTCGTAGTCAGTGACCACTGAACTGTGGTTTAGGCCAGTGGCTGTGAGTAGGGCACCGATATTTATGAACTTTTTGAGTCCGCAAAAAATTCTTATTGGCTCGCCACAACTAGCGTCCAAAGAGCACTCAATGAGAGGGGCTTACTCCGCCGATTCATTGTAATAGATGCATGTTTCTGAATTTGGACAGACTGCATATGCAGGCGACAGAAATATGCTCTAACCAACGACAGAAGCCTCGTCTCTTCAAAGAGTATGCGATGGTCAGCATTGGCGGGTGCATGCTCCGCTATAGCAGACTTTTCCAGACGCCTCAAACGACAGTAGCGGCTGTGTTCATCAACGCGGGCATGAACACTGTGTTCCGGAGTTCCGATGTACAACTGGCCGCATGAGCAAGGCACTCCATACACTCAGCACAACGACAGCGGGTCTCCGACGTCCTTCACTGGTCTCAAAAACTACTGGATTACCTTGGTTGGCCACGCCGCGCCTGCTCAGCAACCTGCGAATACGATCAGTCACCCCTTGGACATGGACCAACACAGCAAAGCCAACATTCGCCCGAGACACCGACACCACCGGCCTGGCTGTTCTTCTCGGCCGGACTGTATGTCTCACCTCCCCGACGGAATATCCGTTGGCCTGCAGCCCTTGTTCGAGCTACAGCAGCTCCTCGTTGAGACATCGTGGTTCACAGATCCCCTTCGCCCGGTCCACCAAGGTCTTCAAAGTTGTCCCTTTCTGACTCGGATGGTGATTGTACAGCTTGTGGAGGTATCTGTCGGTGACGTCTTGGTTACCTCTGCACTTTGTGACCCAGGCTGCCGTCGGCCCTTCTAAGAACCAAGACGTCAAGGAAGGCCAATTGATTGTCCGCTTCTCTTTCCACGGTGACTGGATCCGCGGGTGAACACTATTGAGGTGTGGCATAAACCTCCCGAGTTCCTCTTCTTCGTGGTTCCAGATGACAAACGTATCATCAACGTAGCGGAACCAACATCTCGGTCACAGTGGGGTAGATGAAATGGCCTGCCGCTCAAACTTCTCCATGTAAACGTTGGCCACTACGGACTGAGCGGGCTACCCATGGCAACACCATCAATCATTTCATAGAAAGTACCTTTGTACTGGAAGTACGTACTCGTGAGGACTTGACGGAATAGAGCTGTCACATCCGCCGGGAATAAGTCTGCGATGTTGCTAAGGACCTCCTGTACAGGCACCATCGTGAACAACGAGACGACGTCGAAGCTCACCATTAGATCGCTAGGCTGCATTAGTGATCAGACGATCATTTCCAAGAAATGCGAGGAATCCCGGACAAAAGACTCCTTCTGCCCGATGTACGGCTGGAGTGATCAGTAAGATGTTTTACCAAGTTGTATGTAGGCGAGCCTATGGCGCTGACGATGAGCCGCAGCGAAACTTCAGGTTTACGTTTTTTAGGGAGTTTCCGAACACCGCATGGACGCCTTTACTTCAGGCGCCAGGGAAGGCCGCTTACCGCTTAAAGATTCAACTGCAGTGGTTCTGAAAAATACCGATTTTCTGGTTATTAATAAAATTATAATTAAAATGGTACACCTGTTCTAGAACTCAATCACTAATTATCATTTTTGTTCTTATTGGCTCCTTATCTCGAATAATTCCCCTGGTGTCAGTAAAATTGTCTTCCGGACTGTTGGACCGTGCGCATCTTCTCAAAACCCCAGACGCTTCGACTACAGCTGCGGCTTCATTTTTAGCGGTCTTCTATTCACAGCCCCGCTCCCTCCTGAACGACTGCATCTGTATCGTTCACAGTCGTGTCGTCAGTCGCCTAGGAAACATATACTATGAACAGAAGACCGCTGAAGATAATTGCCGCAACTATGGTCGAAAAGTCGAGTGTTTAAAGAAGAAAACCATGGCCCAACAGCCAGGAGGATAATTTTACTGAAATCGACTGAGTAGCGGAAGTTTTAATGTTATGATTTTTCCCACAGAGTTGGACAAACAGCCTCAAAAAATCTCTCTTTCTCTCTCCCCTACACACGCGCGCGCGCGCGCGCACCCATAAAGAATTTCGACAAAACCGAAACATCGTAGCAAGATAATGTTTTGTAAAAAAAAGATTTCTAGACTGTGGGGAATCGAAAGTGTGGAAGCGTTACATTTTTCGATGACACATCACGCATTTTGTGGAATGACCCTCAGCCTAAAAACATTATCATGTTAACTAGTGATAATTACGTATGTCTTAAGGAATTAAACCAACATCAACAGCAGCAGTGCATTGTTATTGTGGTCGAGGTATTGTTGTGCTCACAACACAGTCTGTTTGTTGAAGACTCCAACAAAACAACACGTGCATACGCACACAACAACACAAACACTAATCCCTATACGCACACACCCGCGCACTCGGGGTCACCCGTTTCACTTAATTAAAACCAACAGTTTACGCAGCGTAATTCCCTTTAGCGCAAAACACTTGTTGAGGTCCGCCGCCGGTCGCGTTTGTACACTACCACAGCAGTTTCAAATTAAATGAAAATATTTTCTGACACACACACCACGGAGCCACGTTTTAACTATATTATTACTGAAAATATTATTTTTAGTATTTGCTGTTCTCAGCAAAGTTATACGAAATATTTCAAACCTGATTTTCAGTGAACATGCTACAAAGCCATTACTATATTGTCTCTACATTTCATTGTCTAATTGGCGTGTATTAAAGGTCAGATGAAGCTGTTTGAAAACTATACAAACTGTAGACTTTGTTTGCGAACAGAGTTGTTCGTTATTAATTAAACAAACGATGACGATTTAGACAGACAACGAAGGAAGAAAATAATTTTTAAGCAGATAATTCCTAAGCGTAAAATATACAAAATTAGGCCTATATAAAATAAGAGATACAAATATTATATATGTGTGTGTGTGTGTGTGTGTGTTTGTGCTTCTGTACGTGTAATCGAAATGAATGTATTATGTACTTATGTACTTGAGCGTAGACGTTTCTGGCAAGGGAGGATGTAATGACGAAATAAATATCAAGATGGCACAAGCAAGCACTGCGATAAGACAGTTACATGGCATACTATATTCGTCACTTCCAGTCGCAACGGATATGAACAAATTTTTTGTTTATTCATCCTGGAGGCTTTTGCAATGAGACTATGTGTGAATATATGCTACACAATTACACAACGTTCTACATGTTTTTCGGCTGTCCCAGCAGAACCAGCTGTAATGCTGTGTGCTTACGATATTCTTCCCGTTAACGAGGATGTTCCAGGCTTCACCGGTCCGCGCGCATTGTGTTCAAGGCCGCAAGAAGTTACGCTCTAGTGTTTTCTAGTAGTGTTGACGCGTATTATGGATAATTCTGGAATCTCAGCGGGATATAAATATAAGCATTCAGCGACGCTTAGTTCAGTTTAAGTGGCGATTTTTTCATGTGAGGTTTGAGTTTTTGTTGGGCGATTTACACAGTGCGTTTCAAATGGTGTATTAGTAAAAAGTGATTATAGTGCAGAATTCTTTATGGTTAGCATTATTATTTGTGTGGACAGATTAACTTGATTTTTTTGTGCGAGAACAATCTTGTTGAATAACTTGTTGATTACAAACTGTTAATTGTGATAATTAAAGCTCTTTTTTTATAATAAAAATTACTTCCATTGTGTACCACCGAAGCAGCTTACGAGTCAGGCAGGGTAGGCTGCCTTATGCGAGCCGTACGGCATACAAGGAAGGCAGTGTGGCCAGCACTACGCTTCAGCCGCCCATTATTATCCCCAGGATGTTATCCCAGGAACTCATTTCCAACAGGCTGAGACGACCTGGGGGGCTGAAAAACGCACCTTGATTTTATGGTGCGGGCCCGAGAAACGAACCTGGCACCTATAGATTAGTAGCTGGTCTAATCTAGTAGATTAGTGTTTTTTTTTTAATGACTTCATTGGTGTCTTGTATTTTGTTTTCCACTGTACCATACGACCATCAAGGAGCCCGGCGTAACAATATGGTGAGATATTTACAATAAGACTTAGTTGGTGTCCTGTGCAAAAGCGTCTGAATGTTTTGAGACAATACTGTTACTAGAATAAGTATAGCATATTAACGTAGTGTAAGACGACAATAAATAATAAAAAAACAGCAGTGCAGTGCAGTGTGAAAGTGATTAATTGTTGTGCGCGTAACGAACATTGTGTGACGATAATTAACAGTAAAAATTGACAGACACACTATAAGTCATTTATGTTAGTGTGCAAATTTTAATAACTGTTAATAACAAATTATTTTAATCTATCTATATAATAAATCTCTAGGGGGGTCTACGTTTGTCCACGGTAATCTCAGAGTCTACTGAACCGATTTCAATGAAACGTTGCACGCTGATAGCAGGTACCCAACAGAAGGTTTTCCACTTTATTTGATAACGATAGGTTAAAAAGAACTGAAGTTATTGCAAAAAAACACATTTTTTTAAACCAGCGGCTTCGAACGCTAATAACGATGCGTTAAAAAGAACCGAAGTTATTGCAAAAAAACACATTTTTTTAAACCCGCAGCTTCGATCGCGAATATTTGTATATGATTATTGTGGTAACTGTCGAGTTGGTAAATTGCTAATGGTACATCTGTATTAATAATATTCTTATATTGTAAGTTATGAATATCCAAAAAGTGCGAAGCAATAGATCGATCATTCATGTTTCCTCCTCGATACGTAAAATCAAAATTTGATAATTTAGTAGATATTTACAAACATGCAGTAACACAATTAGATGAAATGCTTATTCGTATAGAATAATACAAATAGTGTATAAATAAGTATATTGATATCAGTTAGTCCATTTGAATATTTAAATTTTAGTAGGTATATGGAATTCTTATCAGCATATGGATTTCATATAAACAATACAATAATTCATTGTTTGATTATATTGTAACACTGATTATATAGTACACGTTGATTCTGATAAACCATACTCTTCGACATTTTAATATTCAGTAAGCCTATGTGCAGTAGGAATAATTAATTCTCGAGAATTATACTTCACCTACTTCTTCGAGAATTATGCGATGAGCGTCAGTGATGTAGTATCAGTGCCTTTTTTCGTTAATTTTACGTCATCGGTAAGTAATATGGACAATATATATTGTATTATTATTAATTGCCCCCTAGAGATTTATTAGTATAGACCAAATAAATACATTTCCCTTTTTTTAGCTTTGCAATGCAAAAAAGACGATCATGTTTAGGAATATCTCCTGCTGCTGCGGAAAGAAAGAGGCGTCTTAGAGCATCTGAAAATGACGTCGAAGGAGTCGAAATGCAATCAGCTCCTGGAAACTCTTCAGAAAGATCTGGATTAGAAGAAGTCTCACGGGTTGAAAGTCCTACGATTCGTGAAAATAGATTAGCGGCACAAAGACGCAGGCAAGCGACTCACAGATCCCGAGGTCCTACTTTACGATGGAATGCAAAATTAAATAGTGGTTTCGATTATAATCCAGTTATTAACTACGCGAATGAAACAGATATCGGGTTACCGAGTATGGTTTGCCCTCATTGCAAAGCTTTAAAGTGGAAAAGTGAATCACATGGATTATGTTGCTCTGCAGAAAAAATGCGATTAGATCCCATACTTCCTCCTCCAGAACCGTTAAAATCATTATTAAATGGAGAACATCTTTTATCGAAAAAATTTTTGAATGCATTAAGATCGTACAATTCAGCTTTTCAATTTACATCATTCGGAGCCAATGAAATAGTCGAAGGGAGCTCCATACCTACTTTCAAAATTCAAGGGCAAGTATATCACCTCATGGGATCATTACTCGCCACACAAAACGAAGTACCAAAATTTCTACAGGTGTATTTCATAGCTGATTATTTACAGCAATCTGAAACAAGAA
Organism: Magicicada septendecula; assembly: GCA_034769895.1. NCBI lineage: Eukaryota > Metazoa > Arthropoda > Insecta > Hemiptera > Cicadidae > Magicicada > Magicicada septendecula. Next base: position 1,402,427,445 of record CM068367.1, read on the forward strand.
TGGATCGTATTCGTAACTTGGATAAGGCATTAGTAACAGAACTTCAAAATTTACTTCACGCAATCAACCCATATGTTAGTGAACTGAAAAGTGCGTTTGAATTTGTAACATCTGCGAATAATAATGAGTACAATATTGTGATTCATGCTGATCGAAAAGAAAATAATGAAGAGCACAGGGGTCGCTACAAAGCACCGACAACTAATGAGGTGGCAGTAGTTTTAGTTAACCAGGAATGCGATAAACTCGATATAATAATCCGTGCGAGGCATCATACGCTACATCGAATAGCAGAAACACATCAAGCTTATGATGCTTTACAGTACCCTTTAATGTTTTGCAGAGGAGAAGATGGTTATCATTTTACATTAAAATTAGTCGATCCTCAGACTAGGTTACAAACTACTAACTCGACAGTTACCACAACAATCATATACAAATATTCGCGTGCGAAGCTGCGGGTACCTGCTAGTAATAAATAAATTTTAATAGTATTTATTCAACTGAAAAAGTAATTACCTATGCAAGCACATGCGGTTGAAAACATGTGGTTTGGAAAGGTCTATATACCGGAAGTTCACGTGCACCAACACGTGGTCGTTTTCTCGTACAATCTAGAACGTTTTAACATGTATAAATGACATCACGTGCGTCGATCTATAAAAGGACGGGTGAACCGTAAGTTATGCAGCCTTCTATATTGCAGTACCTAATAAGGAGTCTCTGGAAGTAGGAGTGTATCGTCGAGGTAGCGGCTGAATTAGACCACGAAGTCAGGCACGATGGCTGTCAACGAGGACTGGATTAGGAGCAACTTGGACGAACACAATGGCCACAAGCAACATCCCCTGCCCCTGACACTGACATCCCAGCTTAAGAGGACAACGGAAGTGTGAAAGCAGGAGCAGGCCCGCGAAATCGTCCGGACCGAACCAACTCAACCTCGGAAATTTCATGAAAACAGAATTATAAATCTATTTATAAACTATAAAACAATTAAAGACACTTTTATATTTCAAATTTACAGTATATATATATATATATATATATATATATATATATATATATATATATATATATTTTCGAATTCACGATTTTCACGCATAACTGTATATTGTATATATAGAAACAATAAATAACCGATAAATGTACTAAATCACCTAATCAAAATTTATTTCTGCAAGTGCAGACAGCTTCAAGTCTATTACCTTGCAATAGATATAAAACTATTTTTAACGAGTACTGAATCAGGAGCAACTTGGAAGGACACAACGTCCACGAGGAAACCATGGGATCGACATCTCACCTTAGGAGGACAACGGCCGGTGTCAAAGCACAGGAGCAGGCCCGCGAGAGCGTCCGGACCTATGTAACCTAACCAAGCAAATCCAGGAAAGTAAAATTACAAAACTCTTTATAAAGTATAAAACAAAGACTCTTTTTAATTAGCTAACTGTAAAATAATTTCAAAACTTATATATTTTCAAACTAGTAATATTCAGATATAGCTGTATATGTTTTCAAACATAATTAACACTGTTGCACACCACTATAGAAAACTTAAGCAGATTCGCGCTTTCAAGCTTCACAGCTCATCGTCAGATCGGAAATCACAATAATCTAATGGAATAATTTAACAATAGCGCTAATCGGAATACTTTTTCTATAGTGGTGTGCAACAGTGTTAATTCTGTTTGTGATTATAAGCACTAACACAACTTTCATAATTAAATGTATATGTTCTATATAAAAAATGGAATAACTAATAAATCTATTAAATCACCCAATCAAAATTTATTTCTGTACATGCAGTCAGCTTCAAACCTGTTACCTTGCCAAACACACACACACACACACACAACTCCACTTTCACTTATAAAGTAAAGTCAACAATTACATTTACAAATATCAATACAACATTTATATATTAACATGATAATTAATTTTATTAGTCCATTGTGTTTTAGTGTATTTACGCGCAGTGTAGTAGTGTTGGCGCAACTGTTCTAATTAATGATGACGTGCAATAATTAACAACGAATGCAGACACTGTATTTGCATTCGCGACAAATATAATTACCATCAGCTGTATATGAGTAATAAACGTATTACTACACACATGCGTACGTATGCGATTGCAGAAGTAAACAAACAATTACTCATCTAGTTAATAAAGCAGACGAGCGTCCTCATCGAGTTAACTGAGTTACAAAGTAATTGTATTGTCGATGAATATCGATAAGCGCTTTTGAATCGAGCGACATAAACAGACGTACAAACGAAAATAATAATTACTCTGCGCGCGCCCATACAAGCATTTCATTTTGATTATGGTTCGTGTGTATCAAGCTGTACCAACGAATGCTGCTAGAATCCGGTAGCCAATGCGTTTTGGTCCGCATTCTGGCGCATTTTGGTCTGTTTTGTTTTTAATTAAAGTCAAGTTTCTCAAATTTGTATAGACATAGAAAGTTTCTAAAAATTAATAGACATTATACACACCAATTTTCTCACAAATTCTCTACTAAGTTCGTTGAAAATTTTTATTCGTTATTGGTAAATTAACGACGTTATTTCATCCAAAATCTAAAAATGTATGTTTTTTGACTCCAATCTTTTGTGTTTTACGCGGTTTTTCTTTTAAACTAATTGAGATAGACTTCTGCGATTTGTTTTATTCACTTTTCTAGATCAAAATCCACAAGAAACCGCCCAATTTACCCTTCACTTTATACGCCAAGAATTTCAGTATGGCTTCATTATACCGTGGGAGCAGAAATCAGGGCAAAAGGTTTGGCGAGCCGTAACTCGCTAACGAATCGTTTTCCGACCTATGTTTATATGAAATTTTTTTACTTACTTTTTAGCTATAGAATCAGCTCCCGAGAGATGGTCGTGCAATTTTGGATCATCCTGCATATTGATAGACACTATTTATAGAATACACTAGATTGTTCTGTACAAGTGAACTTTAGATTAAAAGGTAAACATAGTTCGTTATACGAGATTCGAGAGTAAGAGCATAGAATTTTCTCGTCTTATCTAGTAAGTGGTGGACAAAGGCTGGTGAATAACGTCACTACCATCCCACACAAGACAGTAGTAAACGGAGAAGTTGGTCACAACTTACCGCGAGTTCGGTTAAATGACTTATAGTTTCAATGTGTGTGTTTGATACCACAATTCTGTATCTATATTTGTATTGTTTGCACAAATTTATGATTGTATCAATAATCGATATCACAATTGTGAATCGAAATCTGTATTTTCTGTGCTATATATTTAATTGTAAGAATTATTTTTATAACAATAAAATAAACAATGTGGCGACAGTGGTACCAGTGTTTTATTTCAACCGATGCCTAGTAAAGGACATGAGTGACAGACAGACATACATACAGAAAGACAGATAGACAGACGGACAGACATACAGACAGGAGACAGATAAGCAGACAGACATGTAGGCAATTAGACAGAGAGACAGACAAGCAGTGAAGCACATAGACAGATAGACAGACAGGCAAACAGGCAGGCAGGGAGCCTGGTAGGAAGGCAGGCAGGGAGATAGACAGACAGACAGATAGTTATACAGGAGGCAGATAGGCAGACTTACAGACAGTTAGACAGATAGACAGGCAGGCCGACAGGCAGATAGACAGGAGACAGATATACAGACAGACATACACACATACATACATAAAGACAGACAGACAAGGGACAGATAGACAGTACAGACAGGCAGGCAGGTAGGCAGACAGAGAGACAGATAGACATACAGGAGGCAGATAGACATACAGGAGGCAGATAGGCAGACAATTAGACAGACAGACAGATATATAGACAGGCAGACAGACAAAGGTCATTTATGTATGTAAGTACTGCGCCTCACAGATCCGATACAGTAGGTCGACCATGTGCAGTACGCAGTATCGATTCAGTTCTGTCGCTACACCTGTATTCAATCAACGTCAGTCCGTCGACTGCTAGAGAGATTCCTATTTTACGCGCACATATTATAACGACGCAGCTATTTTTGGCGAAACGTTATCCTCTTCTGTACATGGGTTCGATAGATTGAACTAGGAACGTGTGGAGGATATTTAGTGTCTGGTTTTGCCGTCTTTTGCACACAGTTAAGATACACCTCTACGTAATTTCAGTAAATTAGGAGAATAAAGCGAAAATTAATTTTAAATTTAAAAATTAATTTTTTTTATTTCCACTTACATATGCTCCCATTAATATATTAAACTTTCTCCTTAGACGAACCTTCCGTGTTGTCATCCAAATTTGTCTCATGAATTGCGTTAATAATTTGTCGTTCCTAAATCCGCTTTTTCGCTCATTACTAACTTATTCTTTAATTCCTCTTTTTTGACATTTTCACAGCCAATAATCCTATGGGTTATTTCGTGTACGGTTTTTGTTTGTATTTATTATACGGACCATCGTGTTTTTGAATTGGTTTTATTTGTTCAATTGTGTCAAGAAATAGGCCTAAACTTCATGAACGTGGTATAATTTTTGAAGAAACATGTATACCCTCTGACCTTCTACTGCAATGTTCTTCTGATAGGTCCACATATGTGTTTAAAGTTCTCTACTTTTTTATTGACATCTACCTGTGTCACGTGAGACAAGTCACATCCAAGGAATCTTCCTCAATCCATCTGCTCAATGAGTCGATCATTCACAACCAACTTACATCTGACAGGAAAGTAGCAACCTCCAAAAACCGTGGACTTGGCCTTGGTGTCAGAGATTTCCAAACCAGACGCATGAATTATCTGCTGCTATTCGTAAAGAGATCTCCGCTGCAATTCGTTGTCTGCTACGATGACCTGATCATCCGCAAATACGAGGGTTTTAACAAAGTAGTTATCATTGAAACTGCAGCTAAAATTCAGCATGCTCTGCCTCTGCTTCCACTCTCTTACAGCATCGTATAAATATATAACAAAAAGCGTAGGTAGGCGATAATTTACACCCTTGTCTAACCCCTCTATTTATCACTCCATTCAGATTGCTACCATATTCAGTTGTTGCCGTTATTTCAATACCTTTATACATACTGCGTACAACGTCTATTAGATATGTTTTGGTATGCCTCTTCTGTCCATGGTACTCTATAGTTTCTTTCGTCTTATATTACCAAAAGTCTCGATGTAATCAGTAACACCACATGTGTTAATTTCAAGATTGAGTTCTCTTATTTTTTTTCCTACTACCAACTTTAATTTAAAATACATTATTAGAGTACGATCTTCCCTCCTAAATCCTGACTGCTCTTCTAGCAAGACGATGTCTAGTCTACAATAGGCTTGTTCTATTGTTAACAATTTTGACATGTTCAAATAATTTATCTGCTAACCTCTGACTGATTAAGGTTCTAGTCGATCCAGAATCGATTAATCCGAGGGTGGATATAACACCTAAGTCAACTTGTATTAAGGGCAATAGACATTTAGTCCAATCACATTTAGTTATCGCGTTACATTTCTCAATAAACCTTCTAACATAGGGATCTATTTCTCTAGTGTTCTTTTCTTTTTTTTTATTTTCCTTATTCTCGTTGATTTCTTTGGGTTTACCGGTTCTCAAGATGCTGCGGAAGACACAGGATTTCGGGTCTCCCTGCCTTACATGTTTTTTGGATTAGGTTGTTTCCGATCGTACTGCTTCCGATTACAGTTTCTACTTACATGTCCATACATTCCGCAGTTATAACATATATTTTTTTTACGAGGGGTATAGCTTGCTTCCGTTTTAAGTTTCGTGTCATTTGATTTACCAGGGCTTTGCAAGTTGTTCGGTCTATTATATGGTCGCCTTACACGCTGGTTTTGCACATCGGTCATCAGGGCTTGCATTTCATTTCTACTAGGCTCGGTTGATTTCAAAGCATGTCTGTTCTGATCTGAGTACCATACGTTCGACGAGTGAATACTGCATTGTTCGAGATCGGCAAAGGTGTTGGGTCTATTTATTAACGCTAAACGAGATCTTTCTTCTGGAGACAATCCTACTAAAATGGTATCGACCATCTGTCTCTCACTCCAATCTACTTGCAGTAGTCGAGAAGACTCCCTGATGTCAGAGATGTAATGGGCCAGTCTCTCATGAGTTCCTTGTACTCGAAGTACGGTCTTTCTTTTAAGTTCCTCATAAATTCCGGTGGGAATAAAATATTTTAAGATAGTAGTATGCAGTTCTTCTACTGGAAGTGTAGAGCTTAATGATTCCAGCACACGATTCTTTAATGGTGGTTTGCATTTCGGTAGGAGGACTTGCAAAATTTGCCAGTCATTTAGTTGCTGTAAATCCTTTATCAGCAGGAGGTATTTGATGAAGTTTAGTAGTTTAGTAACATTCAAACCATCCGTGTACGGAATTTCAGCTAAGAGTTTTTCTACGGGATGAGTGATTTTTCCGTAGAGGTCAACATTATAATTTACGAGTGGTATACCTTTAGGAGGACCAGATGCTGCATTAGGGGTAGTCAATTCGTACATCCCGGGGCGATTGTGGGAACCACTGGGAGGTTGGGCTTCAGATATTGTATGGGTATTCACGTCTCTATTTGGGTTTTGCTCACGACTCGGTTGTATTTTCGATACGGTGGGTGATTCCTGATCCGTGTTGGGGGGAGGTTGTTCTAAGGTAGGAGATTGAACTGGGGAGATGTATAGTTTCTTCAAGGATTTTTCAATTTCATCCATTCTGAATGAGTCGGACCTTCTTCGCAATTGTCTTATTATCGCGGGTAATTTCTGTAAAGCCTCATCCGCAAAACGTTGGACGTCAGGAGGGATTACCGTGATGTTGGGCCAGTTTAACAAATTTTTCATTCGCCGGGTTAAATGTTCTATCCTTTGAGTTGTCCGCAATATTACCGCAGGAGATTTCTCGTCTTGAAGGGTTTGGGACAATAAAGTCAACTCATTATACTTGGCATAACAAGTTTCTCTCTCGCTCTCATAATCGAGTCCGCTTAAGTTACTTACCTGCGCGGGTGAATCAGATCTACTTTCGCGTATAGACTTGCGCAACTCCGCGACTGTTACATTCGCATGAGGTAAACCGCGTAAAAGAGCTTCATAGCACAGTTCGTCTTTTAATAGTAAGTCTGGATTAAATAGGGCCGTGTTTACCTTATATCTAGCACACTAAAACTTATTCTACTACACTATACACAATTATTGCATACACACTTTAGTTCATGGTAAAACCTTTGCAAGAGAATTACTTATCATCTCAGAGAAAGAGAAAAATTCACACAAACGTCACTTTACTTTCAACGATCAGCTGTTACGCTGGAATGTGGGTCAAACTAGTTTTCTTTAAACAATGGCATAGTATTATGCGTAAGAAGGGGGGAATCAAGCTCGAGGGTGAAGAGAATGTTATTGTTCCATTCAACAACAGCTGACGGCTTCCTTTACAGACTTGTACCGGCTTGCTTCAACGAGGGTGGTATGTGCGATGCGGAACGATATGCGTTTCAAACAAGTTACAGCCCGTTACTAAGCTGAGTTTTAGTTATTATTTGGTTTTACGTGCTAATTTTAATTTATCTAATTCTGCTACTAGAAAGGAGTAGAATTTCACTTACAATTTATTTACACGTAATTGAACCTGTTTTATTTAGTCAGTCGTTTATATGACTCACCGTGGCAATAGAAAGACGAATTACATATTTATGCAGGCTTATACAGGAAAACTACAGGTCTTGAATTGTCGCAAAATAGACGTGTTAGAGACTGAATATTTTGACAAGTACATACATGAATTGGTGTAATACAAGCGAATATTTTCACGTATATTAAGTAAATCATATACGAGCATGTGCGTCATCTCACACAAAATTTACAATTGTGAATTTAATATTGTCACTATTATTCTTTTATGCTACTTAACGTTTTTGTTTTACATACAATACATCAAATGAGTGCATAGATCTGCAGAGTGCCGCATCTTATATGCGTCACGATGCTTACAAACCTTTTATATATAAAGCAGAGTGGCGCATCTTATAACGTGTCGGCTACGTTATAACCTAGGGAACCCGTGATAATTGACTCTGGTCAATTATACAGGCTGCCTTCGTTGTAACAAACTGAAAATTAATCAAATCACTATCAATAATTATAAGTACTCTAATAAAAGGAAACTGGGGAGGGAGGTTTGCTGATTTATACACTCAATTTAATATGTAACAAAGATGACATCTCTTTATTTACGTGTGATTAATAATACATTACAACTAAAAATTTTTAGCTTACACTGAAATGGTAAGGGGGTTTCAATATTTAAAATGATAAATTTTAAATAGTAAATGGTAAATACAGTTAGTGTATTTACCTCGGATCCGAGTCTCTTTAAACTAGTTAGGAATTTTCAAATTTACTCTACTTCTTTAGTCAATTACATTATTACTTAAAATACCATTAGAAGAATGGTTTTCGTTTAGTTGTGCGATGTTCCAAAGCTACATCACAAGAGTTATGTTACAAAGTATGATTTCTGAAATTTCTTGTTACAACATTGTTATTCTTAACGCTTAGAGATTGTCATTTAAAGTCTTTTTCTTTTAACATTACTTATATTTAAAAGATACATTATTTACGGAAGACGAGCTTCCGCGTCACCTCTAGTTAATCGTTTCAGTCCATGTCCTGCCGCGTGATTCTTCTGTACTCTCTTAATAGTGGGTCGTCATCGTGGTAGTCTTTCCGGTGGAGGTCCTCGGAGTCAACTAATGATGAAGTGAATGTTACGGTGTCATCTAGAATGAAGTCGTCCTGTTTCTCAGTGGTAGTGTAAATGCAGTTGAGGTCTTAGTCTTCACTTTTCACAGTTATTCCCATCACATTTTTAATAGCACAGTAGTATTTGAGTTTACATATTCGTTACACATTATGACGGAACCCCAAAATAACTTGAACTATATTTTTAATAGGAGATGTCACCTTACACACTTATTTCATTCATTCACATCTTTGTGTTAAAACACACTACATTTTAGTTACATAGATCTCCACACTGTTAGTTGAAGCTAATAACAAAATAAAAAAACATTTTGTGCAGCGCTCCGCTTGGAGCTGTTTACAGATTGAACGTCGCATCTCAAGTCCTGCATTGTTACAACAGGAAAATTGTAACGACGCGGAGTGAATACTCCGCCATAACATAGTTCCAACTTTTAATTAGTAATACAATCTTACAGTTCGACATATTAACAATCAAGACTTTGCTTGTCTACAGAATTTATTACAACTACTACTAGTGACTTTGAATTATTTATTATTTACATTATAGTTTACAGGTATTTTTATTTAATGCCGGGTCGGTATGCAAGTTGGATCCGGTATACACAGGTCATAGCATGATAATTTAATAAAGGGTTAACAGTTTTTTAACTCTTTCTTTCTCAGTTTTAGTTAATTATTTTAGTTAAATTCCCTTTTTAATACTCATTACTATTATGAGTTTGTTCAGGGGTATTCTTCGGTTTAATAGTGCGATTTAATGGTTTTAACTAACTTCCCATTTTATATTTTTATTATTATTATTATTTTTTTTTTTTCAATTTAAATCCTCACACGAGGGCGCAGAGTTATTGACTTTTCAGTCACGAATGAATGTGTGTATGTGTGTGTGTGTGTGTGTGTGTGTGTGTGTGTGTGTGTGTGTATACATCCACATTTTTTAATGTATATATTATAACACCCGATTATTCGGTTCAATTTGTGTTATGTTTTTATAAAATCTCTGCAGTAGTATTTATATTCGGTTCAATATTACTGACTTTGTATAATAAAACTTGGGATTACCTGGTTAAAATCATAGAGTCTTGGGCGCCAATTTGTAATAATGATTACAAATATTATAACACCACAAATTGCAAATATATTTGTGTTCGAGGAGCCCCACGCTTTTGGAGCGCCAATTATTTGTAACACAACAATTTACAAATTTAAATGTAATTTAATTTGTGGAGTGCCAAAATTTATATAACATTACTGGTAAAGTGTACCAATTAATGGAGTTTGGGTGTAATGGTAAAAAGAGCAGTCATTGATTGAATTGTAACGAGTTTTCATAATTTTTATTTATAAACCACAAGCGTGTTTAAAAATCTCACTTACTTCGCCATAAATATTCATTATTGTTCGCTTGAAACGTTCAAATGTTGCAGTACATTTATCATTAAATAAATCTTATATTCTACAGTAACAAAATTATGTTCTAAATATTTATTTGTTAATATTAATATTCGACTGCTCACTCTGACAGTGTGCTTTACTGCAGTTTTTTTTTATAACTTTCAACTACGTTAATTTATGTATTGCATACATAGTATTCACTTATTGCTCTACAAACTTTAAAATAAAATTTAAATTGACTAAATTAATTGTTAAACATCAAAGAAAATATTTTATTAAATTTAAATCAGATTCTCTGAACCTCTTTATCTACATTTTACATAACCTCTTATTCATGTTTAAATTTCAAAATGACATTTAAATGTCTTTAGTCTCTCATTTAAAATTTATAAATGGATTATCTGTCACCTCGATTTTGTAGCTCATACTCATGTCCTCCGTTGATCCGTAGGTCCTCTTCTGATGGAGTTCCCTGCACGTCCCCAGGTTCCACTTGTCGTCCTCCAGTTACTCGTCTATCATGGTCCCATCTGGTTGATGTAGTATAGTGTGAGAGGTTGCTCTGTACCTGCTGCTGGAGTTCTAGCAGACGCCTCTATTGTTCAGCATAGCGTTCCTCTGCATGATGTAACATAGTAGCTTGTCTTGACTGACGGACGTTTGTGTGTGTAGACATCGTAAAGTATGTTTTATATTCGTATTCGGAAACAGATTAAGAGTTACTGTTTTGCACTTCTGAAGAACATAGCGTCCGTCCGCATCTACTGTTCAATTAACAAAATTTAAAAATTCGCGTCGTTAACGGACAGAGCGTCCCGCCGCTACTGAAGACTGATTGAGAAGAAAGCTGGCTTCTTTCGTTCCCTATTTATAATCGAGCATCTTACAGCTCCTGTTGGGACAGAATTCTGCCTGTTTGAAATTGTTCAGTGGCGTCAGTTCTGCCACTCTCGTCCAATTTCATATTTTCGCACATTTCTGCCAATGGCAAAGTCTAATGTGCACTACAGGGTGCTCTAACGATGGACGATTTAATTACACATGTCCAACGTAATTACCATCGTAATAGAATAATCCGTGTAATTACTACGCACTTAAAATCGCACTGCGCGTCCTTTTCACGCCGTTTTCTCACTACACATGCGTATTAATTTTATACATATTTAGCAGTCTTTGAATTTTTTCAACCATTTATGGTTTTCTTATAATTAAATAAAAACTGTAATTTGACAATTATTCAGGGTGAGATTGCAAACTTTCATGCTCGAACTGGCCTCACTCCCACACATCACTTATTACTGTACACAATCTCAGCGACAGTCGCGTGAGTGTTCAGGTCAGTTCTTGTCTATCTACATTCTGTATTTTTAACATAAACTCAGCTTTCAATCTCATACCTGCTTATTTATTACATATTTATAAATTTAATTTAAATATTTATTTTATCTATTAAATGCACAGTACAGCATATGATTGTACTGTCGCAATATATTTATTGTGTTGTAATTGTCTTTACTTACTGGTAATGGTTTGGTTAATTAATGGTTAACATATTAAATGATTTTCTGGTTACTTCTTCGCCGGTTGGGAAATACGATACACTCAGATTAATTATAAATTAAATAGGTTGGTCAGTTTATTAAAATAATTAGAATTATGCCCTGTGCTCACTGGTATGTATTTAGGATGTTCTAACTTCCTTTTATTTTATTTTTTAATTACTTGTGATATTAAAAGTTTGTATTAATGATTATTTGTGAGTTTCATCTAATCTATTCTCTTTATATTTTTTGAGTTCACTGACCTAGTTAACTCGTTTAAATAGCACGGTTTGTGCCAACATAAGTGCTGCCAACTTATTCTTCTGGAGTTGAAATAAACACTAATGTTCAAAGTTGATTATTAAATGATAATTATTATAAAATAATACGTCATACACCATTAATTCTTTTCAGTTTTTCTTTTATTTTTTTTTTAAATTTTATTCTTCTACCATTAAAATGAAGAACATTTCTCATAATATGAAGTAACCTGGCTTGTTGTATTGATAGCTCAACAGTTGGTAGCATGTGTTCAAAAATCTCAGAGATGTAGGCTATTGTTACGTTTTGGAAATATAACCCTTATGAGTTCTATTGACCACAATAATTAACAAAAAATGCCTTTTTTGAAGAACAAAACATTACAATATAAAATTAAATATGATATTATAAAACAATAAAGTTAAATCTAAAGTGACGAACAGTTCGTACAGTGCCCGCTATCGGTGTTAACCTAGTATCGCTAAGTTATTTAAATAAACATTGAATACTAAAACAAAATACAATAGTTAAACATGCAATAATATTAATAGTGTTAGTGTTTATCTACAGTGATAATATAAAGATAAGTTCCCAAGTGTCTATTACAAGTTACTATGGGATCGTGATCATTAATTATTAAGTTCGTTATTAATTCTGGGTTACATTTCCATTTGGAGGTTAGACTGGTTACAACTTAATTATTAAGTTCGTTATTAATTCTCAAAATAAACACTATACTTTCTTTTTCTTTATATTCTCGTTATAATTCACTTTTATTAATTATTCACTGTAATGTCCTTTAATGATTAAGACCACTTCACTACGCTTGACGTTCACTGTTGTGTTACATTCCCATTTGGAGGTTAGATTGGGATTTGTTTACACTGCGCATAACCTCAATCAGGATCAAGACTTTGGTGACAAGACTATTTACATTTTTCGTATCACAGAGGAGTCGTTCTTTACTGTGTGATGACCGGCGAAAGACTGATGCGTTGCCGTTGCATTATTCACCTGACCGGTGACGGATTCTGATTGGTTGAATTATTAAACATTTTAGTTTTTAATGACAAAAATTCCGTTTTCTGGTTGATGCTCATCAACAGACGCCAAGTTAAGCATCCTTTTTTTGATCAAATATATGAAAAATCTTAATACTGACATATCTTCCTTATGCTACTCACAATTAAAAATATATTACTACCATTAATCAGCATTTTTTATGCTGATCATTTTGATACCTTTTAAGGCATGGTTCTGTTCAGTAATAATAAAATAACAATTTTCACAGATTGATTTAGTATAGTATTCTTTATAAAATATTAATTTTTCTGTTCCATAATTTAATTTTTAGTTGTATACTTGGTTTTACTTTAACATTATATGGTTTAACAATAGTGATAATTATAAACATCAATTTATTATAAAAACTTAGTATTGCCACCTAGGCCTAATCATGTCCATGCTCATTGGGACCTTAATTCCTTTCTCAAACTAAAATTACTTAATTCTACTACAAAGTACCAACTCTTAATTATCACTTATGATCTACTTGAACTATTACAATATATTTTATACTTCACTACAAGCTTTATTCCTTGTACTGTCCATTATAAACTTCCACGTTAGCTGTATGAAGTGTTTGTCAAAGCTGACAACTTATTATTTACATTATACCTGGTCAATTCTTGACATTTCTCATTATTACCTTCTTACTCTACCAACATACATTCTTTTATAATTTATACTATATCATTTAACAGGTTTTATTTACAAAAATTGTTATCATTTTTCCTACCCAGTACACGTAGGCTTTTGCCTCATCAGTTTCTTACTATTTACATTATTACTTAGTTCCTAAACATCAACAGTTAATTATAATACTCTTATTTATTATTCTGTTTGTTGTTCATACTTTTTATCATGAAACTATTTATATTACTTTCTTCTTTATTTCTTTGTCATGCTTTAACATAGACATATGGTGCATAACCTAACTTACATCATTACACTTTTATATATAATTAAATCTGTTATTATTCACTTATTTTATACTAATCATTCTCTGAATTGTTTTAGTGAGTTGATTCACACTCAGATATGATTATACTCTGACTTTATACTTCTTTTACATCAAATTTTGTCTAGTCTATCAATTTTCCTGATTGGTAAACCATTTAAGTTCTGGTGTATAGGCTTTCACCTATTTTTGACAACATTACATATGCAGTTTACTAGAGTCATTTATTATTAAGTTCAAGATAATCATATTTGGTATTTTGGTCTTATTATTTTATTTCATGCTCATCTCAACTTTACCATTTAACACATATTTTTACACTATACAGGTTCCTTACTTAATTATTATTCTCTTCTTCGTTATTAGGAGAATATAATTATTTATGTTAGGTTAGGTATATTCTTTATGTAGAGGGAAACTTCACGTTACAATACAAGTAAAATTATATTTATACATATATATTTACTTTTTTAGAATTATCATTTACAAATAATAATAGTAAAAATAATTTTAATCATTTTAACGGCCTACACTTAAGGTGCTTGAATATTTATTCAATTTTTAAGTAAGTAATTCAAAATTTAATTTCAATTTTATTAATACTTTAATAGCTATAAGCTGTAATGAAGAGTATTGTTAATTAAAATTCTTACTTTTATTTCTTAATATTTAAGGACGTCTTATAATAATCAGGTATATAACTCCTGTTTCATTAATTTTATTCATAAGCACGTTAATAGTAAAGACTAGAAAGAAAACTTTATTAAAAAAAAACGTGAGAGAGAACAAAATTCTTCGCAGTTTTTCATTAAAAATTTCGGCGATTTTTTTTGGCAAATAGATTTAGATTAGATAAAAGTAAACGCACGACTTTATCGAGCAAAAGAGCGTTTCTTACAGAATCAAATTACTGTTAGAACACTTTGTGCAGAGCCGATGAAAAGAGGTTAATCGTCGCCGGGGCGCCGTCTTTAGACGGTAAAACAGGTTGCGCTCAAAACAACGGAGATGTTTACATTAGGTGATGTGGCGGAGAGGTAGGGGATACGAATTTAGAATATTCTCTGGGGTTTAACGCCGTCTGAAGTGGTTAAACAGCCGAGGAAAATTATTTAGTTCTAGTGTCTTTAGAAAATGAAGTCTTTCTTTTATCAAAGTACTATCCAGTGAAAGCACAAATTAAATTATTGAAATTTTTATTTTACCTTTCGTTGAGTTTTAGTGAGACTGTTGGTGAACACATCTTAGACTTAAATTATTCCTTAGGCTTTCACGGCCGGTGTCATTTGAATTATGCAAGATATCCGGGCTGTTTGGCCGTGGTCCCTGGTTTAAAACAAAGCCAAACGTTTCGGCAGCTCCACTGGCTGCCATCATCAGTGGTATAAAAAATTCAGTTTGCTGAATTTATATGTACAGGTAGCATGGCAGGACAGCTTTAGTCTATACCACAGTACTGTGGGCCTGCACGTAGACACCCAAAGTGCAGAAATTTTATACCACTGATGATGGCAGCCAGTGGAGCTGCCGAAACGTTTGGTTTTGTTTTAAACCAGGGACCACGGCCAAACAGCCCGGATATCTTGCATAATTCAAACATCTTAGACTGTTTATAAAGTACATCTTAAACGTTATAAAAATATCATCATAATCTACTAACATCTCCCTTATCAATAGAAGCTCATTTCTCAAGGCTGCTTACTTACTTATTTACTAACTTACTGTCTCCACGGCGCTACAGCTCATGAAGAGCTCTGACCAACAGAACGACGTGCCTCCATTCCTCTCTATTCTGTGCAATTCTTCCCCACCTTCTGACCCCCCCCCCGTCTTCTCAAGTCTTCATTTACATCGTTCACCTATCTTCTTCTTGGCCTCCCTCTTTCCCTTCTTCTTCCTGGTCCTCCAATGAATACCTTTTTCACTGCCCTTTCCTCTGTCATTCTTTGTACTTTAACTGCCGAACTAATTCTACCTTGTTTTATTACTGTGACGATGTTCGGTTTCTTGTGTAGTTTGTACAATTCGGCATTTGCTCTCATATGCCACATTTCGGCATTTAGTACACCTCCTTATATTCTCCTCTTCAGAATCTTTCTTTTCCATCTTCTGACCACATCTTCTTGGGCTGAGGTCGTGGTCCACGCTTCTAAAGCATGCAATACTAATGACCGCAATACGGTTTTGTAAGTCTGGACCTTGGAGGTAATAGAAATGTTTCTGGAGTTTAGTATAGGAAGCGAAGAAAATTCAAAGCTGCTACTGGTATAAACCTGACGGTAGATTTTCAAAATTCCGTTAGAGATGCTGAGTGGACGAACACCTGGTTGCAAAACTAAACAAATTTTTCATTAACTTCGTGCATACGCACAACAGTCTTATACAATGGTTCATAGTGTGAACATAGGCTACAACAAGGCTAGCGGAAACATTGGAAGCATGCTAGTGTCGTTGTGAAACGACAGTATGTGACACTGAGAGAGATAGTGCGCGAATGAGACGGCGAACTGGTGAGTGACGTGCCTCCCTTCTCCACTCTCTAAGCAACTTACGCTATAATTTCAAGCGAGACTAATTCATTCGCAGGTCGCCGTAGCTAACAGCTCGAGAAAGGCTGTCAGGTTTATAGTCTGTTATTTGGCATGGGGTTCGAGTGTTACCTCTTATCTCACCCTTTTATCTCTACTCTCCTCATGCCAATTTTCTATACGGTATTTAATTTTCTTGTAAAGTGTTAGTTTTTTTTGCATAGAAATATCCTTTTCCATTTCTTAAAATTGTCATTTCAGCACCTTCAATATTCTCATAGCTTTTTCTAAAGAGAATCTATGTATGATTTGCATACAAAAAATTAAAAATAGCTTCTGTTTTTGTAAACCATCATGTGGGCAACCTTTATTGGGTTTTCTCTAGCCTTATACGTACTGTATCGTTCGACAATGTATATTTATCTGTCTAACTTTAGGATGTCTCACAACTTTTGAACGCATCAACCGATTTTCGTAAAACTAGCCATCCCTGTCCATACTTTTACGCTACAAAACCTTATTGTGTTTGAGATCCTGGTCCGCCCAAAAAGTAGAGGGCGGAAGACAAAAATATGAAATAGTCAAAATTGTGAAAAAAAAATGAAAAAGTTCATATGGAAGTATCAAACTAAAAGAAATTTTACCACAATGTGAATATAGTGTTCACTTTTGAAAACTAATAGTTTAGGAGAGTCAGGTCCTAAAAAGTGGGTGAAAGTTTTATAAAATCGTAAAAAATCATGTTGAGTATAAAATTTAAAGGAATATTAACTAAATCTGTTACAGTGTTGTGTTAACGAAAGTTCAAAATTTTTGGCCCTAGGCCCTTTTTAAAAGTGATCAAAAATTTGAAATCCAGTCGAACATTAAACTAAAGAGAATTTTAACACAAATCCAAATCTTTAGAATGTTTAGCTTAATCATATGAGTGTGTGATCTATATTTGTTATTTTAAAAAACAAAAAGCAATAGGATAATTGTGGATTTTCGTAAATTATCTGATAATTGAAAAATTCTCCGACATAAAAATGTATCTAATAATACATGTATTTTGTTCAAAATATGGAGCGAGTTCCGCTGCTCAGGGAGCATAGTAGTTATTATAGTTATTACCAATAAATAACTACTTACCATATCAGTAATGTACCCGCTGGGATATTTACCCGTTTGCATTTGTTTTATTTTGCAATGCCCAGACTCTTTTACGGATTCGATCTTTTCCAAGAGGTAAGTAATGCAGATCGTTCACCGACCACACCACTTGGGCGATCTCCATTACATAAGAATTTTATTGTGTGTGTGGGGGGGGAAGGGAGTTACTTATCTTGCTACTTGTCAAGACGAGGTATGCCAGCTAACACCAATATATTATTTTTCCCCAGCGTTAGTGGTGGCCAGGCACACCACGTCGCGACGTCGACTCGATCCCACGACCGCGGCGCACCACAGCCTTTGCGATTATGAGTTATCAACGATACAATTTTTTTAGCTATTGATTTGTTAAATTATTAAAAACATTTTTTTTAACTGTGTAAATCTGTGCAATTTAAAATTATCTTGTTTTAAAAACAAAGATGATAGCATTCAGTGGGACAGAACCATATAAACTCTAAAAGAGTTAAAAAAAAAATGCAATTCGTGTACCCGAGATTGAAATAAATCAGCCAGTTTGTGTCGCATTAGCAAAACGTTTGGAAATAAAATAAGGAGGTGCAGAAAATTAAATTTTACAAAATGTTCGTAGTTGCCAATATTTCTCGATATTCAAGTCAAGAGAGAAGGAAACACAATGACCAAAAATAAAGATGGCAGAATGCTCGATGGCGGGACTGGGAAATGCATAAACCATCTAGGAATAAAGAAGAGAGAGGAAGAAGAACAAGAGGAGGAGGAGGAGGAGGAGGAGGAGGAGGAGGAGGAGGAGGAGGAGGAGGAGGAGGAGGAGGAGGAGGAGGAGGAGGAGGAGGAGGAGGAGGAGGAGGAGGAGGAGGAGGAGGAGGAGGAGGAGGAGGAGGAGGAGGAGGAGGAGGAGGAGGAGGAGGAGGAGGAGGAGGAGGAGGAGGAGGAGGAGGAGGAGGAGGAGGAGGAGGAGGAGGAGGAGGAGGAGGAGGAGGAGAAGAAGAAGAAGAAGAAGAAGAAGAAGAAGAAGAAGATGATGATTATGATGATGATGAAGATGATGATGATATTCGGCTGAAGAGAATCTCATATTAAAAGTGATTAAAATGTCAGGATATACGTTAATCACAAAACAAATTGTAACCTAATTTGCCATTTAATAGAAACCTTTTTGAATACTGAAATATAAACATCAAAAACGCGCGCAGGCGGAAGTTGATAAAGTATTCACAAAGAACATAACTGTACCGCTTTGTGTTGTATTAATGGGGTGATGTGGGATGGAAAGCAGGTAAACAAAATGCCATACATCATCACAAGAAAAGACTTTGGCACACTGGAGACAAGACAATTCCATTTCCTGTACTGTCAGCTGGGATATAGCCAACACACTTAGCTTGTGCTATATCAAAGATATATTCCCATCTCCTCAAAAAAAGAAGAATTTCGACGAAACCGAAACATCGAAGCATGATATAAAGTTTTTAGGCTTTTGAAACGTATAATGTGCATAAACTGCAGACTCTCTCCTGTTCAGCGATGTTCGTACGGATTTCTGATCGATTCACGACTACAGACCGGACACGTTGTTTGAGATCCTGTGCTGGTGCCTGAAGCATTACGCTTCCAACAAGATATACAGAGACCCGAACGTCCGTAAAGGTAAATTAATGAAATTAACAATTGTTATTTAATGTTTTCTTGAGTCCCATCTCATTTTTTTTACGAAGACGATATTGTTTAATTCGTTCAGCATTTAATTTCTTCTTTTCAAGCTTGTCGATTTCATTTTTCTTGAGTCCCATCTCATTTTTTTTTACGAAGACGATATTGTTTAATTCGCTCGACGTTTAATTTCTTCTGTTCCATATCGCCTGTTTGTTCAGTTTTCAATCTCTTCTTGTTCTGGCGATATTGCTTCGCTATCGCAGCATTCTTTCGTTTCTTTTCTTCTTGTTTGGAAACGCGCGAATTTTCTCATCTTCAGTTGTATTTGATGAGAACGGAGTATTCATCAAGAATTCATTTAATTCTTCACGATCCCTGTCTTCGCGTTGTCGTTGACGCAGGCGTCGCACACGTTCAGTGGAAGACATCACGACTAACACTGAACAATATACACTGATATGCATCTTATTTCACTGTGACCAAATTTATTTATTACTAACATCACCTGGAGCGTTACATTTTTCGTTGACGTTACACATTTGGCATCACGCATTTTGTGGAAAACATTATCATGTTTTCTATATAACAAATATTTACTATATAACAAATATATTTAGTATATAACAAACATTGTCATGTTAAAACGACAGAGACCGAAGATTTATAGACTGTGGGGAATCGAAAGTGTGGAAAAAATATAGTGTTAACATCACCTGTAGCGTTACATTTTTCGATGACGTTACACATTTTGCATCACGCATTTTGTGGAATGACCCCAGCCTAAAAACATTATCATGTTAAAAATCACATTGTGTTTACACAAGAAATAACAATTTTTTTCTTACTTTTGGTACCTTCACATTCATAACAACACTCTTTACTGCTCAACACACGTTTTTTATTGCTTTTAAAACAAAACGTTTCGCCCACACTACAATGAGGCATCTTCAGTGGCTCAATTGAGACTCGACTTAATTGAGCATCATCATAGTATAAGGGAAACATTTGGTGATAAAAGTAATAAAATGACGTGTGTTGAATGACGGGATACAGTGTTTTTATTAATAACGAAAACCACGAAAGTTTACTAGCGCGTTTCCTTCATACTCACTTTCGTTTTCTTCGACTACATATTCCTCTTTATATTTTCTACTTCTTTTATTAATTTCATTTCTTCTAGCCTGGAATAGGTGTAGACGCCAATTTCACGCTGTGCCTTATATATATTGTAACGTGACAGAAACAGATGAGCCCATAGGAGTAAACTTAAGACAAACCCAATCGGAAAAAAGATGACAATAATAATAAAAAATAATAAAAAACTTAAAAAGTTAAAAGAAATAAAGAAACCAACATAACTAAGAAGTACAATACATTAGTTAATAAGAAAACTTTATGTTAATTACCTTATAAGAAAACAGTATTGAGAACTATATTAAATAAGGAAAAGTGATACCAGTGTAAACTACAATAAATAAAGAAAAAAAAGTAAAGTGTAGAGAAAAAAAAGAGAGTGAAGAAACACAAAAGTGAGAAATATAAAATGAGTACAAACAATCATGGAAGGATAATAATGTTTAATAACCAAGGGTACTTACCTATTCATACATGAAGCATTAAGCTTATTATTGTTTTTTCAGTTTTTCAGAATAATTTTGTTATCATAATAATCAATCTTGTTGATGACCATAGTTGTCATAAGTTATAAGCCAGGTAAGTAATTGAATCCCAATTATTTTGGTGATTAACAATGTTATTTCTTTTAGGGAACACTAATACCTAAGGCTTATTAACTAATTACTATAGTAAATAACTAGTCAAATTGAATGGAACTAGTAGTTAAGCAACATATCAGATGATATGACAGAAATAATTTTAATATTAATAACCAGTTCTTATGTTATGTTATGTTATGTTATATGTTTAACTATGTTATAAAATCTATGTTGATGTTAGAAGAAATTTGTTAAAAAATATTAACCATGGAATCTTGGGATAGGACTAAATGGTTTGTTAAAAAATGTTAATGTAGAAGAAGGAGAGTAATTTGTAATTTTCAGAGGAATTTTGTATTTAATTGTAAGAGTTTTAAATTAACTAAAAAACAAATAATATAACCAGAAGCAATACACAAACAGCAAAACATAGAAAAGCAACGAATCACCTAAACATAGAAATTAACTTATAAAAAAAAAATAAATAAATTAACCAAAAGTGTAAAACACTAGGAATTAATATAGGTAATCCATAAAATTGCCACTTTTAGATTGTTTTCCCTAATAAATCAAAGGTAATGACCAATCCCAGAGGTATAATATGATTTTGTGATGGTCAAAAGACCCAAATGGCATAAACAGCTGCAACGATACAGCCATATGCTGTATTGAGCAATGATTTAAATAAATGTAAAATTTGTAAAATTATTATAAGTTTGGGTAAATGGACATGTCTGGGATTGTAAAAATGTTTCATTGTTATACTAGGAGAGAAATTAACCTGTTCCAACAGGCAAGGAACACCTGCTCGATTGTATGTGTTACGCGTGTATCTTGTGTGTGTTAGTGATGCATGTACAGACAGGAATCCCAGCAGCCCTCCCCAATCAATTACTAAAATAATTATTTTAGTTCACTGTGTGAAAACTAATTAGTGTATAAACAAACAAAAGGCACCAAAGTGTGTGTAAATTTTATAGTTATCCACAGTAAGAAAACGACGTTAGTAGGACACACTACGCGAAGTCAGTGCGAAATAAGTGTGCCAAAAATACGCAAATTACACGAAGACGCTCAAATTATTACAGTGAGTGCTTAATCGAATTATCTATGATTTGTGCCTCGATTCCTTACAAAACATTGCCGTTTGCAGAAAATTGCAAATATATGGAAAGGTTTGTGAGTGGGGTCTATCGTGTGATCTGCAGGTCTCGACAGGACAATTTCGGAACCAACAGGTGCGGAATCTCGAGAGGGTATAAATTAAGGGTTCGATTGGAAGCCCTTCTCTTCATTTCAAGACACGGTTGCAGTCGGACACGCTGTCCGTCGGCAGAACAGTTTTATTTTGTTATAAGTCTCATCTCCGAACGAATAAAGACGTTTTCAGTAATTATGTTTACACTATTACGGGAAACGTAGAGTACCGGGGCAGTTTAAGTCAACAAGAGTATCTACAGAGAAGCTACAAAGAGCGACGCGAGATGCTGGTGGTTAGGAGAGGGCTTTTAGACGTCTAACAGCCGAACGAGATGGTGGACCTCGCAGCCGATATTAATTCTCTGGGACGGACCACACACTGCTGGAGAACGACGCTGGACTCTGGACTCCAGGAACACGCCAAGCCAGGAGTAACGGTAACCCAACGCTGGACAACGCTGGACTCCGTCAATAAGTCGTAAGGTCATCAAAACTCGAGGTGACATGCATAATGCATTTATAAATGATTTTTTTTAAGAGCTCTAATTGGCTAATTTGACTGAATTTTGGGGTCACATGACCTGATAGTTCTTACAATACATGATTTTTTACACCCTAGTACATATTACTCTCTATTTGTTAAATAGTTTATCTTAATTTAATTTACAGCATGTTATTCTTCGTTTTATTACAATTAAAATGATACCAAATATGGCGTGTGTGTGTGTGTGTGTGTGTGTTATAATAAACGTTCTGTATTTTTACAAAATTATGCTGTATAACAATACCAAGTATTTAAACAGTTATAACGGTACCAGGTGTTTAAACTGTTATATAACGATACCAGGTGTAACTGTAATAAGAGTAATAAATTTATGAGTAGTTAAAATTTCATGTTTATTGTTTAAAAAGCATTATAAATAATAAAATATTGTTAATAATCTCCGATCAAGATATCACTTATTATTAAGTATTTATCTCTTAAGCTATACGGTGTTAAACACATTTAAAACAATCTTACATCTAGACATGTTAATAATCTTAATTTAGACATTTATTCAAATTGATTTAATAAAAGAAATAAAATTTCAATATAATTAAGTTTTATTTTATTTGAATTCATTTAAATCAGATCTGACCTCAGCTTGCTCAGTCTATACCAGTGTTTTTAAAAATAAATTTAAAATTATGTTATATTATTATGCGTAGACTGGCATTTGTTTCGTATTCAAAATTTAAATTATTCTTTTCTACAAAATGCAAATATCAAATCATTTCAATTATTTTTCTTCGATAAAAAAATATTACTGTCTCAAAATTAACCTCTTTTTTTTCTTCTATATTTATCGCTCATTCTTACGACTAAAACATTTACATAAGACTCTATTACATTATTTACCTAATTATAAACTTTTTTGTTTTAATTCGTATTAGCACAGGGCTCACGTTACTAATATAATTGGATAACAGGAAAAAACTAGTCAATTTCATTCCGCCCCTAAACAAATTCACTGCTCACAAACTAAACTAAAACAGTGTCAAACATTTACGTTTATCTGGACTGATATCTACACATTGCTATTTTTTAATTTTGACTTTGAACACTTTTTTTCAATTTACATATTGGCAACCAAAAAATGTATTCCTTAACCTAATCTGCAAATTAGTCTACACAAATAAGAAATGTACAAGTAGACGGGGTGTTCCATCCACCGATGTCACCTCGTAGTCCTTAAAGGTCGAATGACCAAAGTCTTCTTATTTTTCTGTTGATTGTAGGCTGTAGAAGTGGCATATCAGCGGATTATGATGGTCGTAAAGTCTTGTATAGTGTGTGGTGCCGCATTCATGAATGACTTTACGAATATGGAAGTCTGCGTGCAAAGTGTGTTTGGATACATACCACGGGTCGTCATTCGCGATAGCTCGTATGATATTTGATTGGCATCTCTGTATGATTGGTGTGTTAGGTTTGGTCGTGCAGCCCCAAAGCTCGATTCTGTAAGCACATGCGGCTTTGAGGACAGCTGTAGAGAAGACGTTTGTTGTATATAGGCACGTAGCTTAAGGTTTTCTGCCTATCAGCCACTTAATTTCCTTAAGTATTAAATCTAATTGCTTTATTTTCTGTTTTATGTGGTGTTTCCAGATCAGTTTAAAGTCTAAATGAAGGTCTACACATTTGACTACTGTTTGTTGTTGTACTGTCTCAACATGGGTGAGATGAAATGTGGAGTAGTTGCCTTTCCGTAAGGTGAGCGCAATGTCTGACGGTTTGAATTCTTTGGACTTGATTTTCCGTTTTTGTAGTCATTCTCCAATTCTCCAATGACACTGACGTGCTCTTGAAGACCTAACGAGATGATTCTAAGGTATTGATTATCTGAAAAGATACCTTTGTCGTCAGCAAGTATATCAATTTTTGTTTCCCTGGTGGTTGTACATTGGAAATGGTGGTACTCCTGATTTTATGTAGAAACGGCTAGAGTTTTCTTCGTTAAACGTGACTTAATATTCAGGTTTGTGAAGGTGGTTGAGGAAAGGATCATTATGATTCTGTATGTCATTTATGATTGACGTATTTTAACTGTGAACTCATAAAACAGTAGCAATATGGAGGAGCGTTTATCCAAGTAAAAAGAAAACTAGGAACTCCTGCAATACGTTATAGGTTAGTCTGAAAATTAACAAACAAAAACAGTTTAAGGTGTTTTAAGTAATGCTGCTTTTTCTACGAGGAATTAGAGGTTTAAATTGATGTTTGTTGTCAGCCTTGTAGAATCAGAATGGCTGAACCAATTTTGACGCAGCAAACGCCAAACGATTTGCATTTATTCAAAGGTTGTCGTAGGATACATAAACTTTGAAAAAATTAAATAGTGCGTGCCGTACACCAGACACGTGTTTATTTATTAAATTTAAATATTAATACAATCTAATTAATACCAAGTGCTGAGCGACGATTCGATCATTTTATTTTTTTTTTTTTGTTATGGCATAGGGCGTAATAGCTTTTATTCGGTAATAGGGCTAAATTCTGTTTTCGTTATTTTGTTAAAACAGTATTATGAATACGAAAAGCCTTTTTCAAACAGAAACTAACAATTAGGCGTATGCTTCACAAAAATTGATCAAGTGGTTCGATAGTTGTGAAAAGCTTTGATAGGTCCAAACACAAAAAAAGTTGTAAGACGGATAACAGTGTCTCACACACACACACACACACACACAAAGTTTTTGACACATAATGTTTGTTGACCTTGTTGGTGTGCAAATGTTCGTGCACACGTGCGCATTTTGCTTGTTTTTCGTGTCCCTTATATGTGTTTTTTTGTAGCAAGTTATATTTTGTGTTATTTTATCTTTTTGATTATATTGTATATAAAGTTTTGTTAATATTATTTTTTTTATTCTCTATTACTTGTTGATAGAGTACTATTTGTTTTATTACGTATATTCGTTTATAGTTAGCCTGAATACGGTTGCCAATTGTGTAGGTAGCCGATAAGTACCAAATATATTTTTGGTAATTGTGCACGATCCGGATTATGCTCAAATTGAGGTGAAATATTTCTTTTCCTATTCTTCGATACTATATAAACACGAGAAAAATAATTTTAAACGGCGGTCGAACCTATTTACGGAGAAAAAAAATTAAATAATTACATAAGACAACTGAGTTGGATGAAAAGCGAGTTGAGCCGATACCTGCCGGTTAGGTTCGGAGGGGCGGCCCGAAGGGCCACGGTTATAGTTCATTGTTTCATATAATTCTTGCAAAAATTAAGGCGAACCATTTTTCAAATTTTTAAGACGCCAAAAAATATTTGAGACGTCATACTCGTCATTCGCTGTGCATTTGTGCGCCGTCGCTCAGTTAACATGGCGGCCATTCACTTTACATGCGCGCTTATGGGAGTAATTATTTAATTTTTTTTCTCCGTAAATAGGTTCGACCGCCGTTTAAAATTATTTTTCTCGTGTTTATATAGTATCGAAGAATAGGAAAAGAAATATTTCACCGCAATTTGAGCATAATCCGGATCCTGCACAATTACCATAATTTTTTACTGTAATGGCAAACATCCGTCAGTTAAATTCAAATTTAAATGTATACAATCTGTTACAGCCCATCTTTTGAAGAAGCAAAACAAATTTGTAATTAAATTTCGCCTTAACATTTCGTGATGTTTCGTTACTAGAAACAAAACTATTTTTAACGCGTCTTCACATCATTAACTGAAGTCTCGTTTGGTATTTTGTGAAACACATTAGCTTAATAACATATTAAAACACACCTGGCAGTTTCATACAATTTTATGCACGAACCTGCCAATCGTTTCAGCCTGTTAGGCTATTTATCCTGTCAATTATTCTTGGCAGCTCTTTGAGAATAGTCCAACAGGCTGAAACAATTGTCACAGTGTCTCAACAAAAAGTGTGTGAAACTATTAAGTAAGATTTTATTGCTTATTAGAGCTAACACGTTGTATTTTTTTAGTACCAGAATATTTTGCCCATCCTACAATGCAACTAAGGACGTTTCATCGTGCAATAGGCAATCGTATGGTAGTCAAGATTTTATTTTAACAAAAAAGTTAGTTTTCTACTTATAGGTTTGAAATCATCTTCCATTGGGAGTTGACGTCAGTGTACGATGACGTCAGTGTACGACGTCCGCTGACGTTGACGTCAGTGTTCATCTTTCCATGAACTGCTCACAGACTAAATTCCTTGATTTGGTATTGAAAAGCCAGGCACTTAATCGGAAAACGGATCAAAAGAAAAAAATGGTATTTAATCAAATAGATTAATCAAGTTTCAAACCTCACTAATGTGACGATAATTAAAATCGTGAAAAACGCTGAGGTCAAACACCACTGGCAGAACATTACACACATTTCTTGCTAACACCCTAAATTATTAGTTACGGTGTTTCAAACGCTGACAAATGCGACAATACACTTACCTAAAACAACGAATCGAGCTACACCAATTCCACTACAGCAGCACTGAAGTATGCGATGAGGTTAAAAACACTGTAACAGCAAAATTACAAATAACTTTAGGCTATAGAAAAACTAAAAATGAACATAACATTTATACAAATATATAGGCTGCTAACTGTAGCAATTTTACGTTTAACGCAAGAAAAAGTTGTATGCAATCTGTCACGGCGATAACGGTTACATGTTCAAGAGGGACAAGGAACGTTTTTGAGATATGGATCTGGAGACAAGCGTAGAGGATTTTATTGCGGGATAGGTGAGATGATATAAAAAGTGTTTAAAGAGAGTGCAAGAGCCTATAAGGTGTCGCAAAACAAACGGATATGGCTGGATTACGTAAACAGTCAACTGTACAAGATTTGTTCTGAAGAAAGTAACTTATCAGAAGAGTAATTTCGGACTGTTACCGTCGTTTCAATTTATACACAACGTTTTAACCACAAAAATCTTGTGGTCGTCTTCAGGTGTAAATTAACCTTCTTCTTCTTCTTCTTCTTCTTCTTCTTCTTCTTCTTCTTCTTCTTTCTCTGTTTAATACTTTGAGTACAATGGCGTTTGTACGTAAACCACCCCTATGACCAGAGGTTTTTTTTTAAAAAAAAGCACTGTTGTTTACACATTCATAAATACTTAATACAATTGAATACCAAAAAAATAATTATACCACACTTTTTCCCAGACGTTCCTCTTATGAAAATACTTATAATATTATTTTTTTGTAATTGATTTTATATACTGCAACTGAAGCTGTTTAAAAATACGTTTCATGCAATTTTAACAAAAAAAATTCTGTCAAATACGGTTTATTGATTTTGTAACTAAAAATGTAGTAATTAAAACGAACACACTCACTACTATCAATAACACGCAAAATAAACACGAATAACCTCAGAAAACCCACAAAATAAACAAAAACTGCAACTTCCACCTTGAACACGCAAAATGTAAACAAAGTCATGACGCTCGCCAACTGTACAAAATTATATCCTAAAAACTATTTTCTTCAGTCAGTGCTGCAATCTGATGGCAGAAACACAAACTAAAATGTCAAATAAAACTTCTGCATTCGTTGTGTGGCGTAATAGTAAGACGCGAAGCATTTGAAAGCATTGAAAAGTGAGCGGCGTAAATGTACGCCGTCTGTCAAAATACCAAGTCCGCTGGCGGCGCAATATTATGCCATTGGTCCTCAAAGTGTTAAGGACAAGATTATAAAACCTGTTCCGGCACACATATCATCCTCGGACGACCCACGTCTCTTCTACCAATTGTTTTATAGTTCAATGCCGCTTTCGGCAATCGATCCTCTGTCATTCTTTGCAGACGATCCCACCATTATCTTCTGTAAAACGAAATGATTTCATTTATATCATTTACTTCGAGATTTGCTCAGATAATCTCATTCCTTATTCTATCTTGCAATGTATAATTTTAAGTATTTCGAAGAAACTGGACTTCAGCACTGTGAATCTTGCCGCATTCCATTTTTGTCATGCCCCACGTCTCACTCGCATATGTGAATGTGGGTATTGCAATTGTCTTATAAAATATAAATCTTGTGCTGTGTCTTGTATTATTTCTAAGATTTCTATGATTCGTACCAGAAATGTTCCTAAATTTATTTATCTTCACTTTTATATCATATTCAGATTCTTAGCTTACTGCACAGCCGAGATATTTAAAACGGCTCACTTGTTCTAGAGTGCTGTTGTTTATAACTATCTTAGTTCTCACTGGATATTTACTTTTAAAGGCCATGGTTTTGGTCTTTCTTACTGACATTGTCAGTGAGTACTCTCTTGCCACTTCTTGTAATTGAAACAAAGCTCTTTGTAAATCATTCTCATTTTTTTGAATAAGAACTATGGCATCCGCATATAGCAGAGAACCCATACAAATAAATTAATCTAATACATTAAATACAAACTTTGGCTCACCCGAGGTTTATTCACTAACACGCGTGAACCGTCACAAGAATATACCATCATCATCTACAAAGTTAAACACAAGTACGGTATAGAAAAACTATATAAAAATAAGAACAGCTACTTACTTTGTAGTCCGTTGGAAAGAAACGAGAATAACAACAGTGACATAATGAAAACTGTCAAAAACAAGCAACGCTCTGTTTACCGCGGACTTACTGAGTAAGTAGCGATTCTTTTGTAAGTTGCCCATACCTGTCTTTCTAACTATTTTGAAGCTTGTAAAAGACATAAACAATTCAATTAAATACGTTTAAAAACATAATAATTTTTACGGTAATTACTATTATTAATAATATTGTTATCGTAAACATTTATTTATTTTTATTAGGTACTTAGCATATTCTTCTTCTTCAGCGGCGCGACAATCCATTACCGAGTCAAGGCCTCCTTAGCAGCCTCCGCCAGTTGTCCCGGTCAAGTGCAGACAACTGACTAGCTGAGAAACTGATATGTTTCTGCACAAAAGACTTTCACAGATGGGATATGTGAATTCTCCGATTCAACCCCCAACCCGGAGGACCAGGAACTATGATTTCGGGGTTCTCGTCCCCTAGAGAGTTACTTTCACCTCAGCTGACGAACTCTCTCTGCCCGGTCGCAGTAGGCTACCCCATGTGTGCAGCCGTTGGGCTACAATAGCCTCCTTCGCCTCAACACTAGATGCACACCCTGCTGCCGATGTGCACCATCCTGCCAGGCCAGAATCCAAGATACCCCCAGACTGCCCTGACAGAACCGCATCTCTCGTTTGCTTACCTATCCACTCCGCCAAAGGGATTGATTACCACAACCTTGAAGTGGATCGCTCGGCGTAAGAGTCCACCGACGTGCAGGTAAGAGTAGAGTTGGGGTGGACAGGCTGGTGCACTTAATATATTATAAATCATTAATAATATTAATGTATGTATTTTTAAATATTATTGTCTTTATACATTAAATGATATTAACATATGAAACAATTTTTAATATATCATGAACTTATTAAATGTTTCTAACAGAATCTGGTTAGCTCTATGTGAGATATATCTAATAACTATGCAAAATATCGGCTAGAAATATGTTATCAGACATGTAAACGATAGTAAAATATATGTTGGGTGATATTGACGGGATCGGTGCTCATAAAATTTACTTACCTATCAAGCCAAAGTATCTTCTTAACGTCCCCCTACAGACCTACATAGGAAGTAAAGTAATTAATTATATATTATTCTAAAATATTATAAGTCCACAGTCATTTACAGCTAAACTATTGAAAGTCCACACACAATGCTCTGGATCTTATAATTGTGTAATATGTCAAGTCCAAACATAAAAGATAGCTTGACTTTAAGAAAATGCATATTGGCAGAGTTGTAAATTAATTGATAGGAATAATTCACCATATGTTATTAGCTAAGTACGTAATATATTGTGAATAATTTTATTGCTCTTTAAATTAATTTTGCCAGATTTTAGAAATTTTTAAATATACGATTGTATTTTGTAAGTACATATTTAGTCACTCATAGTTTACTTGTTTTTTTATAATATTTTTATACTGTGACAATCTGAAATTAATTTTACATTTTATTTTATTTTAAATTTGTAATTAATGATTGTGGGAAAACATGTATCTGTTTTTTCATACTAATTGAACGTCTTTTAAAAAATTATGTTTGGCATTTTATTCATTTTTTAGATTTTGGATTCATAATCAGCAACTTTTTAAACTCCCCCTGTACAAAATTTAAAACAAATTGAATAAAAAAAATCATATGTTGACTATGTTTTGGAGACATTCTGCTAACGTTAAACAGAACTACTTAAGCTATCCAAAGCTTTACATAAGGATATCGTTAACTTTACATAAGAGATCAAATATTCTTTAGAGCAAAATAAGATACAGTTGTTACTATGAATGCAAAAAAAAATAATATAAATGAACCAGACAGTGGTGCGATGGGTGTAATCTTCTCGATAAATAGAACTGTATATATAACTAGAAGAGATTTATCTGTAGACAACAATCGCTGTGAAAATTAGTAGAAGGTATTAGCCTTACAGTGATCGTAAAAGGCGTCGTCATCTTCAACAAGGATTAAACCAAATAAGGTTTGTTCGGATCCCAGTAGATAGACTAGAGTTAGTCACTCCAACACTTCATCGGACGCCCCACACCACTCAGTAATTTCAGCTTATAATTCAATAGTTAATTGAAGATCTGTATTCCAAAATCTTTGCAGATGCGATGCATTGAGTGCACAGCCATCTGCAAGCTGCTTTTTGAGTTTTCCAGCATATCCTGTTCATCACCAAACAGTAACGTATCAACGCCAGACTTGCCGATCATAAAGTGCTCCGGAAAGTTCATCTGTCAACTGTGTATAACATTGTCTATACGAGTATATAAATAATAAGAGAAGATTACAATGGGCTCCCTTATCGTACTCCACAACTGATCAGGCCTACATTAGGAGTTGTGGTCGGCTTTCTTGTCTCGATTAAGATTTTGCTTTCCACATAAAGATTTTATATGGTTCTAATGAGGTGTTGCGGGATCCCTTTCTTTGCCACTATTGCCCACAGCCTGGCCCTGTTCACTCTACCCAAAGTCAATCACAACTATGTATATGGGCAACTGATATTCTCTGTGGTTTTCGATGACCTGGGTCATTGTGAAGATGCAAATTAAACATGATCTGCCCTTCCTGAAACCGTGCTACGTCTCCGAGAGAATAGTCTCCGTCATCGCATAGGATCCCATTTAACCTAGCCTATGTGCCTATAAATTGGACGGTTAAAAATGTGCTTTTTGCAATAATAATAACATCGATGACGTGATCTACACTCGTTACGTTGAAAAGAAAACATTCACTTCCAATTATGTAAATCTTTTAACTATTTAATTACGTTTCCGCTTACCGTGAATGCGATCATAAACCTGATTTTTTTACAGTTTCAATGCCTACAGGGGAGACATTACCACGGTAACAAAATTCCATTACGATAATTCATCTCTGGCGTGATGTACGGTAGTAGACTTCTGTGCGTAAATTTAAAACTTCTGGCACCAGTGGCGCTCTCTACCGCACAGACTTTAATTGATGAGTCTCTGTTGTCAACGACTGCGTATTCGCTAAATTTACGCACTCCGATCGTGATTACAGTTTTTCGGTTCACGCAGAATGAGAAATAAAAATTGTACTTTTGTGATAAAAAAAAACAGCTTAAATGGAAACTCTGGTAACGCCATAAGTAGATGTCGTTTCCAAGCTAAACAAATTTTAAACACACAAATCTTAACGTAAGGTTCGCAGGTTGACAAAAATTGTTTGGGAGAGATTGAAATACGATACAGAATTTACGAAAGTCGTAGGATAATGGAATGGCTTAATTCCTTAAGGTGGAATTGTACAAGCTATGGAAATGAACTACTGGCGTTGATATTGCTAGTTAATGAATTCTGATAGAATAGGCTAAGGAATTTAGAAATTATAAGGCGCATGGGAATCAATATTGATATACCTGAAATCATCGAGTGTAAGAGATTGAGGTGGTATGGCTATGTGCAAAGGATGGTCATTAAGAGGTGGCCTAAACGAATAACCATATGGATTCCCTTATGTAGAAGTAAAAGGGACAGATCGAGTAACAGCTGGGACACAAAACGGAACATTGCTTTGGAAAACAAGCAATTGGAGTATGGCGAATGGATGGACCGCAAGCGATGGAAGCTAGGCGTTGACGCAAACGATACATCTCGCATATAAACATGTTATGATAGAATCGTAGCATTAAAAAAAAAAGAACAACAAAATAACTGGGCATCAATCTGTACTTACCTACAGATATCAGGTTTTTTAAAATTCCCATTTGGATTCGATACCTAAGAAATACAACACTCCGAATATATTTAATTGTTACTAGATAATTCTCTTGAAATGATGCTCACGCCTCCATACCCTGGCGACATTGGATAAAAATCTAGGAAGAACAACAAAATAACTTGGCATCAATCTGTACTTACCTACAGATATCAGGTTTTTTAAAATTCCCATTTGGAGTCGATACCTAAGAAATACAACACTCCGAATATATTTAATTGTTACTAGATAATTCTCTTGAAATGATGCTCACGCCTCCGTACCCTGGCGACATTGGATAAAAATCTAGGAAGAACAACCAAATACTATAGACAAATTATGTGAGAAAATGTGGTTGTCTTCCTAAATCACGTCAGACTAGTTGGTATTACAGAGGGAATATAGCAGGAAAGACATAGAAGGACAAAATTGTAGTGTTATTGTTATGCTGATGGAAAAAATAGTACCACATCGCTGAATGCGTACGAGATTCTGGCTACGCCGCAGCGCGCGAGACTGTTCCAAACGTTTACAGATCATTCTGCGCGGCAGAATTACGTTCTAGGCCACGCAAGATGCCGATGCCCCTTCCTGAAGTCTACTAGACTACTCTACCAGCACCGCCGCCCACTAGCTTGCTACACTGCGAGGCGGAGGTTGTATAATTACTGGATTTCGGAGCGACTTAGTTACAGCTAGCGATTTATTCAGTGCGGATCAAGTAGCTATTGCGTATTAGTGAAAAGTGATTATCGTGTTAATTGGTGAAAAACTGTAGAAATTAAACTAATACATTAATACATACATTGGTGGAAAGAACAATCAGAAAGAATGTCAGATTGGCAATCATGTCTGAAAATACAAAGGTTTTGTAAAATATATAAAAACGCTTGGTACGTTTCACAGATTTTATTTAACTCTGACAGCTGTTTCGACCTCTTAAGTCATTGTCAAAGAGATGAATGAAGGCTAAACACAGGATGTAAGGTGGACATCTGGTTAGGGCATGTGTTATGGGAACATGTGCGAGGGGTGAAGATGTGGAGGGGGTTGCAGGAGCTAAGAGGAGGTCAAGTGCCTATAAAAACTAAATATAACCTGAATGCAAAATATAAAATTAACTAAACTAAATATAATCTGAATGCAAAATATATAATTAACTAAACTAAATAACAGCTTTTACTAAAGGGGATACACATAATTCAGTTTGTTCATTTGTTAAATTTTTGTCATTTTTTATTGCTTTTTTAATTTCTAGAATTTCTAACAAATCCATTTTTTTACCTTTTGTATGTTGTGGAGTAGTGTTATGTTTTCTGTATCTATGAAGTGATTGTGTTGTATGCAATGATTTGCAAAACCTGCATTATCATTACTGTTAGTGTTACTAAGCATATTTTAAAATTAGGTAAACTTCTGAATTTGTTAGAAAAGAGAAAGTCTCATCTATTAAAATTGTGAAGACTTACTGTAACAATTATACTGTTCTAAGTGAATTTGTGTTCCGGCACTTTACCGATAAGAACTCGCGCTACCAGCTACCAACAAAGCTCCCACGAACGCACCTCGATGTTCAGCCCTATATATTGTTGTCAAAAACTAACAAAGTACCAGCAAGTCAGTTTACATTTTATATAAGAACAAATCAATAGTTGTGTGAAAAGTTTGAGGAAAATATCGACCACGATAAAGACAAACGAATCGTTTTCTATATGTACCTTACAAGAGTTAAAACAGAAAGATAGCAAACACGGTTCTAACCTGGCAAGGGAATAGAAAGATTTTGGGTGAAAAGAGTCCAACAGGATTTAAAAAAATTTGGGATCAGGGTAAAAGATGTGGAAAATAGAATAAGCGTTTATAAGAAAAATGTCTACAAATGGTAATATTTACCTCCCCTGGTAATTGGAGGACACAAATTTCAAAAGGCTGCAAAATTTTAATACCTGGGCTCACTAGTTACTGAGGACAACATTTTGGCCGAAGAAATAAAAGAAAGGATGTCTGCTGGAAACAGATGGTATTTCTCCCTAGAAGGAATATTTAATTATAAAAACGTAAGCAGAGCAACCAAGATTAGTCTCTATAAAACAGTTCTTAAGCCAGTGGTCATGCATGGGTCCGGAACTTGGACAATGACAGTGACAGAGGAAGAGTGGTTGCGCAGGTGGGAAATAAATGTCCTCAGAAGGATATTTGGTACACAGTGAACGTCCAAGGAGCATGGAGAATAAGGACGAATGGAGAAACCCAGCAAATCTATGGAGAACCAGATATCGTCACTGGCAAAGTATAATCCGGTGGGCAGGGCATGTCCAGAGAATGTTGAGACATCCGTATTAAAGAAACTTATTAAAGGTGAGACCTGGTGTAAAAAAAATGGGGTCGGCCTAGAAAACGATATAAGGCTCGGTGTAAGAAGATGGAGACTGAGAGTAAAGGATCGAGCCGACTGGAGGTGGATTGTCCAGGAGGCCAAGGCTCTCCATGAGCTGTAGCGCCATTTAAGAAAAGAGATGGTAAAAATTACAAATGGTAAAATTTTATTCTACTTTAATATTTCTTTCGTGTATTATGTTCCAGTTTTTTTAATAATTTGTTGTAATTTCATTAGACAGAGACAATTTTTTTTTTGTAACTTATGGACTTGGTTGTATCATTGCGGGCGGGACTTGGTGCTCTGTCTCAGTCCAACCACTGAGGATGCCTCTTGTTAATTTGGGCGAAAGGTTTGGTGTCAAAAACAACAATAAAAAGTCGTGTGCTGAACAAAAAAACAGCGTTTTTACTAATAAAACCCAAAACGTTTACGAGCAAGCTTGCATTTTACCAGTAGTGTAAAATTAAAATTATTTTTCTTTGACAGGTGGCAGCTCTTAGTAATCTGAGTTTCTTTTTTTTTGTACTGATTAAATGTTGCAAATTCTGTAGCAAGTAATAAGTTTATAATCATCATCATCATCATCATCCTTAAGGTTTTAACCAAGAATGGTTTGTTCCGGTCTCAAATAGGCATAGAGCTGGTCACCAGCACTCCAGCGCTTCCTCGGACGTCCCACATCTCTCCGTCCCCTCGGCTTATAGTTCCATATTTGTTTGGGGATGCGGCAGTCATCCATTCGGCACAGATGTTCCCACCAACTTTGCCGATACTGGGCGATCCTGTCGAGTATACTCATAATGTTCAGTTCCTGCCGTATATCTGGGTGTGTTCTATGATCATGGAGAGTATACCCTGTCACGTTCCTGAGAAATCTCATTTCAGCCGCTTGGACGCGACTGGCCTGGCCTTTCGTTACAGTCCAATTCTCAGACCCAAATAGAAGTGTGGGATGAGCCATCACCTTGTAGAATGTTAGCCGTGTTCCTTTACTTGGTGACTTAAGGGTTCGCCTGATGGTCCCGCACATACGG
Organism: Magicicada septendecula; assembly: GCA_034769895.1. Classification (NCBI taxonomy): domain Eukaryota; kingdom Metazoa; phylum Arthropoda; class Insecta; order Hemiptera; family Cicadidae; genus Magicicada; species Magicicada septendecula. The sequence continues at coordinate 1,402,463,919 of CM068367.1, forward strand.
TTGAACTTATGCAATTTATGCACCATGTTGTTGCATGCATTATAAGACACACTGTAGCCCAGGTATTCAAAACTGCTAACTTGTTCCAGGACAGTATCATCTATAACAATTTTTGCCCGTACGCGATCAGTTCTACTAAAAGCAATCTAAATTTCTAATGACACTAATGCAAACGAGAATAATCTATTATACTAAGCTTTGTATTAGAGTCTATTTTTGCCTATATTATTATTACAGACCAGGTTCATACAAAAGTCAAAGCCGGCAGTTTACTCCTTCCACAGAAACCAGCATGTAGACAGACACCATGGCGTCGGAGTAACAAAAATAACTTAATTGCTTTTGTACGTTGTGGGCATTGTGTGTGTGTGTGCGCGCGCGCGCGCGCGTTCAAACACGTGAGACGGAGAATTTTCATTAAGATATTTTCGTCGACGTAAGGTCAAGTTTACGTTCGATGTAACAAAGCTTTCGCCTTCCAAGAAAACTAGCCAAAATATTTATTGTTGTTAGTCTCAAAAAGTCGAGACGGGTCTGAAAAGGAAGCGTCGAACAGTCCGTAACTTCATCTCACAAGGTACAGTAATAAATACGGTCTCAATAACGTAATGGGGTAACATAACAATAACGGCGGGCCGAGTGTGGCGTGCTCTGTTGACCAGCGTCTCAACCAAACATGATCCTGACATAATCCTGAAAACTCTTTGTCAGACACCAATATTGTGAAGAAACGTTGGTAATAATGGTAATAATGTAATAATTTAAATAAGCAATGTAATACTGTGTTGAAATTTTGGATAACGCCCGTGAAAATTTTGGGTAGCCAGCGCAGTTTTTGTTGGTTCTGGGTCAGAGAAATCTTGCACACTGATGGATCAGAGAAACTATTTATGTTTTATACTATAAGTGATGCAAAACAATATACAGTTTCGTAAAGTTTTTTTGCTGTTATAAATTTATTTTCCAAGACCCCTTTCTTACATTCCCAAGTCTGCTGATTGTTCAAAATAATAATAAGACGGTATTCTTTCAGAAATGTCAACAATAAATACAAGACTATATATTGGTTTTATAATTAATAATTTTATTGCAATTCGCTCATTATTTACAGAATTTCCGGGTCCTCTTGGCCTACGAAGTTGAAATTTTACAAGAATAGTACTTTTTAAATGATACTGTTGAGGAAACGGTGATGAGCCGCCTGAATTCTACGCTTTGAAGTAAAATAATAACCTACAGAAACAAAAAGACGGTTTACTCTGCTCTCTTAGGAAGTGTAGTCACCTACTCGTTCTGTAACATAGGCCTGCACGTCCAGCATTATTAAGTTGATGTAAAACCGGGTGCTAGCCGGCCAATGTTTCGATTTCAGCCACCCCGAATCTTCTTCAGATTCGTTGTTGCGAAGCGACAGAGAACACGTACTGCAGATGTTAGCCGGACATTACCCTAGTCTTTCCCGGTTATAAGCAACAAGCCCCGGGTATTGTCCGGCTAACATCTGCAGTACGTGTTCTCTGTCGCTTCGCAGCGGCTCTGAAAAATATTCCCGGTGGCTAGGATCGAAACGTTAGCCAACTAAGGCCCCTTTTACGCAACCGATTTAAATCGTACGTCATGTAGAACAACAGAAACAAATTGGCCGTTTTGTACACGGTCGTACGATAAATTTATCGTTCCGAACGCAAAAACATTTTGTGTTGTCCTAGGAAGCGCATACGATAAAAAAATTCGAACGAGTTGTCTAGCTACATAGGCCGTAGTGGTTCCTTTCATGCACTACGCGAGTTTTTATCGTACGACATTCAGACATCAGTGCTCCCAACCTTCCTGCCTAGCGTCGGCGAGGCCAGTTGTGCCAAGTAATCAGCGGTATTCACGTCGTTGTGTAATTTTATCAATTAGTTTTTTAAATACGGAAGACATTAATACTGAAAGGCTCATTGACGTAATCTAAAACAGGAGACCACTATGGTATCCCATTTCCGAAGATTACAAAAACGAGTCAGATAAGCGACATACAAAATGCACGGATCCATTATCATTACTAATGATGCCAACACTGAAAGAGGGTTTTCACACCCACTTCCGATATTTTTGTCGCATTTTGTCAGCAACCGACCAAAGTCTAACACCCCGTTAAACGTTAACTTGATAATGTAATCACCTGTGGCTGCGAAACCTGGGAGATAAATGAAAGACACTCTCGAAGGCTCCAAGCAGTGCCAGTGGTCTTTTGTAGAAAATCTTGTGGAAATGTGTAGGCTTCAGTGCATTAGAAGTAAGGATATCAGGAGGCAACTGTATGCTGACAACACAATTTTACAGACCGTAACTAAAAACCATCACGTACGGTACGATGAAGTGTATAGGCCCGACAGTGTTTCCTGAACAGTCATCTGCGCCGACCAATGCATAAATTACCCCCACTAACAAGTATAACTATGTTGTCTAGAGAGGGGAGAGGTGAGACAACGCGGTAACAGTAGACCGTCTCACTCATGTACTACCTCTGTCTCTGTCACACACATACTTCCATTGTTCTCACCAGTCTTGTTGCAGCCGATGTTCACTCTATGAAACACTGTACATGTTGTGCGCATGTGCGAAATGACTGAAAATTTTGTTAGCCTTGCAACGAAGTGTTTGTCTACTGCGCATCGAGACGCGAGTGTTCAATTTACATCGTCCTGCCTCTAACGGATGCCTGATGGCGTTGAAACAAAAAATCGCTATACTGGGTTCCACCTAGACAACGGGAACGGGATAGACTCAGAAAACATGGAAAAGAGACATAGTTGAGGAGATGTGAAAAAGAGTCGTGCGTATTGGTACATTGGTAGGCCTACACTACAAGTTCGTCGCGTGCAGATTGCGAGAAACGGCAACAGGTGCAGGAAATTCGCAATGGCTTGGTATCGTCTCTAAGGGCTCTACTATATTAGGCAACTGATTGCAGAAAACGTTGCGAGGCATTGGTTCAAATGAGACCTATCATTGCAATCGATTGCAAGACAGTTGCAAGCCGATTAGTTTCACGCGCTCAATGTGGGGACTTCGATTCAAATGTATCCTATTACACTACGCAACCGACTGCGTGCAACTCGCCTGCTCGCGCATTCCGTGGTCAACGAAGAAATTCCATGACATGTGACCTAAACAACGTATACAATTTTTTACAAAACCGCCAATATCTTGAAAACGAAAAGGAGGATTTTATTGAAACAAAAGCCAAAATAAAATTTGCAATAAAATTTGCCGATATTATTATACATTTATCTCGTATGGAACGAAAGTGTGTCGCATGCGGAAAATTTTACTACAAGCAAATTAACAAGGAATTCCATGATATGTGACCATTTTTAAGCCTTTGTAGTTGAAAATTATTAAAGTTATCGGTCCACGTTAATGTCGGAAACCACCCACAAACTTCAAGGAACGCGGTGGTGAAAGAATTTTTTTTATCGGATTAGTAGTTCTGATGTTAGCCCGGACAAACACACAAACAAACTTTATAATAGTAGTATAAACGACAGGCTTACTCTGTTTTTATTACCCTGCAACAGTTGCAGGTAGCCTTAAAATCAGTTGCATGCAATCGGTTGCGTAGTGTAATAGAGGCCTAACTTTATTTAAAAGGTTACGTTTTATTGTATCTGTTAGCTGTTTTTCAAAATTCTGTAGTTCTCTATCGTGGTGTTAAAATGGATATTGTAACGAGACAAATAATCACACTTCAGCTGGGTTTGCTTTATTTTGTTTTACGCCCCACTGTTGTGAGCGCCAATTTGTAACGATACCTCGTTTACAAATTAAAACTGTGTTATTTAAATTTTTGAGAAAAATTAAAAATATTTTGTTTTGAAAATAAAAAAAATTTATGTTTTAGGTTTTAATGTTTAATAATTTAGTGAATAATTCTTGTAAGAGTGTAGTGTTGAAATTTTAAGTTTGTTGGAGTTATTTGTGTCAATAATCTAGCTTACGGTTTTCTGTAACTAAATTCCAGTTAACAGGATTGTATCAATTCACTAATCGATTGGCGATATTTCTTTTCCTCCGTATATATTACTTTCCCTTGAGTAACGGTCGCCTTTCTGTTAGTCCTGTTGTTAACTAAAACCCTTTTATAAAATTGAGAAATAAATTTAAAACCAAATTGTTTAATTATTATTTTTTTATTGACAATTATTCAAAAGATCGACTGAAAATCGATTATCATATATAGCTCGACTCTTTCACAGGGGCAATCGATTGTTAATACATCTGTTATTTTATATAAATATTTTCGAAAGGTTTCTTTTAACGGTTATAATTAATAGTCAGAGAAGGGGCAAGTATAGAAAGTATAACATTCACAATAAAATATCTTAATAGTTAGAAAATACACATTTTGATAATAATATATAATGTTTATTAAGTAAGAGTTTATACCAAATGACTTGTTGAATACTATTCGACGTAGGCGCTAGGCATGACGGGAGTTCCAAAATGGCCGCTTGCTCGCTGCTGAAAATAAACAGGAATGGTGTAGCTGGATTTTCTCTTAATAAAGATGCCTTCTCAACTGCTTCCTTGTCTCCGCAATAGTGAATAATGTCTCTGGTGTTGTTTGGGTTGTCCCGGTTAAGTGTTCTGTGTTCACTTCGATTAAATGTTTTGGATTAGGTGTATTCACTTCTGTCTATGTGTGTGTCTAAAATTGTGAAGTTCGTTTGGTTATGAATAATTAGTGTTTTATAGTTTTATTTCCTTACTTCACTTGTATTCGGTTCAATATTAATTGTTTTCAATGTTTGTAGTGGTTGTGTTCACTGAATTTATTTTTAAAGTAAAATTTCTGTAACTCTCGGTTTTTTATTGTAGGCTATGCTCATTTTTTATTCGCCATTTTTGGTTTCGTTATATGTGTTATTAGCGCGAGCTTAATTCAACCGTACACTTCGAATGTTAATTAAGAACTGTTTTACTTCCTTCGTTTCTGAAATCTCTTAGCCGATTTAATATTAGAAAAGTATTGTTTCAATTTTTATTCACTTCCGATGCATGAAATTAAAGTACATTATATCACAGAATATATTTTGGTTATTAATTAATTTCATGTAATAGTAAATACATAATCGGTTTCTTTAACTCCTTCTGCTTAATTTGATATACAATAATCCATCTTTATAAAGTTTTTTATCAAAATTGCTATATTTCTGTCATTTTGGAAAAGTAGGCTCAATATTCTGTTTCCTGTCCTTGTCCAAAATTTAGCCATCTTATGTGTTATAATTATGATTATAATAAATCTCAGATTGACATAAATGTTTATTTTCCTTAATTTCTTGCAAATTTATCCATTCATCATCCTTTTAAATATAATTCACGAATTTATGATTTCCCCCTCTGAAATTGTTAGATATTACATTTGCAAAATTTTTTAATAATTTTATACATCCTTTTATATTATCCTTTTAAAGTATAGTTTTAGTTATAGTATTTGGTGATTAATTCACCTTATATAAATCTCATCAATTTATTTGGTTTATTACTTAATTACTCAATTATAATGTTACTGAAATTTACTATTTGGCCTAGATTTTCTGGATTTACATATACTGTTTTTTGAATAATACTATGTCTATACCCCTTCTGACTCTCTGAAGTTAATATAATATTAACTAAAATCTCCTTAAATAACTATTAGAACATGTAGCATCGTATTCATGCTCATAATACAAAAACAATATTTAAAATTAACTATTGGTCTTTAAAGTCAGACATTTTAGTTTTAATTATTACTAGTAACACATAAAAACATTTTATAAAATAGTATGGTATTCATACTGAGACATTTTAGTCTGTATTAACCCTGTGAGACATAATAAACATTTTTATAATAATAATAAATCTTATTTTATACACCACCTTGAAATATGGATTATAGGCTTTAACACAAATACAATAAGCCATGTATTTTTATTTTTCTTAAATTTAATTTGGTTGCAGTCCTTTCTGTTTACATCTTAGTATTACATTTTAATCCCCTTGTCACTGTATTTATTCCCCACCTGCTGTCTTTATCATTCACATTTTAAAGAATGTTTTTTGATAAAAAGTGGTATCTTCTTTGAAACATTAGTAATGTTTTCATGAGAATACTTCATAACATTTTATATCTGTATTTATAGAAAACATTAAAGTTGTTTAATGGTACATAGTTGAAGTATCAGTTACACTTTTACTTGAAGTTTATTGAATATATTGAAATAACTTGCACTGGTTCACTTATACTTTTGGATATTATTTATACTTGAGTTTTACAATATTCCAAGACCAAAATCTTAATTATAAGGGATTATGAAGATTTGTCTATTTCATTACATAATAACTTTAGTGGGTGCACTTCTACTTACAACCCTAAACACTTTTGTTTATAACTAATTTACATTTTTTTATGAGGTTTTGGGTGTTATACTTTCTTTGGTGATTTTAAATCTTTTTCGGGGTTTGTCATTCTTTGTAATAGGTTTTCCTTGGGTATACCTTGTAGTCCTCCCATCCTACATTTTCGTTTCTTCACAATTCTTCCTTCTTGGGTTCTCCAAGGTAATCTGGTTTTATTATTGTCCGTTGGTTTATTCGGGGTATCTTCTTGATCTACTCCTATCCTAACTGTTCGTTTCTTCACACTTCTTCCTTCTTGGGTTCTCCAAGGTAATCTGGTTTTATCATATCCGTTGGTTTATTCGGGGTATCTTCTTTATGTACTCCTATCCTACCTGGGTATTACCTTATTTTATCTTAGTTGTTTAGGATTTATTTTCCTTGATATATTTTTGTTGCATTGTGATTATTTAATTTTACTTTTTCCTTTTATGGTGGTATTTTACTTCGATATATAATTATTTTCATTTGAATTTTCTTGTTATTTAATGTAATTTATATTGAATTATGATCAGATTGGAATTATTATTTAGTGGATTATCTGTCATGCTACAATATAAGTAAGATTACAGTCTAAGTAACTCAAAGTTTTAAATCGATTCAAAGTTAAATTCGTCAGGTATTGTTTTTGCTATGAGACGATATTCTTCCTACAACAGCAGGATCAAATAAAAGCAACAGCACCTCCTCTTCACATTTTAAAAATTGTTACTCGTTACGGTTCCCATATATTTTGTCGGTCGACCTGTCTTCCTTCTCCTTTTGTTTTTGTAGATTCTTGCCTTTAAAACTAATTTATTTTCTTCTATCCTTTCCAAATGTTCGTTAAATTTAATTTTGGTTTCTTTTATTTCTTCCTTTATAATAAATATTTGAAGTGGACAACAATAGGTTAACAAAACAGATCTTCATATATCTGAGGGAAAGAAGTCAACATCAAATTGGATTAAAGAAGTCAAAAAGGATTTAGAAAAAAATAATATAAACGCAGAAGAAGCAATTGGAAGATAAGTTTTTCGGGGAAAAGTGTCAAAAATGGAAGGGGTCCGGGGTAGGAGAGAGAAAAACGCAGGTCCAAAGTAAACCGAAGACAGGAAAAAGAGACATGGTGAAAAGATGAAAGAGTATTGCAGAAAAAGAAAAGAACAAGGAATTAAGAATTGAAATTGGCATGTGGTTTTCACATGGCCGATACAAATAGAAAAAATTATTAAAAGGCCTTCTCTGATAATTTTGTTCTTTATTATATCTCTCCGGTTAAATCTTAGACACTTCTTAGATACTTCATTTCTTGATATTCTATTCTTCTCTTTTGTGCTTTTGTTATAACCCAGATTCCACTGCTGTACTTAAGCGTAGGTATTTCTTCAGTTTGGTTTCTTTTCTTGTTCTATGATTCAAACATCGATCGACTGCAGTGGCGTATCTAGAATTTGGCCTTCATACAAAGGAAAAACAAGTTAAGACAAATCAAAACTACTGCCTTTAAAGTGGCTGAAATCAGTCCCATTAAAGTAAATGCAACAACAATAAAAATACGCGTTATTGAAACACTGTTTACAACATAATTATTGACTGTTTGGATTTTTCTATATTTCATATTTCAAACTTGTACGCTAATGCTGTGTAATAAACATATTTGTATATTAAAAATAGAGTTATTACTATACACAGCTGAAAAAATAATAAAACAGCCTAAAAAATTAAGAGATTTACAAAATTCATAAACTTTTCGACCCTCTGGCGGGAAGGGTCCGGTCCCGTTCGCCCTCTCCTCCACGGTAAATACGCCCCTGGCAGATTGTACCACATATCTTATTAAAAACTCCCAAATTTCCGTACAGATCATTATCTTAAACATAGGAAATATCACATCCTAAACGCTTAAAACCTTACCTATTCTAATGTTTTGTTGTCTGAGAAAATTTTCACCCCCCACTTCCGTCGAAACAATAGTTTCTGCTTTGAGGATTAACAATTTTGGATTGTATTTAATGGTTGTTTGTTGTAGTTGGCCAAATAAAATGTTTATTTTATTTAGGTCAAATCAATTACATAAGTTTCGTCAAGTAAAATCGAAGAGTGCCTATGTACGAATAATTTAAGTGTCCGAAAGAAACAAAATGCTGGTACGACATTACAGAGCAATCTACGTGCATCTCAAATGTTCCAGAGGAATCCGGCTGAATGTTGTGTGCGTTCGCGAGACTTTTCTAGACGCCGCCAGCCGCGCGCACTGTGTCAAGGCCGCAATCAATTACGTCCTAGTGTAGAGCTGACGCGCAGTGTGGAATATTCTGGCGTTTCGGCGGGGTATAAATACAAGTACTCAGCGACGCTCAGTTCCGTTTTAGTGGCGATATATTCGAGTGAGGTTCGTAGTATTGTGGCGAAGTGTTATGTGTTTTATGTTTGTGCGGAACATTTGTACCACAATTGTGTTTTATATTAGTAGACATTATTATTGCGTGTGAACAATTTTTATTTGATTTGTTGTAAGAGACTATGTTGTTAATTACAAACTGTTTAATTGTGATAAAGCTGGTGATTAGTGACTTAATTGGTGTCTTGTATTTTGTTTTCCACTGTACCGTACGACGATCAGTTACACCGTCGTAACAATACCAAGCCAAAAATATTGACCTCTGTCTATTTCAACATGGCATACACATATAGTAAAATAAACGTATGGCATAAAGGAGACAACGTTAAACTAAGAGCTCAACTGGAATGTAAATTCTATCTTACTATAAGGGGGGGGGGGTCGAGATCTACCGCAGTCTGGCATTACAACACGACAACAAAAACCAAGTGCCAGAGAGAGAGAGAGAGACGTGTCTGCTATTACAAATAAGTTTGGAAAAGCGATTTACTCTAGTTGGAAACTAACTAAGTGAACAAAAGCTTTCTCTGTTAGACAACAGTAGGTCTCTTTAATCAAGCGACAATCTCGGAATTGATAATCTCTCTAACCGTATAGTAGTAGGTTAGCTTAACTTTAAATCTTCAATTTAAATTCTGCGTTTGCTTCTTCTGTGTTCCAATGATCCTACAAGTGTTTACACAGACAGAGAAGTGTGTACAATAGAAACGGCAAGTTACATTAAAACTATAATCGAATTTTCATTTATTCAAGGCACTGGAGAACAACTTAAAGCGTCCAACACGTTGACAACAATTGTGAAAATTAATTAAAAGACATTGCAGTAATAAAAAACAAAAATTCAAAATAAAATTTTAATTTACTTTGAAGTTGCTTTATTCGACTTTACGTAGGGCAAAGTGGATAATATACTCTTACAATTCTCTCACGGATCGCCGTGTTGTACAGCGGAAACAAAATACAGACATCAATGAAACCACTAACACCAGCTTTAATTAGTCACAAATAACAATTTGTAATCAGAAAGGTACTCTGATACAATAATTGAAGTTAAGTTTGCCACACGCCATAATAATGTAAACAATTAGAGTTCCGCACTATTCTAACACAATAATCACATTCCACTAATCCGCAACTACCATTTGATCCGTACTCTACAATAACACCAGGTGTAAATAAGCTGTTGCTTATATTACCTATAGCTTTCAGATGTTCTAGATTAATATTCCATTAATATTCCAGTTACAAGTACTATAACAGTCCGGAGTGCTACTTCACTTCACGGCCTTAACAGTGACGCTGCGCATGCTCGGCTAGCCGAGAATCGTGTCGAACAACACTCTAGACTTTTAGAGAGCGCTACGTAACAATACACAATATATATTTATTATGTACTTGTTAACACGCCCTTACAATTCCTGTAAGTAATGTTAACTTTGTCCTCTCCTAGATACGACTGCTTCCACCACAGCTAAGAGGCCGATCTGTTCTTTCTTTTATATTCACCTCATAGCTTTTGGGAACTCATACCCTTCCGTACGAGGCAGTATGGAGGGGGGCCGTGAGACGGGGATCCTTCGAGGAAAAGAAGATTCAGGCTGCAGAAACGAAGTTCGTAAGAAGTGTTCAAGGCTAATCCCTCATAAACAAGTAACGGTATGAGGAAATCAGACAAGAATTAGATACCCAGACTTTAAAAGAGACCATTTAAGGAGTACACGAGTGGATGGTGTGAACATTTAAGGACGTTTGTGTAGGCCTAACTTTGTATTAGTTTAATTACTTTGCATTAGTTTAATTTACAGGTACACCTCGAGACAAGCAATTATTTTGTCGAAACTTGAACGCAAGTAAATCTGAACGGTGATAATAGTCCGATCAAACCCTTCTGATAATCTATTTCTTAGGCTTTTACGGCCGGGGCCATTGTTATTCAAATTATATAATCCGGGCTGTAAGGATCTCGTGTCTACTATAATAAATCTCCCTGCTGACGTATGTTATCATCAGACGTTTCGACCTCACCTCCAATGGCCATCTTCAGTGAAACGGTTTTGAAACAACTGACAAGGTGTTCGCCAGTAAAACCACAATACTGTGGCTGAAGATGGCCTCCAGAGGTGAGTAGCTTGGCTACCATCGAAAGTTAGCTTTAAAGATCGTTTATTACTAGCTGTAGTGTAGCATTTAACGTAATTCAAGTGAAACTGAAGATGGCTGCAGGTTTCCAGCAACCGAAACGTTGCTTTGGGTTTTCTGAAGCTGTTGATTATGAACAGATCGCGAAACACTCTGCCACACGAAGGGACGTATTTAAGAAGGGACGAACAGGACCGTAGCCCTCCCCAGAGGGCCGAAAAAAGTTGACGAAATTTCTTAATCTCTTACATTTTATTTCCTTTATGAATTTGCTAACTGCTATAATTTTTTTTTTTTTTTTTTTTTTGACTAAGCTTTTCGTCATTACTGACATATTCAGGTCTTAAACAACGACGTTTAAACAAGGTCGTTGTTTAAGACCTGAAGATGTCAGTAATGACGAAAAGCTTAGCCAAAAAAAAAAGCAGTTAGCAAATTCATAAAAGAAATAGTAAGGATGGCTGCTAATTTAAACAATGCGAAGAATCTTACATTTTAGACTATTTTATTATTTCTTCAGGTGTTTAAGCTAATAAAGTAGTAATTCTTTTTTTAAACATTCAAACAGGTTTCTTACACAGCATTTGCGTAAAAGTTTTAAATATTAAATATGGGAAAATCAGTTCACTCAATAAGAATCTTCTAAACAATGTTTCAGTGACGCGTATTTTTATTGTGTTATTAACGTTTATTTTAATGGAATTGATTTTAGGATATTGTCACACGTTTTGCAACCACTCTAAAGATAGTACTGTTGATTAGTCTTCATTTGGTTTTTCTTTTGTATAAAGCTGACTTGACCAGACCCCCCCCCCCCGAAGACCAAATACTAGATACGCCACTGATCACACGCAGTTGTTTCACATTGATTTCTGTAACACCGGACCGATGCAAATGTTGTGCAACTTGCCAGACCAAAATAACATAAATGATAACAAAATTTTATCGCAACAGCGTACTTCTATTTTGTGCGTAGCAGCGCACACACACACACACACACACACACACACACACACACACACACACACACACACACACACACAATAAGCTTGCACAATCAATTGGCGAGACAGTGGCAGATACTTCATTCGAGATGTACTTTGACATAGTGCAGAGTCCCCCCACTCGCCATCCCCAGGGTCAAGGTTTATCACTGTACATTTCTATGTATAAATATTCAATTTCGTTTCGTCTGCGTCGTCTCCTACACACGTTGTCGCGATGCAACGATACGCGACTCTGACCTTTGTTTTGCTTCTTAGAACAGTTCATAGTACCTTGTAATACAAAGTTTTTATGTACATGTAAACATCTCGTTTGCGACCATTGTCGACGTCTCCCACCGATTATTAAACATCGTAAATAAAATAACTGAAGTCCAGAAAATGCGATACTCACAACTTTAAAGAGAGCAGGAAGGGTAAACATTATTTTCAATTTCTTTATTTTTGCTGAATTTTGTTTTATGTTAACAGGGGGCCATTATGTTATTATGTTAGCAGGTTAATCATTTTAATTACTTTGGTTGTGATATCTCCTATGGATTCGATATTGATTGGAACAGTAAGCTAACGAAATTTAAACGTGTCTGTGGAACGACTCATAGGTACCTGAAAAATAAAACATGAAAAGTTACCCGAATAAAATTTTACAAAACTGTGGCTGTCCCCACATTCCTGTATGCTAGTGAGTCAAGGACTCTTGGTAAAAGAGACGTACACAGGATTTGGGCAGCTGAAATTAAATTTCTAAGAGGGACGCAAAGTTATTCTCTCCTGGATCCGAAAAGTAATGAGGATATTCGACGCGAATTAAACGTTGTATTTATACACCAGAAGATTGAATACCACAGAAGGACATGGTGTGAACACCTGAACCGTACGCCTAATATCCGTCTATCCGTGGCTGTCTTGGGTTATCACCTTACTGGGAAGAGAGATATCGGTAGATCAAGGAGGAGATGGGTTCCGGAAGAGGTGTAGGGCATAATCCTTGGAGTGGTGATGATGATGATGATGATGATATTATCAGAGCCGTATTTAAGGGGGATGAACGGGACTGGACCCCCCTCAGGGGTTCGAAGAATTTGACAAATTTTGATATTCTCTTAATTCTTATGCTGTGTTATTATTTTTTTCAACTGTGTGCGGTGACATAGTAGTAGCTCTTTTTTAAATACACAACCATGTTTACACATCATTAGCAGCGTACACGTTAGAAATATGAAATATAGGATAAAGCAATTCAGTCAATAAGTATCTTGAAAATAATGTTTCAGTAATGCGCATTTTTATAGTGGTATTACCGTTTCCTTTAATGGGATTGATTTCAGCGACATTAAAGGTAGTAATGTTGATTAGTTTTAGCTTTTTTTTTTGTACGAAGCCGGCCCGACTCCGTACACCCCCCCCAAGACCAAATTCTAGACACGCCACTGAATGTTATGTCCTCTTTTAGAATGTGTTATTATTATTTTGATCTGAGGTGCATAAGGTGTTAAAAAAAAAGAAGAAAATGAAGCTGTGTCGAAGTCTGAATTAATGTTAACAGAGCTTTCATAGGCTTGTCTAAAAAAATGTTATATATACTATACTTGTAAAAGTTTAAGTAATGAAATTCCATTTTTTTGGCAACAGTTAGCAAACATATCACTATGTAAACAGCTTACCAGTAGATATTATGACAACTATAAAGAACATACATCAAGATTTAGCAGGACTAGAGATTCTTAAAAAGTGCCTTTATGTTCGTACAGAGTACCATAATGAAAGTTTCAATAGTGTTGTGTGCTTAAAAGTACCTGTTAAACTTGTGTTTGTTAGACTGTACACACTGAAACTATGTGTTTATGATGCTGTTTTAAACTTTAATGATGGCTTTAATAGTAAGATAGCCATTTATAAAAATTAGGATTCAAACTTTGCAAGAAATCATGTGGACATGCTTCAGGATCTCAATATCTTGCGATTAACAAAAAAAGCTGCAGAAAGTGTGACAAAAGAGGCTAGGCAAACTAAAAAAAGCAAGAAAATGCTTTTTGATGACCAGGATCTATAGACTGATGGTCCAGACTGTGCGGCAGGATTGTTTTAAAGAAGGATCTCCATATAAAAGGTGAGTCAAACATTGAAGCTCGTTAATTTTCGTCTTAAGCTTGTACAGTCGGTGTCAATATTTTCAAAATTATTAAATACCGGGCTGTTAGGCCGCGGTCGGTAGCTTTAAATTCTCGACAAAATCGGCAAAGTTTCGTATCTCACGCCCGGCGTTCGTCTTCAGGCCGCAAAAGCGACAGAATGTTACAGAAATAGTTACGGTAGATCTTAGGCCGAACGATATCCAACACTTTTTTCGGGTAAAAGCAACCCGTATCGTTCGGCCCAAGATCTGCCGTAACTGTTTTCGTAACAGTCTTTCGCTTTTGCGGCCTGAAGACGAACCCCGGGGGTGAGATGCGAAACTTTGCCGATTTTGTCGAGAATTTAAAGCAACCGACCGCGGCCTAACAGCCCGGTATTTAATAATTTGAGAATTTTGAAGCTCGTTTCTCGAAAGTTGAGTTTCCTTCGATTAAGGTAGGCTACAGTTTTCTAAGAAAAAAATTAAGAATAGAAACTTGAATTCTTTTCACATATTTCTCCATACATTCTGAACATCTAGTAGCTGAATTATTGATGTAATAAGTTTTGTTTTAGTAATGCTACATTACATATCTTATAAAACATTGTTTGTACATATTTTTCTTATTGTTTTTAACAAAAACTTCTCATAGATCCACTTTTTGTAATAATTCTGCTACCTGGTTTTAGACAGGAGTTGTGTATAAGGCAAAAACAATTTGGTAAGTGTAGCTTTGAAAGTTTCTTAAGAAAGTGTACCCAAATATGGCTAAATTAACATGGGTGGGATACGGCCTGCCCGCTCGCCTTAACAGCATAAATACGGTGATCATCATCAAAATCCCGGACTGCGGAAACTTCCTAGTGTTAGCGCCACTAATAAATTGAAAATGTTGTGTACAGACTTTTACGTTAACGGAAACACTAGTGAATGACGCAACACCAGTATTGACTTTGGGCTCACGTTACTAATACAACTGGCTAACAGGAAAAACTGAACTATTTCGCTCCGCCCCAAAACAAATTTACTTCTCACAAAACAAACTAAAACAACATCAAACGTACACGTTTTATCCGCATTCACGCCTATTTTCAAATATATTGATGTTTTTCAAAATATTGATATTTTCAAAAATATGACTGAGCACAATATCAATCGGTAGGAGTATACGTAGGAGGATACATTAAGTAAAAAAAAAAATACTGGTAATTCCTTCAATAGATTAAATATAAGTCGGGGAATTAAAAAAGAGACAATTTAGTTTTTAAGATCTTTCCCTCCACTCTGAGGATTCACAGGGTTTAATCCGATTTTCATTAAAAACTTATTGTTGTTGGTGTTCTTGTAGAATCAGAAATGCTGGACCTTTAGTGAAGCAAACACCGCACTATTTGCCCTTTGTTTAAAAATATGTCTTAGATATAAAAAACTTGCAGGCATTAAAAACGCCGGATCATATTCACTATATTTATTTATTTATTACTCGCCATAGAATAAATATAACAAGACAGCTTTATTTTTTTCGTTTTTTACTTCCATGTTCCATGAGGAAATGGAAGTATGGTGATGGTGAAAAAATCTTGTTGGAGCTGATCCTGATTGTACTACCTTCAAAACATGAAGAAAAGTCATTTTCCAAAATGTGTGTGTGTGTGTGTGTGTGTGTGTTGACTGTGTGTAGAATTTTTCCTATGGCGAACGATAACTACCGCAAATTTAAACTGAATCAAATAAAGTTTTGCACACATCTCTGAATTGTAGAGTACTCAAGGTCTATTGATTTTGGTGAAGATCGGTTAAGGGGAAGAGGTAGTTTACCTCCAACGTTTTATGTTTTAACAAGGATAATTTTTTTATGACAAACTATAACTGCCGCACATTCAAACAGAATCAAGTAATGTTTTGCATTCCTCTCTTAATTGTAGAGGACTCAAGGCCTATTGATTTTGGTGAAGATCGTTTAAAGTAAAGGGGGTAGTTTGCCAGCAACCTTTTATGTTTTAACAAGAGTAATTTTATATGACGAACGATAACTGCCGTAAATTCAAACAAAATCGAATAATGTTTTGCATATGTGCCCCAGTTGTAGAGAACTCAAGGTTTGTTGATTTTGGTGAAGATCGGTTAAGAAGAAAGGGTAGTTTACCTGCAACATTTTATTTTTTAACAGGAGTAAAGTACTTAATTTTGATAAATAAATTATTATTATTTATTGCGTTGTGGAGACCACAACACGATATGTATAAATAAATTATCCTGAAAAGAAGGTCATAATAATCCACTGTAGACATGTAGATGAAATATCTATAAATGTAAAGGCTAGTTGAAAGGGGTGGGGGTAATTTTCTATAAATGAAAATGATAGTTGAAGGGGGAGATATTTTTATTTATATGTCATGTGTACTACGTTATCGGCAACAATAAAGTAGTTTGTTGTTAAAATTGCTTCCCGGTCTGTTTGGCCGTGGTCCAATGTTTTCTACAAAACCAGACGTTGCGGCAGTGCTGTCGACTGTCATCATCAGTGAAAATCGAGTACGCTAACGTGAGGTGGTATACGTTAGTGACCACAGTACTGTGGTTACGGCTGAAGAATGAAGTAGTTTCTATGGAAATATTTCATTTCAAAAATGATTTTAAATATAAATCTTAGAACATCGAAGTCACGTATGGTTCTCCATACCGATATTTTCTTTAATATTGTATCTGCATAAGAACTCTGTAAACACAATCTAACATTTTGATGAAAATGAAGGGTTTCATGAAAATGGACAAAGTGATCCTAAAGACATAAAGATTATATGAATAGTAAAATAATTTACCTCTTTTTGTGCGTCTGGTGGCCTTTTCCTTTTTATATATTACAACGCGTTTCGGGACATATGTCCCATCATCAGGTACAATCCTTTGGTGAAGTTCGTTGAATGATTAAAACATTAAAACAATTTACATACAATTTTACACGTGTCATAATTAAATATATTTAGTTATACTAAATATATTTAGTCGACTGTAGTATTCCGTGGTGCGCACCAACGACATCGCGTGTGTTCCCGCGTTTAGATATTTTTATTTTATATTTAATTATGATACGTGTAAAATTTTATGTAAATTGTTTTAATGTTTTAATCATTTAACGAACTTCACCAAGGGATTGTACCTGATGATGGGACATATGTCCCGAAACGCGTTGTAATATATATAAAAAGGAAAAGGCCACCAGACGGAGAAAAAGAGGTAAATTATTTTACTATTCATATACATGTAAGTGGCCTGGATACCGAAAAGCATGAATATAAAACATAAAGATTGGAACAAACAACACCCAGACCCAAAGCGTAAGCATTTCTAGTCCGTTGAATAAAGATTTTTACTGGACAAAAATTTTCGAGACACGAAATTTGGTAGAAAGTTAGGTTTTGGGGTCACTTCAATGGGGGAAAAAAATCGGACACTCCAGCTCACCGCTGGGTCCCCCTGGGGGGGGGGGGTTAAAAGGTGGGCAAAACGGTTTGTTGTAAATATCTCAAAAACTAAGCAAGATATCAAAAAAAGTTAAATACAAAAGTTGTAGCTGACCACATGTCCCATCAAAATGGTCTTTAGTAATTTTTTTGTCAGACGCACTGGGACAGAGATATGAGCGCTCAAAGTTGAGACCTTTTTCTGCAATTTTTCGTATAAGGCATTTTTACGAAAAAAACTTGCATTTTTTGAGTTTAGGCCGATTTTTGTATAGTAAAAAGCGGTAAATATGGGTATGTAAGTGTTTGTACATGTAATACCAAGTATTTGGATGTAAATTTTTGCATGTATATATTTATGCACACATATACACACACACTACAACTACAAAAACGTGCATTTTTGAACGTAAGCGTTTTTAGTAATCTAAAAGCGTATTTAGTAGTTTTTAGTTTGTATACATGTATATACACACACACATATATGTGCAAATATGTGTAAAAATTTTTTCATGCATATATATTATACTTCTCTAAATCCAAAAATGCACATCTATACGTATGGATTAGTCAGTATATGCATGTAACGCTTACGTTCAAAAATGCACGTTTTTGTAGTTGTAGTGTGTGTGTATATGTGTGCATAAATATATACATGAAAAAATGTACATCCAAATACTTGGTATTACATGTACAAACACTTACATACCCATATTTAGCGCTTTTTACTATACAAAAATCGGCCCAAACTCAAAAAAATGCAAGTTTTTTTTTCGTAAAAATGCCTTATACGAAAAATTGCAAAAAAAGGTCTCAAATTTGAGCGCTCATATCTCTGTCCCAGTACGTCTGACAAAAAAATTACTCAGGACCATTTTGATGGGAAATTTAGTCAACTACAACTTTTGTATTTAACTTGTTTTGATATCTTGCTTAGTTTTTGAGATATTTACAACAAACCGTTTTGCCCCACCTTTTAACCCCTCCAGGGGAGCCCAGAGGTGAGCTGGAGTGTCCGATTTTTTCCCCCATAAAGTGACCCCAAAACCTAACATTCTACCAAATTTTGTGTCTGGAGGATTTTTGTCCAGATTTTCACAAAATCTGGCTTTATTCAATGGTCTATTCGTTAAAGCGTTAAACCCTAAAAGGTTTGTTTCGGTCCTAAGCTTTTTCGGACGTTCCATACCTCTCCCATTCGGCTTATAGTTGTTTGGCGTTACGGCAGTTATCAATTCGGTCAAGGGTTTCCAATCTTTTCAGCCGACGTTGGGCAATCCTATACAGTATACTCATAATACTCACCTCGTACAATAATTCCAGTCAGATTTGTCCACACGCAATAATAATGTCAAATAATAGAGTTCCACACAACTTATAACACAATAACACTTCACATAATACTTCGACGAACACTCGATCCGCGCTAGGAAAACTCGCTCAAGTAACTGACTTGACAACGCCAGACTCTCTTGCTTGTATAGGTCGCGCAGAGGTCCAGTTTAGCTTTCTCTCCTTACTGCACGCCAGCTTAATACGTATCTCAAGTGTTCTTGAACACACTAGAGCCTACTTGACTACTTGACAAGGTCTGTGAGCGGTCTTGACTGAGGCAACACCTGCCACACTGGACGGGGAGGAAGAGTGGAGAATGTTCTGCGCTGTTCGAGAGGTTTCTCGTTACAATATTGAATATTTTTATTAGCCGCCATAGAATCAAGATTACAAGGCAGAGTTTTCTGTTTATGTTTTTTTTTTAATAGTGTTTCTACATACCCGTTTTGTAAATATAAACTAACATTTTTATGAGTGTTTCATGAAAATTGACAAGTTGATTCTAGAAACATAAAGATTGAAACAAACAATGCCCAGCATCAAAGCGTTAGCCTTTCACTAAAGCGGTTAACAGGAAAAGGCTTGTTCCAGTACAAAGCTTCTTTGGATGTCATACAACTATCCACTCGCCCTTCGGCTTATAATTCAATAGTTGTTTGGCGATGCCGTACTCACCCATTCTGTTAAGATCTGCCAACCGTTTTGCCGGATACCAATGGGCAAATAGTATCGAGTATACTCGTAATACTCACCTCCTGCCGTTTATGTGCATTCCTTCCACGACCTTGAAGCATATTACTTTGCCATGTGGCGCCTGAGAAGTCTCATTTCAGCCTCGTTAAAACGACAACTGGCATGGGATTTTACTAGAGTCCAATCCTCAGTCCCATAAAGATTTATGGGTAGGCCATATAGTCTTGTAGAATATCAGGAGTGTTCCTTCGCTTCTAGATTTTATAGTTCTTTTGACACCGTATTATAAAAATAATTACAAAATTTATAAATAGATAGAAGTCAACCCGTGTAGAAGTCAACTTAGGCCTATTTGTACATGTACAAGACTAAGTTGTACAATAGTGATATCGTGTCGTATGAATGCGACTGTACTGTTGCAGGGAGTTTAAGCGACTTTTATTTAAAAGTTTATTTTTCTCTTTTCCTTTGTTCTGAACATGTTACTGTCCGGTGATGTTCCAGTCTGTCCAAATCGCTGTCCAAATGTTTCTGTCCTCTATCGCTGTCCAAAGGTGTTCCGACAGCGTTCGTTCTGCTCTTCCTTTGGTTTAGACAACCTATTCTCGGTTTGTATCTGTTGTGTCTCCTCCTATGTCGTACCTTATCTACACACCAAATTCGTCATCAACATCATTTTGTTGTTGTTGTTGTTGTTGTCGTTGTCGTTGTCGTCGTCGTCGTCGTCGTCGTCGTCGTCGTCGTCGTTGTTGTTGTTCTTCTTCTTCTTCTTCTTCTTCTTCTTCTTCTTCTTCTTCTTCTTCTTCTTCTTCTTATTATTATTATTATTATTATTATTATTATTATTATTATTATTATTATTATTATTATTATTATTATTATTATTCACCAATGATAGGTAATATGAGAATGGGCAAACGACGTGGGGAACATGGAATCAACAAAGGAATCATACAGTGTTACAAATTGAAACCAGTTGGCATGAACGGGTTAGCCTTTACTGACGATCTAGGCGTTTTGGCTAAGGACATAAAATCAGCCACAACGCAAATAAACTTACTCAAGGAAACGATACTCTGGATTACATATATCTCTCGATAAAACTGAACACATCACAGACATTGAGAATGCACGCCAAACAGTTGAGTATGTATTATGGGAAAACGAATAACACAAAAAATTTAATTATCTGGGAGAAGTAATCCAACTTAATAGATCAGAAGGGAAGGCTCCCAACAAGTGAGAACATGGAAACTAGAAACAGCATTACATATGAACAGAAACCTATATAAGAAGAAATCAGTCTACGGTGTAGCAAAATTAAACCACTGCAACGGAATAATTAAACAGGAATGCTTCAATTATTGGACGGCAGAGTGTCTGAACATGAACCACAGGGAAACTGCATAAAGTAGAAAAGATAGAACCCAACAATCCTTGAGCCCGCGCAAGTCATACAGTTAGATAGACGTAGGCTTCTCCAGATGTAGAAGGCTCCTTGACAGACTGTATGTAGGCGACACTCCTGTGCCATGGTCTCGAGAGGCTACGTACCTCGGGTCCACCTAGTCGTTGTCTCACCTGGCGGACACACTCCAAGCAAGTAGCTTGCAAGACCGCCCATCGTTTATATCAACTCCGTCCCCTGCTTTGCAGTAAGTCTGACCCACCGTCTAGGTAAGATTATCGTCACCACGTATGTGGTGGTGATGGTTACCTACGCGATTCCCGTATGGGGCTACTTGGCCAAGACCCACAAGCGAAAGCTTCGGTCTCTCGTGGACCGAGGGTTGCGCTGGCCGTGCAAAGCCCGCTACCTGACAACAAAGAAAATCATCCGTGAATCCCTGCGTGTCCATTCCCTGGACGCCACTATACGGACACTGCCCCGTAAATTGTATCGCCCCACCGCCCGCTTCCAGGGCAATCAGCTCATTAGCGCCCCTCGGTCGCTACCAATCAGTGCCAGGTGAATATTGAAGCCGGCCTCGGCGTACACTCACTTTCAATTAGATAACGAATTGAAAACTCACGGCCGGTAGCAGGCCACACTCTTAACATGCAGATCATCTGTGGTCCCTGGGGAAGGCGCTCTATTTGAAGCTTGGACGCAGCACACAAGCGGCCGACGGGCACGCTCTTCGTCCCGCACAGCCCCATTAGTAGTAGTTAGAAAAGATTACAGGCGCTACAAGGAAAAGAAGAGGTTTGTTAACTGTACATCTAAAGAGAATGAATTTCATTAGAGTAGCTAAACAAATCTTTGGTAGGTTTCATAAGTGCCTTAATACATGCTTGACATGCATACGGTCAAGCTTGCTTACTTCACGTGGTCCTCAGACAAACCTAAAAGAACCAAAAGAAAATATAGTTAGTGTGGTTTTGTTTGTGTTTGTGTGTGTGCCGCTTGTTTTTACTATAGTCGCCAATTCAAGGACGAATACACTTAAAACGTTAATCTTTAAACACACGAAAGAAGAATAAATATTGTTACGAGAAGCCTACCGAACAACCCAGAACATTCTCCACTCCCCCCGTCCAGTGTGGCAGCTGTGCGTCATTCAAGTAGGTGATTCTAGTGAGTTCCACGAACACTTGAGATACGCATTAAGCCACCGGCGTGAAGTAAGGAGTGAAAGCTGTACTGGACCTCAGCGTGGCGTATATAAAGCCATAGCAGCCGGGTTGTCAGTTCAGTTACGTGAGCTATTTTCGCTAGTGCGGATTGAGTGTTTGTCGAAGCGAAGTAGCAGTGTGTTAATAATTGTGTGAAACTCTATTAATAGACATTGTTATTGCGTGTGGACATACTGGAAATATTGTACGAGTTAATTATAAACTGTTTAATTATGATAATTAAAGCTGGTGATTAGTGACGTAATTGGTGTCTTGTATTTTGTTTTCCACTGTACTATACGACGATCAAGTAGACTGTAGTAACAATATGAACCGTTACATACTAGCTTCCCAACTTATGTGATACCATACTCAACATGTTTTCCTTTGACATTGTGTTACACCACACGTTTGTCATCGCACACAACTTTTAAATTACAGTGGAATGTATTTAACACTTACCACCTCGAACGCATCCCAAGTAAGGTATAATTCAATGAGCGAACCCAGTTCTCAGTTTTAACTCGACCGTATTGAATTTCTCTGTTTGTGTGTCTATTTTGCGTGTGTCTCACGATAATTTTATGTCATACTCATGATGTTATGTAATGTTAAGTTTTAATTGAATTCTACTACTTACACTGGTTATTGGTTTTCATCGAAAGCACTTTGTAGTTTAATTCTACGAGAGAAACGTTAGTAAATGTTAGTTTAGAAGTACTTGCGCGTATTTGTGTGTGTGTGTGTGTGTGTGTGTGTGTGTGTGTGTGTGTGTGTGTGTGTGTGTGTGTGTGTGTGTGTGTGTGTGTGTGTGTGTGTGTGTGTGTGTGTGTGTGTGTGTGTGTGTGTGTGTGTGTGTGTGTGTGTGTGTGTGTGTGTGTGTGTGTGTGTGTGTGTGTGTGTGTGTTTATATAAAAGATTTGTTCGATTGTAGTATAAAGTTTAATTACTCTCTAAACATAAGTGTTTAAATGAGAAAACGTCATGCTATCAAAGCGGAGTGCAAAAGTAAGGTACTTTGAAAAGTAATGAAATAGTATTTGTCACTACGACAAGCAATTAGCAGTAGTCAAACTTGTGACAAACTTTCCTCTCCAGGAGAACACTTAGTTATGATTGGAATCCAATCTATCTTTAAGAAAACCCTTTTATTTATGTTTAAAAGGAATAATTCCAAATGTTTAGTACCAAGCCACGTGTTGTTCAATCAAATATATTGCAACTTACCGTTTGCGGCTTCCAGAAACAACGTCTTCACAAAGTTGACATGTTTCGGAACACTTGTCACATCATCAGAACTTAAAATTGCAGTTGCTAATAGTTATGATGTCAATATGGTGAACAACATCCTTCGAAAACATAAGAAAAAACATAGAAACATTAACCGACATAAAACACGCGAGAATACAACACGCAAATACATTGCAACACCCTACACATACCTTATGCCTAAGATTTTTGGGTCAATTTTTAATAAAACCAGCAATATAAAGGTCACTTACAAAACCACTAATAATATTATGAATAGTCTTCGTGTCCGCAGAACTACCAGCCTTGAACACAAAACTGGTGTTTACAAATTGATATGTGACGATTGTGACGCCTTTTATGTGGGCCAGACAGGACGTAGTTTTTTAAAAAGATTTACAGAACATAGGCCGCCTACACACCTTCACAGTTTGGACAATATCAAGTCAAAATTTGCAGAACACCTCATTTCCGAGAATCATAATTACACTAATTTTAAAACTAATTTAATACCCCTTCACATATGTAAGAAAGGGCGATATTTGAACGCTCTTGAAGAGTACGAAATTTATAAAGCATATAACAATACTGATACCAAGCCGCGTGTTTTAAATGATAAACTGCTTTTCAAGTCAAATGTATTGTACGACACTGCCTTGCGCTATTGTCGTGGTGGGAGCAAAACGTAATTCAGTGCGCGGTCAATCTCCGTACGATGTACATCGTTAAACCTTCGCGCTCGCTTTTAGACATTTAAGTATTCATATTGTTTTAAATTATTTATTTCATGTTGGATTTTAATATTTTAATTAATTGACAAATGTATCAGCTTAAATGATACACGATTATTTTAAGTTCTGATGATGGGACAAGTGTCTCGAAACATGTCAACTTTGTGAAGACGTTGTTTCTGGAAGCCGCAGACGGTAAGTTGCAATATATTTGATTGACCTTTTATTTAGTTATTTCATTTTATTTTTTGTGTCGATTGGATTTAATTATAATAACATGTTTTGCAATACAGATCTGTATACTGAAGAATAAGATGACGGCTTTTCATGAAGCTGATCCCACACGAGCACAAATGTTTGTAGACGGTAGGTACTGTTCTAGAGTAGGTCAGTAATTTTGAATATCTGAGCTGTAATGTGTCTTATATTATGCAGAACGATGTTGCGAATAAACTACATACGCTAAGTTCAATCATATGTGCGGGACCGTCAACAGAACTCTAAAATCAACAACTTCAGAGAAATGCCTGATGTTCTACAGGATGATGACTCTCCCCACACTTCTTTATGGTTCTGAGAATTGGTCTGTAACGTAATCTCAACCCTGTCGCATTCAAGCGGCCGAAACGTGATTACTCAGGCACGTGGCAGGACATACTCTTCAAGATCGTAGAAGAAACCCATATAAAGGGTGATTCACGAAGAAACGGGAATACTTCGGGAGATGAATCTACATCGGAAAATAAGAAAAAAAGTTCATATAAACATAGGTCCGGAAATGCTTCGTTAGCGAGTTACGGCTAGCGAAAGATTTCGCCCGGGTTTCGGTTCCCCCGGGTAAATGAAGACTTTCTGAAATTCTGGGAAGGGGCGAATTCTGTTGTCTCTTATGGTTTTTGACCTGAAAAATCGAATAAAACAGGTCGCAGAACTGTATCTCCCATAACTTTCATGATATCCGACGTAAAACAGAAAAATCTTTGCCTAAAAACGTATTGTATTGTTTTTAACCAAAATTGGAATTTTTTGTTGATTTTTATTGACTTTATTTACACCATCTTTCTCAGAATTAAATTGTTTACAAGTTTTGTTTCTAACTTTTATGCATTTATTAATTATTTAACAAAGTTATTGTACTTCTAACCTAAAAAAAAACGTGTTTGTTAAATGACTAATAAATGTATAAAAGTTAAAAACCAGACTTGTAAAGAATTTAATTCTGAAAAACATTGTGTAAATAAAGTCAATAAAAAATTAACAAAAAATTCCAATTATTTCCAATTTTCCAAAATTTGTTTTTAGGCAAAGATTTTTCTGTTTTACGTCGGATATCATGAAACCTATGGGAGATACAGTTCTGCGACCTGTTTTATTCGATTTTTCAGGTCAAAAACCATAGGAAACAACAGAATTCGCCCCTTCCCAGAATTTCAGAAAGTCTTCATTTACCCCGGGGGAACCGAAACCCGGGCGAAATTTTTCGCTAGCTGTAACTCGCTAACAAAGCTTTTCCGGACCTATGTTTATATAAACTTTTTTTCTTATTTTTCGATGTAGATTCATATCCCGAAGTATTTCCGTTTCTTCGTGTATCACCCTGTATACAGCAGGAACTGAATATTATGAGTATACTCGACAGGATTGCCCAATATCGGATAAAAAGGTTTGGATCAACTTAACCGAATGGATAATTGCCGCACGCTTCAAACTGAATATAAGCCGAAGGGACGGCGAAGTGTGGAAGAAGCATCGGAGTGGCCAGAGCTAAACTATCTGCTTGGAACTGGAACAAACCATTTTTGGTTTAATCCCTGTAGAAGAAGTTGATCAGTATGTCCTTCTTTTTCGTTTCCTTGTGTCACTCGGTTTTTATGTTTTGGGAAATGCAATTCTAGAAACTGTCCAGGATCAGTTATGCACTATCGAGGTTCCACTGTGTATAGATAGATAAACTGGTAGATATATAAAGAAGTAGATAAATAGACAGGTAGGTAGATATATAGGCACAGAGAAAGAGAGAGAGAGAGAGAGAGAGAGAGAGAGAGAGAGAGAGAGAGAGAGAGAGAGAGAAAGTCTAGGGACTTCACAAACAACGGACATTACGCCCCGCTTCCGAAGTTCAGGGGAGCACACACCTTGTGGACAATAATAGGTGGTGATTTCTATATGTGGCTTGCTACCGGGCGTGAGGTTTCAATTACACAGTGTCTAACTCAGGGTGTGCGTTCTACGAAGAATGGTCTAAGCACAGATAGGCAACTTCTCTAAAAGGTGGCTGTGACGGATTGTACATATTTAAATTTGAATTTAACAAACGGACTGTTACCATCACCAAACAATATAAACGCTACGTTTCGGCGGCCGTTTTCAGGCTATATTACATTATAATACATGTAAATAGATGAGTAATACTCTATCAACCAATGATAGAGAGCCAACAACAAAATAGAGAGTCAACAGGTCGCAGCGGTTTGTTAACCTTGGTGGTGTGCAAGTTTTCGTGTGCATTGCGTTTGTGTTTTGCGAGTGTTGTGCTTGTGTGTATTCATTGTAAGTATACATTTGGATTAATTTATCCTTTGATTATTGATTAAGTAAAGATTTGTTGTTACTATTTTGTTTACCCTCTATCTCTGGTTGATAGAGTAAGACTACTATTCATCTCTTTATATGTATAAGAATATAATTAACCTAAAGACGGCTCTCAATTGTTTGAATGGCCGAAATGTCGCTCTTATATATTTTCTGTGATGGCAAAGTTTGTCTGTTAAATGCAAATTCAAATGATGCAGACAGGTTCTAACCGAGGGCGCTGATTTGTGGGGGGGGGTTGCCCTGGAAACGGGCCCATCGGCAATAGGACTTCCTGCAAAGTGTCCGTATGGCGGCGCTCAAGGAACGGACACTTAGGGCAGTGAGAATAGTCCGGTTCGGAACAGAAGGACATACTGATCAACTTATACAAGGATTGAACCAAAAATGGTTTGTTTCAGTTCCAAGCAGATAGTTTGACTGCCGGCACGTCAAGGCTTTTTCAGACACACCTCGGACTAAGTGAGATCAACACTTAGGTGATCATCTCAGTTCATGATAGACCGTAACGTTTGCTTGTGGGTCTTTGCCAAGTAGCCACGTAGTGGGAGCGCTTAGGTACCGATCGGTACCACGTAGCTAGGCGGCGGGACATGGAATTGCTGCAGAGCTAGGGTCGGAAGAGAGAAGAAGGTAGCTATAAACAGAGAGACAGAGAGGGAGTGAGGGAGGGGGAGAGAGGGGCGGAGGAAGAGAGAGTAATGGAACGAGGGAGTGGTAAGTGAGAGGGAGTCAGATAAAATGATAGGAAGATAGAGAGTAATAGAAGGATAACATAGTATGAAGGAAGGAAGAGAGGCAGAGGAAGAGTGACTGGGGTAAACACAGATATAGCGAAGTAACGTAAAAACATGCAATTTTCTTGTTGTAGCTAAGATGGACACACAGCTGTGATCAGACACACACTGGGCCTCCATAATTACTGTAACGGTGTAAGCTGCTGTCATGACGCACAACAATAAACATAAGCGTTAAGATTGGGAACATGTGTTGGTTAGTAAGGGTGTGGCTGCTGCTGGTCCGTCTTAAGTAAATTAACTGCAGGGTGGCTTGTTGTTTGGACGACCAATATTAGTGGGTGTGTGCACCGTATGTACGGATTTGTAACACGTGTCTTCTTATCGTTACAGAGGCACCAATGTTTTGTACGAGGTGCAACCGAAACCTTAATTACACTACCGTAGCAGAAACGTCATGTGCAACATTTATGGTAATTATTTTATGTATCTAAAAGAACAATTAAGAAACTACTTTTTTTTTTAAATTGCCGAGGTTATTGGAAAGTTCATTGTAGCGTGAGACAAGTTTTCAATGCCCTTCCTGAAACATTTACAGGCATTGCACAAATGCAATCCACAGAGAAGGGCATTGAAAATGCTTCAATAAATCTAAAAAATATATTGCGATAGAACACAGGATCATGATAAACAATGAACTGTCTTATGCATGGATGACGAACATTCTCGTGTTTAAATTTGTTTCTTGTTCAAATTGGTTTTTTAGCTATAGTTTTTGTATTGTATTACCGGTAAGTATTTAGACGAGGTCAAACTCTTAAAAAAATTATTCGTCATTTTTCTATGTAATGTGTTTATGAAAGAGTGCGCGGGTGCGTGGGTGCGCGGGTGCGCGAGTTATTAACGTTTATATATTGTGTCTGTTATAATTATCCGATTTACATGAGATTTGAACATGTAGCTTTCCTAAATTAGGGTAGGAGGTAGGAGTCAATGGAACGTAGGAATTGTGAAATTTGAAGTTAACCGAATACGGACGAACGTTTGCGAGCTAAGAACCACGAGCTTTGAGCTTTGCTGCCCTTTCACAGAATTGGCAAAGCTTAAGTTTAAGAGAGAGAGAGGGAGAGAGAGAGAGAGAGAGAGAGAGAGAGAGAGAGAGAGAGAGAGAGAGAGAGAGAGAGAGAGAGAGAGAGAAACAGACAGAAAGACAGACAGACAGAGATAGACAAACATAGACAGATCGTCAGAGACAGAGGTGTTGAAAGAGACGGTGGAGAGGGGGGGAGTGAGACAGACAGACAGACAGACAAACAAAGGCTGAAGTGGAGGAAAAAAAAATGCTAAACCACCATTAACGTGCTTTGCTTCATGCAGTACAAAGTCATTTAACACTGGAAATAGGTTAATTGCTTGTACAGACAATGATTACGGGCGGTGTTGCGTTATGTACAGACATTACACATTTCACTACGATACCTGTTAACACGCTACATAAAGTACTGAACTGCTATTTCACACACACACGCACACACACAACACTCCGTAAAATCAAAGCACAGCGAAACACGCTCCACTCCACTGCCATCACAATAGTCATCATCGTTGTCAGGCGAGAGTCGAGGGATCGCCACCCCGACGTACCAGGTCTATACGTGTTAGTTAACTGTGCTGTAATTAGTGTGGTCGTGGTTTATCTGAAATTTAATGGCACGGGTTATGCAACGTAAATTCGTCCTGTGATCTACTGCAGACCAAACCAATTGCTACGATTATAGGTGTACCCTGAAAATCCGAACTAATTGGGACCGGATTATGATCAAAAGCTCGGATTGTGATACGCGTGGTGGGATTCTGCTTAGTTCGGTTTGGGAAAATATACGTACAATTACGTACCAATGAGAAGGGAAAAGCAATGAAACTATAAAGTACAATAGTCTTCTAAATTTTTTTCTGTCTTATAATTCTTCTTCTTCTTCTTCTTCTTCTTCTTCTTCTTCTTCTTCTTCTTCTTCTTCTTCTTCTTCTTCTTCTTCTTCTTCTTCTTCACTATTTTTCTATACTACACTCAGTAATTAGACACATCACGTGTTCTGACTTCAGTCACGGGTAATCTTCCAGTCACCGACGAAAGTTCTCAACATTTCTATGCCCTCTGTCCTAATGTATTTCAATACTGCTTTCAAAATTTATCCCATTTTCATTTTCTTTACACGTTGTTTCTCTTATTCCTTTTTATAGCACTACGTCGTCCAGAATATGTTTTATACTTAATGATTTCGTGTATACGGAATTTTTAATTTATCTGGTAGAGTACAAACTTAAACTTTAGGCAAAAAAAATTCTAATTAGTTTATTGACGTTAAAGTTTTATTTTGATAACAAAGATAATCTGATTAACCTACATAACAATAAGGCATCCTGTAGGTATTAAATTGCTGTATTACATTTTGAAACATAGTGTTACGACGGTCCACTTGATCGTCGTATGGTACAGTGGAAACAAAATACAAGACACCAATTAAGTCACTAATCACCAGCTTTAATTTTCACACTTAAACAGTTCGTAATTAACAACACAGTCTCTTATAACAAATCAAATAAAAATTGTTCACACCCAATAAAATGTCAGCTAATATTGAAACACAATTTTATAAATATTAAATATTAGTATATTTTAATTAAATTTTTAATTAAATTTTAATTAAATATTTTTAATTAAATTAAATTTTTCAATTAAATTTAATTTAATTTAATTAAATTTTAATTAAATTAAATTAATTTAATTGAATTTTTAATTAAATTGTATTTTTAATTAAATATTAAATATTAGTATATAATATACTAATATTAAATATTAGTATAAATATTAAAGTAAAACACAATTGTATTACAATATACCGCCCGATTAAAAAACACAACACTAATAACCACTTGAACGCACACAGTAATCTCGCCCGATAATAACTCTCGAACCGCACTGTAATTTATCGCAACTAATGCTGAAAACTAAGGCCGCTGCCGCCATGTATTTATACCTCCGCTTCCAGACCAGAACGTTCCAAACTACGTCTTAGCGCCAGAGTGTACTACGTAATTAATTGCGGCCTTGACACAGTCCGCGCGGCTGGCGGCTTCGAAAAACTCTCGCGAACGCATGTAGAGTCGCGTATGCCACACAAATTAGAGCGAGATTCTTCTGGCACATTCGACAAACACGTACTTATGTGACGTCTCCCTTGTTAAGATGTCACAACTGTCGGGAACCAGTTCAATTTGTTACCTGTTAATTGAACTAGCTGCTGTTGTTAGTAAACCTTAATCACTAACAAATTATAACACTTTATTATTCAGGAATTAAGCAAGGATTGTATAAATTTATTCACTCGTTGGGTGTTAGCAAAAACATCTCTTTATTAACATATTTACCTCTTATGCTTTACTTTACTTTTAAAACTCAGATTATAAAAATTTCTGCATTAAATATTTTGTATATTTTACTCTTTATTCTTTCTATATCAAAATCATTCAGCTAGATACTGTTTTTTAGTATCTCGGATCCGGGACTCAACTTAGTTATGTTTTTATTACAACTTCAACCAAATTATTCGAAGAATAATTTTGGTTGTAAATTTTAAAATTAATTTAAATCTAAACATCGTAATGTCATTACTACTTCATTACAGTGATTACAAAAATATATATATTAAACTTTAAATTATCAAAAGTTCTTTTTTTTTCTTTTTACTGGACTTGTTGTTTTACAGTGAATTTGTGTTACAAATATTATGTTTTGATATCACCTGAATATAACAATGTGTATGCTGTGGGGTCCATGATGGTCATCTTCAGTCCTCTTCTAGGGTGTGATCCACGGTTGCTCTTGAAGTTCCATGAGGTTGATGGTTTCTGGTAGTCTCTTCCTAGAGGATTAGATCTTGGTGCTAGAAGTTCATCCGGTTGCTGTTCGTGTTATCTTCTTTCGGAGTCGGTAGTTTACATTTTACTTTTAGTTACAGTTCATATTTTATCAGCACTAAAATCTGGTAATTAACATTTCTCACCATTTACAGCTTGCTAAGAGATGTGTCGCCTAAGTTTCCTTTTTCTTTTTTATTCTTTACATGTTTCTTCACGCACTACATTATAATTTTGTTTTTATTATTATTATTATTATACTACATAGGTCAAATCGAACTCATTATAAACTTGATTAAATATTGTTTAACGGTATACACCTATGTGTATGTTCACAACACAGCAGCTACATCCTTACATCTCGGTGTCTATCGGGCGAGTGCATGCAATGTTTAGAGGCAAGGGGTCAGTAGCTTGCGCGGTTTTACGCACGGAGAAAATAGTTCGTTCTTTTAAGTTATATTAATTATTTACTAATTAAGTCATAATACATTATTTTACCTTTTGGTTACGAATTATGAATTTCTTTATTTATTTTGTACATATTTTATTTAATTAAAGTAATTATTATTATTATCTAAATAACACCGTTCTTAACGTGTTGGTACCGGGACAATTTGCACGTTGTTGCATGAATCTAGGCATAGGTAAGAGGTGGATAATACTCTTACTTATATTGAAAGCAATTTTTTATTTGTGCGATTTAAATATTTTTTAAAATCGTCACACTTACACAGTTCTGTAATGTCGTAACAATAGGAAGCAAATTCAATTAATCAGGCTCTGCACAGTGGCGCTGTTTGTCTTCTTCTTCTTCTTCTTCTTCTTCTTCTTCTTCTTCTTCTTCTTCTTCTTCTTCTTCTTCTTCTTCTTCCTCTTCTTCTTCTTTTTCAAGTCAGAGGATGGTGGGGTTGCGGTTTCTTATATTCCGAGCATAGGGTCTTAATCACTACGTATTTTCTCCCTCCTTTTATTTCATCCACATACTCCTCTCTGACCTTTCTACTCCCGCTACTGCCCTCGATCAGGGCGGTGTACAGGTTTTAGTGGCGTAGCAGGTGAAGAACCATGCTGTTTCTTCTTTCCGCAACGATTCAAAACAAATCTTCCTTCAATACCGTTATCATATTGTCAGGTCTTCTTGGCCTTTTATCCAGGTCTTTCGTGGCCTCAACCTGTTTCTTCTTTCAGGAGGGGTCCACTTTAGTAATTTCGTTGGCTATCAGTCATTGCTCATACAACACACATGCCTTCCTTCTCCCGTAGGGTATCGTTAGATTTCTTCAATACCTCAAATACCCCACCGTTAGTCTGCCTTTCTGCCCACGGTATTCTCAAGGACCACCTTCAGCACCACACCTCCAATGGTAGCTTCTTTCCAAGTTTAAGAATACAACTTAGTTTACCGTCCTAATTAAGGAAAATTAAAAAAAAATGTTATAATTTAAAACGTTGTAAATTTGGAAGACTCCGTATAAAAGAGCGTGGGTGGTTTAGCAAAAATAATTGTCTATTTCTCTTTCATCTCATTATTTGCAGGCAGATCTCTTGAGTCTTTACAATGGTATAATTCCTCTGGATTGCACTAGTTGGCATTCCGCTTGCAATGGCAGTTTCCAATATGTTGATTGACTTCCTTTTTTCTGAATTTATGCTTTCCTTTCTTTTACTGCTTAACTTTATTAAATCACATATCCTGATTTATATATTCTGCGTTCCAAGATAATTTGCTATTCTCGGTAAATATAGTGTATTGTTAAACTTGCTGAACTGTTAGTCCGTGATCCAGAACATCTGCTCTGGTCGCTGTGCTTATGTATTTCAATAACCTCCCTCTGAAATCGAGCAAAGTGCCCCCTAGTCGAACACAGAACCTAAGTCTCTCCAAACACGACAGTGTGATAACGTTGTACAACGGACCAATATCCCACGTTAACGTTGATATGGCTCGTTTCCACTGAAGACGGCAGTCACTGGTATTGCCGAAACGTCTGGTTTTGTTATAAACTTTAGACCACGGCCAAACACCGCTCGAGTTAATTTTAATCAAAACAATAGTACGGTCTTCACTAAACAGCGCATCTTTCGCTATAGCAGACTTCAGAGGTTGGCTCTCACGACCGTGTCGCCTATACGAGTGTTGGTGCTGCGTTGCGTGGTGCCGATATACACTTTCCCGCAAGAGAATACAAAGCCTTTTGTATACCCCAAACGAGGGAAGCGGAACCCTGGCCTTCTTCACCTACTGGATCTTCTGTGTCGTCAGAAAAAAGTACGTACCTCACGAGCAACTTTCCGATGCAAGTCGATCACACTTCTGACATAGGGCGAGAACGTCGCGCTAACTACCTGACTTTTCTCTGACGCAACCGTTCGGCTACATCTACGTGGCCGCAGGGTTCTCCTCACCTCCGCAGGTAGGAAGTTTACTTACAGTGCTCCATCAAGATGTCCAAGCTACTCGCCAAAGTATTGTGAGACTGACATATACGAAAAGACCGGTCAAGCAGCGTCTTTATCAAAGCGCGCTTTTGCTCTTCAACAAAATTTAATAGTACAATTTGGTTCTTATATAGTTCATAAATTACTCTCATATCAATGATAGATGTTTTAGTGGATGGTTAGTGAGGATCGGTCAAAAATACAAATTTTAGCTATTTTGCGTCGACGTTTCGACAATAGTTATTGTTATCTTCAGGACAACTGTTGCTGACGCCAAACACACAACTGTAAATTTTCCCTGACCAACACCTTATTATAAAGCAGAACACACTACCCTTGTACATTTGTAGGAAATTAAGTGTACTTAATATTCGTGCTTAATAATTAATAATTAATAGGCTACACTTAATGTCCTACAAATGTACAAGGGTAGTCTGTTCTGCTTTATAATAAGGTGTTGGTCAGGAAAAATTTACAGTGTGTGTTTGGCGTCAGCAACAGTTGTCCTGAAGATGACAATAAATATTGTCGAAACGTCGACGCAAAATAGCTAAAATTTGTATTATTCACCGATCCTCACTAACCATCCACTAAAACATTTATTGATTGACGATCACTAAAAATTTAAGGTTTTAATCAATGATAGAGCTAAAATAATCTCATGACAATCAAGCTAAAAAAATGCTCATACCGTTATATATTTCACAGTCATTAAAACAAAAAACCCAATGCAGCAAGGACCTCATACAATTTTATGGGAAGAAAATGTTTATCTAAAACAACAATGAATTAACTATTTCACATTATGTTGATACACTACAGTAACACAATATTTTTAATTCAAATAATGTTAGTACTTAAAAAGTAACAATTTAATGTTTGTTTTATTGAAATTGATTAAACGATTCTGAAGATGTAAACATATTCTCGTTTAAAAATCAATATAGTCGTAATCTTGTAAAATCAGAATAACTTAATCCATAATTTAGACCAAACAAAGAAAAAATTGTCACACGATTGTCTTTTTTCAAAAAAGATTACCATAAAGAAAAAAGTTTAAATGTATAAACGGCGGACAAAAATACAAATTATAGACGCAAATGAAAATTATACAGTGACACAAATGTAGATTCATAAAAAATATAAAAACATATCCAGTCTTAGCAACTTTGTTATTTTCAAAATATTATAAAAAAGTGCCTCTTTGTAAATAACAGAAAACATTTTTATGCTAATTTACATTCTTAGACTCAACAATATTGTACTTGTTTTGCTCAATTTGCTAAAATATATTCCTAAGTGTACGCTTGGATGAAGAAAGGGAATTCTTTGATACTTGATAAGATAATAAATCTTGCTAAGTCTCTTAACATTTCCCGTCTCCCCACTTCTTTCATCATATACTGCCGCCTTGATCTCCCCCCCTCATCCTGTTCATCTTTCCAAATAACAATGTAGTAATCGTATCTCATAAAATTTATTACTAACTACATGCTTCCTCTGTTATGGCATTTTTTTTTTTTTTTTGAGGTCGAGGGAATTTGGAGAGGTAGGTAATACCTTTGTACCGGATTGACTGGGAACCGATTCTCAGGGTTGGATGAAGCGACGTTGATTCCCAGTGAAGCCCTCAGCCTTTCTCCAGCCAAGACCGTACTGAGTGATGAAGCACCCAAGAGGCACATATTCCAAGAGGCGATCCTGTCGATGAAGAATAGTATGGATCTAGACCGGAAGGTCGATAAATATCCCTAGTAGAGGGCACCATTAGCCTCCAGTACCAAGTTAAGGCGTAAGGGGAAATTATCCTGAACCGGTTTATCTGTGGACTATTACAGGTGTGAATCTAGTTGGCTGGAATACTGCGTACAGGGAAAGCTGATCCCTTTAGTCCGGTAAGACAGCCGGAGACAACCCCGCCATCGTCTTACTTTGCGATACTTGCGCTAGTAAAATATACATGTGACATATTAGTTACTAAACTGTCGTAAGCAAGATGTAACTGGACGGCTGTAAGGCTGGAACTGAACATTATGTGTATACTTAGTACGAAAGAAAACTAAAATAATGGTTGTAAGTAAAAAAAGAGAAGACATTAAATCAACCATTATGTTGAACAACACAATATTGGAGCACGTTACTGTATTTTGTTACCTGGGTAGCATAGTTACAAGTGGGAATAAGTCACGATATTAATTGATGACTCGTTGGGCACTTGGTGAAACATATTAATACAAAGGTTTTGTAAAATATATAAAAACACTTGGTAAGTTTCACAAATTTTTTAATTAACTCTGACAGCTGTTTCGACTAACTTAAGCCATTGTCAAAGAGCGAGTGAATGAAATTACTGAACACAGGATGTTAGAGGAGTGTAGGTGGTAAACATCTGTTTAGGGCGTATCTGGAACATCTGTGTTGTGATGGCGAGAGGGGGGGAGTGTGTGCATGAGACAAGGGAAGGTCAGGTGTCTTTAAAAACTAAATACAATCATTTTTTTATATATTTTACAAAACCTTTGTGGGAATAAGTGTCTGGCAGAGATTAAGAGGAGAGTAGCTCTGGCAAAACAAGCATTCCAGAGCAAAAGGAACTTATTAACAAGCAGCCATATTAGTATTGAAACAAGGAAAACGTTTGTTAAGGTATTTGTATGGAGTGTTTTAACTTACGGATGTGAATCGTGGACCTTAGGGAAGGTGGAGAGCGACAGACTTCAGGCAATGGAGATGTGGATTTGGCGGAGAATGACGAAAACTAGTTGGACAGATAGGAAGACGAATGAACAGATCTTAGAGGAAATAAATGAGAATAGAACACTGCTTAGGAGTATAGAGGTGAGGAAGATTAAGTTGATAGGGCATGTGATCAGACATAGTGCTTTTTTAACTAACATCTTTGGGGGCAAAGTAGTGGGGAAGAAGCCCAAAGGAAGACCAAGAACTGCATACTTCCGCAGCACAATGAGTGTCGTGAATGGTGGGTCCTATGAAGGAATGAAGAATATCGCAAGCGATAGAGTGACGTGGTTACAGCGACAAGGCATTGCCTTTAGGAGTTAATAATAAAACTTAGTACGATTACCCGATGCCGGTTAAATGGTTGGAACACCTTAACCGAAATGATGATTACTGCAACTACAGAACTATAAGCCGAAGAGACGGAGAGGTGTGAAACGTCAGGAGAAAGCGTTGGAGTGACCAGCTTTAGTATACTTGGGATCGGAATAAAACCGTTTTTAGTTTAACCCTTACTGCTGCTGACGATGATGATTTTTTTTCACTTTCGACTGTTAAAACTTTCCTATAATCCAGTTTATTCACCCAAGATATTTTTATCATACTCCTCTACCACCTCATATCAAAAGCCTTTTTACTCTGTTCGTCCCTTTTGTTAACACTCTAGTTCTCGCATCTGTTCAAATCAGTGCATACTTCTTTGACTCCGTTGTCTATGACGCAACGTGCCCAAGTACAAGGATTGTTCAATAGAAACACGTTTAGAAGCTTTACGTTTTTAAAATCTTCTTCCGGTATGGACCGCGTTAAAAACGTCTGGTATGACAACGTTTCCCTCATATTACAATGAGTATCCTCAGACCTGAGTCACTTAGACCTGAGGATACTCATTGTAATATCAGTGAAACGTTGTCATACAAGACGTTTTTCAACGCGGTCCATACCGGAAGAAGATTTTAAAAACAAAATGGACACCGGCCGCGGAAGCCTACGTGAGAACATAGGTTTAGAAGCTCTAAATCATTTTTGTTTTCAACGATTTTAAAAGAAGTATCCATTAACATTAGGACATGAGTCCCACTGTTGCACTAATCTGTAGATTTCCTGCTGGTAAAACTCTTGCGGTGGTTTGCGGAACCATTCGCTAACAGCAAATTCTACCTCAGCGTCCGATTTGAACCGCCGACGACCTTTTAGTGATTTCTTGAATGGGCCAAAAACATGATAATCGCACGGGAACAAGTCGGTACTGTAAGGTGGATGTTGTAAGACTTCCCACTTCATACTCAAACAGACGATATAAACAGTGAATTTCGTTTCCATGGCGACGAAGTCACGGCTGCGCAGATCAAACGTGTTTCTATTGAACAATCCTCGTAGGAAATAATATGTAATCACTTTTCCGACCTCATGACCATGTTTTCCCCCAAGGGCAGGTCCTACAGGGCATGCCCCCTTCATGCTTTCCTATCCTGGGTTAGTCTCTTCATTTTCTGATACCGTATCCGTACATCGTCCATCATATGGTCCCTCCATCGTCCTCTATTCCGCTTTACAATTATCCTCTAGTTTTTCTACAACCACACAATCTCTTGTCTGCCGCATTCTGTCTCCTTCTTGATTTCTCTTCCTGCTCCTGATGATATCCAACACTCTCCTTTTCCGAACACCCCCTCATTCGTCACTCCATTCTTCTCCATGTCCACATCTCGAAGGTCAGTAACCTCTTCTCCTCTTTTTCCTCAATGACCAAGTTTCTGCCCCGTATAGGAACAGCAAACAAAACATTTAACCATCCTCTTTCCCAGTTTTATGCCTATACAACATTCTTCTCATTCTATTAAACGCTTCCTTCGCCAAGACAATTCTAGATTTCACTTCAAGACATATCTTCTCTAACTAAACATCACAGAAGTTTTAAAACTGTCACTTTTTTAATTTCCTCGTTCACTACTTTAATCTGTGCTGCCCTGCTCGTTTTGCTTGCGAGCACGCTGTTTGCCTTCTTTACGTTGATTTTTACTCTAAACTCTTCACAAATTCTGTTAAAATCTCTCAGTATTCCATTTAACGTGCTTTCAGTGTTACGTAATACGGAACAGTCTCGTACATTCGATAGTGTTGTTCGACAAGCTTCTCAATTAGTCCAACGGTGCGTGTTACTGCGAAGGTCGAGCTGAAGTGTCCTCTACAATTTTCTATTGCTTGTTAAGGACGAATATTATGGAACCCTGCTGACTGTAACTAGCCCATACCTGCTTCTTAGTTTTCAGTTATTGTCGGGCGATTACACAGTGCGTTTAAGTGGCGATTTATTATAGTGCGGTTCAAAGTATTTTGGCGAAGTTTTATGTGTTTTATAGTTGTGCGGTACGATATTAGTTGACATTTTTTATTGCGTGTGAAGAATTTTTATTTGATTTGTTGTAAGAGACTATTTTGTTTATTACAAACTGTTCAATTGTGATAATCAAAACTGGCGATTAGTGACTTAATTGGTGTCTTGTATTTTGTCTTCCACTGTACCATACGACGATCAGTAGACCGCCATAACAATATCATTAGTCATGCATAACTCTTTATTGAACGCTTCCGTATCGGTTCACACCGGTTTTACGACGTATGCATATGAACACGTGCCAAAAACTAAGAGCGTTTTGTATGTAAATCAGAGATAAATTTTTGTAGAATTTGCATTTGAATCTCCTAAACAAAAATAATTTATGCAGATTTTTTCCAAGTATATTTTATATACATTTTCGAATATATGATCAATCCAAGCGAAGGACAATGAACACCAAATTATATCAGCCCGCTGACGGGCAAAACCAACACAATATTTGTCGTGTTTGATTGTTTGCGTGGGTAAACAAAATATTTGATACGCCGACCCCAGCTTCCGCCTGAAATCCGGTCGCATGTATATTGTACGCGCTTCTGACCCCAACTGAACTCAACTCCTCTCCAAATATTTATTATCGCTGTATATATTTACACCGGATGTACACTCACACACACGCGCATATTACGGAATTGCTAAAATTATTTCCTTAAATGGAACAATAAATATCAACAATGGATAACCAAAGACGCTCAAGGGAACAATGACAGCGATTGCGTAATCAAATATTTTGCTGGTTGCTGTTGTAATTTGGCATATGGTTACAGTTATGCGCACGGCAATACATACAACTTGGTTTACGGCCTCTAACAGTCCGAGAAATTTTAGTAACATCAAAACCAGCTGTGAAATATTCAATTCTGTGATTTGAGCAATGTAATACAAAAAAGGTTTCTGAAACCAATACGCAAAAACTGATTTTTATAAAAACTCCTACGCAGAGACAAGAGTTCTTATAAATTAGTATACCTTTCAAAATGTATTCAGTACTTGTGGGGAAACACTGTCTCTCTATACTATTCAAGTGCCTAGCTGAAAAAAATTTACAAAATGTATTCACTTTTTCAGTTCTAGTACTACTTCTTCTTCTCCACTTTATGGCCCAGGCTGTTCCGGATACCATCTTGTCTTCGGACGTCCACAGAGGCTCCCACCTTATGAGTACAAGTGTGGGAAGGCTAGTGACACTTACTTTGCTTCAATGGCGTGGCGTGGGTACATAACAGATGTTGTCGGTTGTGATAGGCCTAAAACTTAGCCTAAAAAATAATTCGAATTTTTCCTAGTACCAAATTTTTTTTAGAGCCAAAATACTTTCTTTTAGAGCTTAAAATATCTTTTTAGAGTATTTTACATCTTTCGCTGACAGATGAAGAGAGTCCCGGTTCAGTGGGATCTGACTCCATTATACTTACTCAGAGTAAGTGGGAACACAAATAATCAAATTAATAATTATAAAGACAAACAGAGAAACACAAGACTAAACGAACAAAACACAAATATGTAGGTAGTAAATGCTGCACGTTAGTTCCAAAACGAACATAGCTGTTCGAGTATATAAAACACTCGAAAGCTTTAGAAGAATAAACCAGATGGTAAACGCTAGTGAATCAACTTCGAAGCCCGTTCAGGCAAAAACCATAAAAGACGTACTGAAGTAGACGAAGAAGAAGAAGAAAACGAGAACAACGTACACTATAGAAAAACGTATTAGTGTTAAACCCTTAAAGGCAAAATTTACAGCTGTAAATCTGGTTATTGTGTGTGCGCCGCCATACGACACACGAACCGAACGACCCAGATTGCTATTACAGTATTCAAAGCTGTAGCAACAAAGCAAAAGGCCAATCAAAACAAACCACAACACACCTATAAAACTGACTTTTATCTGTTCCTTGCATAACATGTGTGAACTCATATAACGTGTACACATATAGGGCACATATTCGCAAAGGCATACACATAAAAATTCAAATACGATAGATGGGACAATGCGTCTTAAACAAAGATATTTTTCTACTTAAATCTTTCTGTAAAAATTTTCTCCTTTACAAAACAAATTTTTAAATCTTACTTTTTACGTAATTATAAAATTAGGCCTGTTGCAAACGGAAGAACCTGTATGACAAAATAATATTTAAAGAACTCTTTTTGACGTAATTGAACGAGCGAAGTCAGTTCTTAGTTTTAACTTGACCGTTTGGAATTTATTCGTTTGGAGTATGTTGCACGATACCTTTTGAACTCATCGACCGACTCTCATAAAACTCGGCATGCGCGTCCACACTTTTACTCTACAGAACCCTACCACTTTTTAGATTTACACCCCATAAAAATAAGGGGACGGGAAGCAAAAAGTAGAAGGTCAAAATAATTATGCACACAAAAATCACAAAAGCCTATATAGAGTATCAGATTAAAGGGAATTATAACCACAACCTAAATTTAGTGTCCAGATTTGAAAATATCAAAATTTATGGATGCCTGCGACCAAAACGTGTGAAAATTTTCATTAAATCCCCAATTTTTTCAAGTGGGGTATCAAAGTAAAGAGAATTTTAACTAAGTATAGTAATAGGTTTTAGAAATATCAAAATTTTCTGAACCCAAGACTCAAAAAAGAAATCAAAAATTTGAAAAAATATTAAATTCCAGCAGGGTATCAGACTAAAAGGAATTGTGATCCAGATCCGAAGCTATCGAATTTTTAGTGTATATTGTATGATTGTGTGCTTTAGAATATTGTTGTATTACTTAAGAAAAAGTGGAATACGCGGAAATGTGTAATGTTTCCTATAATTGAAAAATTTTCTAATAGCAAAATTTATCCAATAATAAATGCATTTCGATCAAAATAGTGAGCAATTTCTACAGCTCAGCGATATCATTAGTTTAATAAATTTATACACGTGAAAAAATTTATTTAAAATTTTCACATGATTTAATGACATAAGGCTCACCTAAATCCAATCCAAGGTTGATTGCAAAAATTCCATTACAATCCTTGTCATTATTTGATATATTTTTTAATTCTTCAATTTTTCAGTTATCAAAAAGGTTACGAAAATCAATATATGTTACTATTTTTGGTTTAGTAAAGTAACAATTCTTGATCAATTATACAATAAACGGTTAAAATTTCAGATAATCCGATTTGTGTTAAAATTCCCTTGTATCTGACACCGGGCTAAATTTTTACAATTTGTTCAAATTTTATAATCCCATTTTTAAGCTTTGGCGTCATAAAGTTTTGAAATTTCAAAAACTGTGCATTATATTTACATTTTTATTATAATTTTATTTAATTTGATTAATCACTTGAGTTTTGCAATTTCATAAAAAATTTGCCTCATTTTTGGACCCTGACGTCCAAAGATTTTTAAATTTCTAAAAATCAACACTACTTTTAGTCTTTAGTTTGAATTCGTTTAATCTGATAAGCTTAACAAATTTTTGCAATTTCGTCAATATTTTCACCCACTCCGAGATCCAAAATATTTTAAATTTTCAAAAATGAATATTCTTATGATACTCTTTAAGGGGGGTGTCAATAAAAAAACTCTAATCAACATTAGAGTTCTGTAGGGTAAAAATTATGGAGACGCGTAGACTGACTTTTACAAAAATCTGTTGATGCTTTTAATAGTTATTGTGAGACATACCCCAAACAGACAGAGAGACAGAAAGACAGGTAGACAGACAAACAATTGCCAAACGGTAGAGTTAAAACTGAGGACTTGCTTCGCTCGATTAGATAAAAGTATTGCAAAACTTCTTTTAAATGTATTCTAAGTGGTTCACATTTAGTCTTAGTTTTCGCGCAGACATTCAATATTACGTCCCGGCCCTAAACATAGTTTAATGTTTAGCTATACGTCTAAACTTTATGCCAGTTGTGTGTGTGTGTGTGTGTGTGTGTGTGTGTGTGTGTGTGTGTGTGTGTGTGTGTGTGTGTGTGTGTGTCCGTGTGGTATTTATCAGAAGTAATTTCCGTAAATGGTACGCCCAAAATTTGACAGTCAGAACCGTGACTCGCAATGGAGAAACCTCCACCACTGATACAGACAAAGCTATACTAGAAACACAAAGATCTTATATCGGGAAAAGTCATGGATGATATAAGCCAATCTAATGATGAAGACGACGACGACGACGACGATGATGATGATGATGATGATGATATATCATCGAACTTCGTAACGTACGTATTGACGACGACGACGACGACGACGATGATGATGATGATATATCATCAAACTTCGTAACGTGCGTATTGTTTCGAAATTAAATTTCAATATTTCAATACTTATAAAAAGGAAACTGCTATCTAGTCCTCTCTGAAAATCTTTAAATGTTTTAATATTAGTTACCAACACTGTCTATTTAACAAGTCCGTTGCAACGTGTAAGTCGACACGTGGTCAGTGCTGCCAACATAAGCACATTAGCGACGAGACGACCTGCAGACAACATGTATCTGTAATCCTGTAGGGCAGACAGAGACGAGAGTATTTAACACAGCTGCAGCAGTAACTGGTAATGGCACACCGTGTTAAAGTTTCCTCACTGTATCCGTACCGTGCGTTTGTGTACGCTAACGATGTAATCCATTTTGACGGTGACCCAGAAACAAAAAAAACAAGACAGTTGAATACGAAATAAAAAAAGTTTCTTTAATTGCCCGCTACATCTTGTCGAGTACACTCTCACAAGAAGAACATCATTATCTGCGTCTTCATTGCCATTCTTTATCTTATTTTCTTTTTCTTCTTATGAACAAGAAGGGTTATCCTAAACATTTTATAGACGCTATAAGGAGAGACACATTATAGACATACAACGATACTATTGTTACGACGGTCTCACGGATCGTCGTTTTGTACAATGGAAACGGAATAACTAATACCAATGGAGTCGGTAATTACAGACTTTAATTATACACAAACAACAATTAGAAATCAACAATGACACTCTTATACAACAATTCACATTACATTTGTCCAACAAACTAAAATAAATGTCACTTTGTTATAATTCTGCAGTAATTAGCACAATGACTACTTTCTGTTAAACAGCACAATAAATCAGAACCTCACGCTTATATGTAAACTGAAACTCGATCGCTTCGAAATCCAGTATTTATACCTCGCCGCCATGCGTTGTAGTGACATATCGGGCATGAATGCTGGTGGAGTTGTCGAGCAACATCTGGAAGCAGCACACCGAATGACCTAGAGCATTACGCAACTCTGTCGCGCAGAATGATCTCCAAACGTCTGGAACAGGCTCGTGCGTCGCCGTTTGTCGAGAGACACGTAGCCTCGTTTGTTATTTTTTCAGCTCAATATAGTAATATCGTCTAAAGCAGAGGATTTGACACAGGAGATGTACATTAATCAGGGAGTGTGCCAAGTCTGTAGCGTATCTAAAACATTGTTTGATATCTATAGTGAAGACATATTTAGAGAGTGGAAATTTAAGTGAACGCAGGAATTTAAATCAACAACAGAATATACTTGAATATAATGCTGTTTGCGTATGATCAAGCAATCATCCATAATACTGAATGCGAGCTCCAAAAATTTTTGCTTCAGTTACTATATGTAATCTGTTCGAATTACAAGACAAAATTTTCTGTCCCTAAGACAAAAACTGTGGCTTCTGTAGGAAAATATCCCTTGCAAACTAAAATTGTGTTGGATAAT
Source organism: Magicicada septendecula (assembly GCA_034769895.1). NCBI lineage: Eukaryota > Metazoa > Arthropoda > Insecta > Hemiptera > Cicadidae > Magicicada > Magicicada septendecula. Next base: position 1,402,508,613 of record CM068367.1, read on the forward strand.
AGGAGTATAGAGTAGATATCACATTTCCGCCACCTTGGTTGTGACATCAGTTATGATTTAGATTGCGATGTTGATCATGCGTTGGCTACGTTCCAGCCAATATATGTATAGTAAAATTTGCCAAGCGTTAGCGAGGAAAACGATGATACCACTGTAATAAAATTGTATGATATAATGGGTACTGTATGGTTCTGAAACTTGTGTTCCGGTGAACAAACAGCTAGTTGAATACGGGCATCGGGAATGAAATTTTTGCTATCTGTTAAATGTTGCACACGAAGGAAAAGACATACGCAAAGAATTGAAAAATTTTAATATCCAAGATCATATTGCGGAAAACAAAGAGAGATAGGTTGCTCATCTGAATAGGATGGCACGTGGCAAGTTGCCTAAGGATGTTTGCCAGTGCAAACCTGTTGGACAGCGAAGTACAGGAAGATCTAGAAAACGTCGGTGAAATCGAAACAGGTAATTCCCTAGTTCCCCAATTCCCTGGTGGAAGAAGAAGAAGAAGAAGAAGAAGAAGAAGAAGAAGAAGAAGAAGAAGAAGAAGAAGAAGAAGAAGAAGAAGCGGAAGAAGAAGAAGAAGAAGCGGAAGAACAAGAAGCAAAAGAACAAGAACAAAAACAAGGACAAGGACAAGGACAGGGACAACAACTACAAGAATAGGAACAGGAACAAGAACGACAAGACGATAAGAAGACTTTTGTGAAGAGTTATTTGGTAGTCGTTTTCAAAGAAAGCGTAAATTAGCATCAGCAACAACATAGGGACAGTAAAATACAATATATATTGCTACGCTGAGGAGACAGAGAACATGTGATATCGGTAGAAATACGCAACGCTATACAACCGCGTCTTCCAGACGCTGGTCGATTTTTCTACTGGAATGGAGGCTGGAATCACTTTACACTAAAACTGGGGTTCACAATAACAATTACTGCGAATCGCACTTGTATATCGCTGGGTCCCAAATGGTAGTTACCCGGCCTTTGGCGCTTACATTTATATACCGCTGAGATTCGAGAATAATCTTCCATTTTCAGGCGATTCGTCGAGTATCAATTGGGAAGTTGGAACGCTGTGGAAGCTATGACAATGTCCGACATTGTACAGTGCCGGTAGAATAATCGGCAAAGGTCTAGGAATAGGTGTCTGGAACAATCTCGATTGTTGCTGCGTCTAGAGTGTCACGTAGGCACTTTCGTTATGTATCGCCTCAACGTAGCAATATTAATTCTAACAATTGAACCATCTATATGTATATATAAAACTCAAAGTCTGAGGATTTATGGGTACTGAATACAAATCCACACCGTTACACTGATTGCCACCAAATTTTACGCAGGTAACCTTTGACACAAGGCGAAAAATACTGTCTAACATGGAATTTGATATTTTGCCCCGTTCGAACGATTTAGGCCCTTTTAATTATGCCTTTTCATTGACGCGTATAAAGATCTCAAAACACCATGGAGACCAGAATTAATTACCATAGTAACAAGTAAATAAACGAATGATATTTAGCGACATCCGAAACTGTACCTCTATCCGTTCCTGCAGTTTTTAATGTTTTTAATATGCGATTTTATCGATATATTTTGTAATATGTCTATATACTTTACAATTGTCCCAAACGATTATAAAATTTATGTTTATACGTATTTCTGATGATACAATTAATAAGTAATGAAATATATTAAATACTGCTACTAAAGATGTCAATAACACCATGGAGACCAGAATTAATTACCATGGTAACAAATAAATAAACAAAAGCTATTTAGCGGCATCGGAACTGTACATTTATCCATTCCTGCAGTACATTTTCGATGTTTTATATAATATGCGATTGTATCGATATATTACGATGTGGAAAAGAAGTAGCGTACTAACTGTAAATTGTCCTATTACTTAATGCAAAGCGAAAATACGTGTTGTTTCCATTTGTGAGGTTAGGTGACAACGGGTTTTTGTTTTTAGTTTACTGCTGAAATAAATAAAAACCATGTTTCAGGAAAACATAACGTTTAATGTGTTATACAATGCTTCTAACACAGTAACACTTAAAATAAAGAATTTAGCGTTTTTGATTCAACAGGTATTTTATAAATATCTCCAAAAGCTTTATACACGGGTACTTTTAAATCTCCAAAGGCTGTTGCACCAACATAATAATTTAGTACAAGTTAAAATAGTACAAGTGTTGAAAACAGCTTTGGAGAGAATTTGACTAATGAGTACAAAATAGTTATACGAGCTGACAGAACACCATATAGACACGGACAATAAAAATTATATTAAAATACTTATTAAAAGTCAAATATTCGCGTGCGAAGCCGCGGGTAACAGCTACCCTTCTAATAAAGACAAATCTATTTAGTTTTGTCGGTATCCTTAAATTATATTCGATTTACATTCATCTGAATTTTTCCAATGTTTCATCCCCTAACATTGGGCGCAGTAGAAATAAAATTCTATACTGGAGAGTAGTTGAGGTGCGTGTGACAATGGGTTAGAGAGCGACGTCCAGCGCACAGAGTGTATTTACGATATTTATTGGCCGACGATATTTATCAATCAGCTGTACGATATTATCGTATACGGAGTGATGTGTGCTGTTGTTCGTGCTTGCGTCAAAGCCGTGACAAACGTTTGGGCCATTCAGACACGGCATTTGTTACAGATGACGTCAGCACTTTGCTATTGTGGAGCATATAAATCACGGCTTAGTGATTCGACAACACTTTCAGCATCAATTGTGTTTGTATTTAAAGCACGACAGAGTATTTTCAAACTTTTAACCGCCATTTAAATTCGTTTTAGTCGATGAAAATTTACATCATCATTCATTCCACTGCTTTGCGGAATCTCGACATTCGCCGTAACAACGGCTTTCCACTCTTCCCTGCCTTGTCTCCGCCTTCCAACTCTCTCAGTTGTTTGAGGTCGCTCTCCACCTTATCCAACTAACTTATTCGTGGCCTCCCCTCTGCCGCCAGACTGCTCAGAGGAAAAAGGTTTTCGATACTCTTCCGTCCAGCAGCTTTTGAACATTCGCAACCTACTGATTCCTGTTGCTCTTTATACTTCCCACCAAGTCTGAGTCACTCACACAATTATATCACTCTCTCCACTGGCACGACGGCCCCTGTAGAACCCAGGCCTACTCAACGAATCTCCTCCATTCTTCTCTGTCCAGCCTTATTCCTCCAACCTGACACTCGGATCTCCCCCAAACCCCCTTCCACATCTTCACACCATCTCCTCCTCGGACGTCCTCTCCTCCTTACTCCCTCCGGCTTCCATTTCAATGCCGTTGTTGGGCCTCGATCACTTCTCATTCCCACGACATGCCCCAACCACCTTAAGCTTTGCTCCTTCACTGCCGATATCCGCTTCTCTACAAAGGTCTCTCAGCTCACGATTATTTCTTGTCCTCCACATCTCTCCGTCCCACACTGGTCCATAAATTCTTCTCATAATTATTTTCCTCCCGATAATACCAAGGTTTTTCATATCTTCCAACTTCAGCATCCATGTCTAGCTTGCATATGTTGCTACAACTCTGATTACAGTGGTGTATATTTTCTTTTTGATATTTTTTGATACATATCTTGATTGGAATATATATTTTTTAATGCGTAGTAGCTTCTGCTTCCTGCTTTGACTTTTTTGCTTGTTTCATTATTCTCTGTAATTGTGCTTCCTTGAGTCATAATATAGAATTCTTAATTCTTCGTTGGTCCTACAAATATCTCCTTCTTAACTGGTCCATAGATTCTCCACAAATTTTACGTTGAATTCTCTTTTGTTGATTGCTGGACATTCTCCATGTATCCAAACCATACATAAAACCTGGCTTTAAAATCGTTTTGTAAATTATTTCTTTCATTTTTCTTGAGGCATGTTTATTGCTAATCAGAGGCTGTAAAGCATAACAATTTCTATTACCTGCCAAAATCCTGGCATTTAAATCTTCCTCTCTATTATTTTGTGCAGCTATTGTCGACCACAAATAACTCCTGTGTTCCATTCAAAATCGATTTACTTACACACAGTTGTTCAAGAGCAGTGGTTCTCAACCTTATTGAGTCCGCCACCCATCTTGAAGGCTACTGTACAGATGGGTACAGTTATTTTGTTTGTACTGAACAATACGACGATTTGTGTGACTGTCGTAACAATATATTGTACAAAATTGTAATGAAATTTCAAAATGTGAAGGAAACCCGTTCTAGATAAGAATATGAAAATTGTTATTTCAAAAAAATAAATTATAAAATGTTTGGTGTTGCAAACCCATAAATAATGTTAATATTCACTTATTCAGTAAAACTGTTAAATTATGTATCTTTTCAGTTTCAAATAACAGTGTTCAGTAGCAACTTAAGAGTGTAAGAAGCGGAAGAAGCTCCTTGAAAGCTCCCAGTGCTTACAACTATGGATCACCAGAAGAGCAAACTGCCTACCTCACATAAATTGATTGGGAAAAAATTACGACTCGCACAGAATATCAAATGTCTCGGCCGAATGTCATCATAAGCGAAGAATGACGTGGGACCTGTACGTACTCAGTAAAAGGAAACACACTGTTAAAACAGTCTTAAAATATAAATTGTGTCAATAAATTATCCTTCATTAACCTACATAAAATAAATCGTTTTGCTATTTGAAAAACTGACGTTTGGTTGATGCGATTTTAACATGATAATGTTTTTAGGCTGGGGGTCATCCCACAAAAATCGTCATCGAAAAATGTAACGCTTCCACACTTTCGATTCCCCACAGTCTAGAAATTTGATATGTAAACGCATCAAGACAGAAATAATCGCTGCTGACATTGCCTTTAGCAAACGTTTTAGTGAGAATAAATTTGGTTTTACATACTCTGTTTGTGATCGTCTGTGGTTTGGAAATGATTTACGTAATCCACCAAACGTAATACACATTATACGTTTCAAAAGCCTAAAAACATTATCATGCTTCGATGTTTCGGTTTCGTCGAAATTCTTTGAATGCTTAGGTGCATAAATAGAGAGAGAGAGAGAGAGAGAGAGAGAGAGAGAGAGAGAGAGAGAGAGAGAGAGAGAGATTTGTTTTAGAAACTATCGAATCGATTTCAAGTAAAAATTCATAAGTATAAATCTTAAAACCTGGAAGTCGTGTGTGGTTCTCCATGCCGATATTTTATCCAAAAGTAAGTCTAGTGATGAGAAATGCACAGAAATGTTTTAAAATGTTAATTCTTAATTAATTCATTCATTCGTCCGTCTTTCATAGTTGAAAGTTGGTGACTTATGTTAAATTCGGCAGAGCTCTGCCTCCTCCGGTTCCGATCTTCCACTTTACGAATCAGTTGTTGTAGTGTACAACTCCTCCTCGTAAATAGTGTAAATAGCTCCTCTATTTGATCCAGCCACCATTTCGAACATCTTCCGCAAGATCGTCGTTCATATAAATTTTCTATGATGATGGATTTTCCATTGTATCTCCCTGACGCGGAACAAATTGTCTAAAGAACTCTAGGACTCTCTGGTAGCGTATGCTGGATACTTTCTTTTCACATTGAGTTCGTTTAGGATGCAGATATTGATTCTTTTGTGTATTATCGTAATTTTCGATTTTATATTTGTTCAGTATTGAAATATGCCGTATGCAAACAATTTCCCTGGTTCAGTCTGTAAGTCTCGCGTGCAAATTGATTTTTTTGCTTGAAACTAGGCTGCACGTGACAAAGTTGGGTATTAAAAAATAACACACACAGGATTAGTTTAAATAACCACTTAACTGGAGACAAGTTAGGTTGCCTCTGCGGTAAATCAGTCATGTTTAATACACAGGTCTCGTAAATACCCGTCAAATTAATTACGGTAGATCCACTTTTTTTTTTTTTAATAAATATAGCATGATATTAAAAACCACCTTGGCACAGATCCAAATTAATGGTATTTTATACTTCTCCTGCCCTGATTATATACAGTGACTAAAACAGGTGAAATTTAATGAACAGATTAAAGAATATACCCGGTTAAACAAGAGCACGTGATAAATTACTTGAAGACTCGCTTGTTGCAACCTGAAACTCAGGTGCTCCTACAGAGTTTATAATAATTAAATACACGTACTACTGTGTGATAGGGATGTTTGCAATAAAGCCAAAGCCACGTTCCTGCTTGACATTCAGGTGGGAGTCTCGCTCGTTTAGCGTAGCCTAGACGATTTGTGTCATTTTTATCGAATTATGGTAAGTAAAGTATATAATTATACAACTTTGGAAGGTAACAAAATCTAGCGATTATGACCGGGTATAAAATAAAACTGATGTTGTAAATCTAAAACTAAATAGTAATTCTTATTCTTCTCCTTATTATTATTATTTTTTTACACAAACAGGCTAGCCGTGGACCTCGCGAATATCATTTCTTTTCTTCTCCTGCCAGAAGGCCCTCATTTGCACATTATGCGCCGCCTTCCGTTCCACTGTCCACTCTTTTCTCTTTTTCTCACCGCAGAGAACCTCAAGATTTTGAATTTTGTTTCTGTACGTATTTCTATCCACACAGTCGTTCATAAAAATACCCAGTTTCGTCATTTCCTCCTTGATTTGTTTGGTGTATCCGTTCAGACTGGAAAGTTGCCAAATATAGTTGAAAATTTGTTTATTAAATCTAGACCGATCCACCCGAACCATATATCAAGGAATATCAGTTTGTTTTCCTTTGGAAAGCTGTTTCCAGGTCTTCCAGATCCATGTACAGCTTTTCTTTGGGTCTATGCGTGTACCCATCTTCGGGTTTCTTGGGGCCATAAATTTTCCAAAGAATTCTGTCTTCAACCATCAGAAGAAGTTCCAGATTTTGAAAGATCATTGTTTCCACTCCATACATGATCACCGGCCTGATCACAGTGCTATAATGGCGGACTTTTGCATTTCTGGAAAGGTTTTTCTTTCCCTACAGTTCCCGGGTTAGAGTAAAGGTCTTTGCTAATTTGAGTTTCCTTATCTCAAAGGATTCTTTGTCTGAAGCGTTTTGGGATATGTTTTCCCAAAGATATTTAAAATTGTTAGTATATATTATTTCTCCATACGTCGTGTCCAGGGACGTCTTCGGGAATTTAAATAGTGTGGTCATAATTTCCGTTTTAGAAAAAAAGATTTGGAGGCCAGTATTATTATTAGTATTGTTATTATTATTGTGCCTGTAATGCCCGGGAGCTGCGGACGATCCCAGCTGTACTTTCTTCGTCTGCGACAGATGGGAACAACATAGAAGATCGTTGCAAGATGATATTAGTCAGATCTCCCCGGATAAACTTGTTGAACCGACGCTTCAAGGGGAGGACGCCTGGAACTGTGTGGCACGTTTCGCAGAAGAGATTCTTCGGGAGAAGTAGATAGATTTGGATAATACGTACAACATAGAAGGCTAACAAGTCAGATGTGAGCCCTAGAGCTGAAGAACAATAGGCCTAGCCCGAAATAGTGTGTCAAACAGTTCCGGGTTAGTGTCGTAGAAGTGTAAAGGGAGATTGTTTTTTAATGAGTCGGGTATAATACTCAAACCCACAGACCGGAAAGTGTAGACCCTTACGTACATTTTGTAGAACAAATTTTTCCTGAAAAAAAAAAAATTATTATTCACAAATACAAGTAGGTTTCTCTCGTGGTGAACGTGTTACTGGGATATCAAATTTTCCAGAGCTCTTTTCCAAATATTTTTCGAACTGTACGACAGGTGTCTAAGATGGTTTCTGCAATTTCCGAATGTGCTGTTTGAGTTTGAATGTTTTCATCACTTTGGTTGTTGGGCTTGGTATCATGGCTATGGCAGAAATTACGACTGGGTTCACTGTTACCTTGTTGACTTTCCACATCTTTTTAATTTCTATAGATAAGTCTTGATATTTGTTGGTTTTTTCTTGGAATACATTTCTAAGGTTGTGGGAAAGTAGAAGTGTGATACCAACGGAGAGTAATTCTTTATTATTTTTATCCAAAATTGTAAAAATAATATTTGGTCAGTTTGCTGGAACTGCATGTTTATTTCCCTGCCCCAATAGATTTTGATGTTTTCATTTTCTAAAACAGCTTCAGACTGATACTTATAGTAAAGAACTACGTTATTAAGAAGACTATCTGCATGTGCGAAACTGTAGGTGTAGAATTTTGACGGCATTATGTCTTCTTAGATTTTCATTTGCACCAATCATAGGGTAAGATTATGTGATATTGTCTATGGTTTCAGAGTGATGGTAATATTTTCTATATCCATCATCTGTAATGTCCTCCTTGAGTATGTATTTGCGTAATTGTTATTGGGATACATCTGTCCTTGATGGCCTTAATAAAACCTGTTGTCTTGCTGAAGGTGTTTTACTTCTTGAGCTAAATAGTACCGGCAATTTGTCTATTTCAAACCTATTAAGATACGAGGCTAGGGTAAAACGTTCCGGGCCTGACACAGAGATAACGCCGCTGAACTCATTATTTTTATCCTATTGTATGATTTCATCCTTTGTATGCTGAGTTTAGACATTTAAAGTCAATGATTTGTTTAGTATTAATTTGGCAGTTCATCACAGTAAACGCATCAAGGATTGTTTTAAGAGTGACCAGTCTGGAAATTAGTAGCGTCATTGAACAATTTCTTCGTAGGGTTAACTGCAACCGATATACAAGGAGAGATAGTTCAACGATGGAGGACTCTTCTCCATCGAATGAAACGGTTAAGCTCTGGGTTGTTGGTTACAATGGGCCTAACAAGCACAACTGACGACGCGCGTGTTGGACGTTTATTGAAGTGACCACGCCAGAAAAAATAGAAAAAAATCCACAAAATCGTTTTGGTAGACCGCTCAATGAAAGCAAGTGAGATAGTAGATATTTTTGGTATATCAACGGAACGTGTGCTCAATATCTGACACTAACATTTGTGTATGACAAAACTGGTGGGTACCCCGTTTGCTGACAGTTGACCAACACCAGCGTCGAAGAATGTTTCAATTAATTGTTGTTTTGCATTCTACATGCACTATCCAGTCAGATTGTTTTGCATTCCACATGCGCTATCCAATCAGATTATTTTGCATTCTACATGCGCTATCGAATCAGATTGTTTTGCATTCTACATGCGCTATCCAATCAGATTGTTTTGCATTCCACATGCGCTATCCAATCAGATTATTTTGCATTCTACATGCGCTATCCAATAAGATTGTTTTGCATTCTACATGCGCTATCCAAACAGATTGTTTTGCATTCTACATGCGCTATCCAATCAGATTTTTGCGTTGATTTATAAACGTTGATGAGACTTAGGTCCACCACAACACTCTTGAGACCAAACAACAGTAAAAAAGGAAATGGTCCGCGAGAGACGAACCGACTTCGAAGATGTCAAAGACAATTCCTTCTGTTGGTAAGGTTATGGTGACGCACGTGGTCTCAAAATGAAGTAATCTTCATTGTTTACTTTAAAAATAGAAAGACTATCCAAATGGGGGGGGGTACTATGCAAACCTACTGGATCTTGTAAATGACAAAATCAAGAAAAAACGGCCACATCTAGCAAAAAAAGAATTTCGACGAAACCGAAACATCGAAGCATGATAATGTTTTTAGGCTTCTGAAACGTATAATGTGCATACACTGCAGACTCTCCTGTTCAGCGATGTTCGTACGGATTTCTGACCGATTCACGACTACAGACCGGACACGTTGTTGGAGATCCTGTGCTGGTGCCTGAAGCATTACCTTGCAACAAGATATACAGAGACTCGAACGTCGGTTCTGTTTAAACGAGAGATACCGAAGATTTCTAGACTGTGGGGAATCGAAAGTGTGGAAAAAATACAGTGTTAACATCACCTGGAGCGTTACATTTTTCGATGACGTTACACATTTTGCATCACGCATTTTGTGGAATGACCCCCAGCCTAAAAACATTATCATGTTAAAAGACGTGCTGTTTCATTACGACAATGCACCATCTCATACATCAGTTATTGCGATGGCTAAAACCAAAAGTTCAAATTGCTTTCTCACCCACCATAATCGACGTATTTAATCAAGAATAACTTCAACGTCTTTTCTAACCCTAAAAGAATGTCATGGTGCCTTAATTACGTCTTACCGAGTCCGACAATATGTTTCACCATAAGTGCTACGCCGCCATAAGTGCAGATGGTGCCGTCCTTGTCCTTGTAGGAGGTAAGAAGACGTGAAGTTCGCGTGCACAATTTGCAGCCTGGCGACTCAACCTTGTTCATGACGACTGAAAAATGAGTTAACAGATCAGATATTAACCAGATCCCACGACGAGAGAAGACTTTGTAGAATTCGGGCTCAAAATTTTCTACATCCCTGAAAACATCCTTGCTCTATAAGGAGAAACGTCATTAGACGCTCCTCTTACAAGCCTAACTCTCTTATCAAACTTATCTGATTCACCTGCTACTCTATTATGAATATTGATTATAAATATCAAACTGTCAATTAAAAAAATTGAAAGATTAAGTCAAGTTACCTGTTCCGTTTTTCATATTATCCTAATTCGTATAAAATAAATCTTTATATTTTATGCATAGAGGATAACTCATTTGGTGCAGTTAATAAGTTAAGACACAGTGGCAACACAATAGATAATGAAGGGTCCATAAACAAGACAATACTTGACGGGATACAAGTATGAAGTAGGGCACATCATGCTAACAGTAATCTATTGAGAAGCAAACTCATTAGTCGTAACACAAAATAAAAATATATATATAAGACACTTGTCAGACCAGTTGTTACTCATGGAAGTGAGATACGGAAATTAACAAAAAAGGAACAAGAAACAGTTCGAAGGTTTGAAGGAAGACGTAAAGGTGTTTATGGCCAGACTAAAGAAGATTATGAATGGAGAATAAGAAATAACCAGGACACAAATGAGCTACTGAAGCATGAAGGCATTGTAAGATTCGTAAATGCTCAACGAATACAATGGCTGTGTTACCTAGAGCGGATAGATGATCAGCGTATGCCAAAGAAAAAAAAACCTGAGGGTGCAAGTCTGTCTATGAAAGAAGAAAGAGGGTCCAACCTAGGATAAGATGATCGGATGATGTGCTGGAAGATCTAAGAAGAATGGATGTGAGGGTTACGCTGAGATGGTAATGAATAGGAGACTTGGAGAAGATTGGTGGCAGCTAGGGCTCACGTTGGGCTGTAGTGCTAAAGAAGAACAAGAACAAGAACGAGAACAAGATAACTCGACAGGGCTGACAGGCAAAAAGAATAAATAATAGGTAAAATTACAATTGTTAATTAATGTCAACATTTACTCGCTGAGGTTCATCTCAGAAGATGTTGTCTGACAGCAGTAATACGCGAATTGCAAAATATATACTAAAAAAAAGAATATAGTTTGCGTGTAATCGATAAACAAATGCGTGAATTCAAACTAAACTTCTCTATACGCATACAAATGCCGTCGACTATGGAGCACTTAGAATAGAATATTGGCGAACCGCGTACGGAATGTTGAGCATCTCAAACATTTACTGGAACTCGCGTCACACAACTGAAATTGGATTTTATATTCTGTCCATATTCTATTACACATACGTGTTTGTGTATTCTTTTTATCTTTTCCTTTATAGTGGTCCCTAAATTTTTTCCTAGACACTGTATTGTCATTTCTTACTAGCAGAAAATCCATTTTAAAACAGATTCATCATACAAATTAATTTTTCTGTTTCTTCTTCTTCTTCTTCTTCTTCTTCTTCTTCTTCTTCTTCTTCTTCTTCTTCTTCTTCTTCTTCTTTTTCTTCTTCTTCTTCACCACGTTAATGTATAGGCTTACAGCCTGTTCCGCCTTCACTGAAGCCATCTCTTACTTAGCATACTTATATCCCGTCTTCCCTGAGGTCTGTATCTTATTACTTATTTAGGTAGTTTCATATCTGCCATTCTCTCGATATGCTGCCTCCATTTTATTTGCCCCTTCCCTCATTCTGCTGGCCATAGAATATACATTTTACTTGGTTCTTATATCTTCATTTCGTATTTGATCTCTAAGGGTGTAACGTTTGGGTTTTTTCAAGTACTTCATTTTATTTGTGATTCTTCGCTCATCATTTCTCGTCAAGGTCCACGTTTTGCTACCATAAGTTAAAAACGTTGTTGCCATTATTTTATAAAATTTTATCTTGATGTCTTTCCTTGCTTCTTTCCAATTGTTCTGTGTATAGTACCGCATATCATTTGAAATCTATTTATTTTTATATCGATGTCGTTCTCATACTGATAAGTTATATCGCATACTAGAAAATTTAAATGAGGTACCCGTTCTATAGACTGATTTTTTATAATTATCTTGGAACGTATCGGATTCTTTCATCTAAAGGCCGTAACTTTTGTTTCTGGGTTGATATTCTAAGATTATATTCTTTGCATATTTGACTCAAGTGGAAAACTGCTAATTGGAGAGTTTTTTTTTCATTTGGTTGCATAATAACCTGATCATTCGCAAATAACAATTAATCCAATGTACAAATTAATTTATATCAACAAGAAATAAATTGACAACAGAGTCGTAGATTTACTATTAATAAAAGGATAAACGTATAAATTAATTTGCATATTATTAAGTCAAAGTAACAACCAAATAAGCAATATAACAAATAAATTGACAACAGAGTCGTAGATTTACTGTTAATAAAAGGAGGCACCTATAAATTAATCTGCATATTATTAAGTCAAAGTAACAACCAAATAAGCAATATAACAAATAAATTGACAACAGAGTCGTAGATTTACTGTTAATAAAAGGATGCACCTATAAATTAATCTGTATATTATTAAGTCAAAATAACAACCAAATTAAGCAATATAACAAATAAATTGACAACAGAGTCGTAGATTTACTGTTAATAAAAGGATGCACCTATAAATTAATCTGTATATTATTAAGTCAAAATAACAACCAAATTAAGCAATATAACAAATAAATTGACAACAGAGTCGTAGATTTACTGTTAATAAAAGGATACACCTATAAATTAATCTGCATATTATTAAGTCAAAGTAACAACCAAATAAGCAATATAACAAATAAATTGACAACAGAGTCGTAGATTTACTGTTAATAAAAGGATACACCTATAAATTAATCTGCATATTATTAAGTCAAAGTAACAACCAAATAAGCTATATAACAAATAAATTGACAGCAGAGTCGTAGATTTACTGTTAATAAAAGGATACACCTATAAATTAATTTGCATATCATTAAGTCAAAGTAACAACCAAATAAGCAATATAACTTAAAAAGTAAGTATATACGTATGTATTGTTGAAAGGAAGGATAATATGTAGCCTATATTGTATCAATGAAAAGAAATGACAGATTATCTTACATTGGACAATAGCTGAGAAGAAGCTATCACTACTATCAAATATTTATCCTTGCCGTATGTAAAAATACTATCTAAGGAAACCACCAAAATACTTACGTGCACTAACAAAAGCACGAAAATAGCGTACAGAAATGTCAATACAAGAAATAAATTTTTGCGTATAATAAAGACAGAGATGAAACAGAAGTAAAATCCAATGTCGTTTATGAAATTTCATTTCATAAAACTGCTGTAAATATACAATAGCATACAAATATAGTTTGTTATTATCAACACAAAAAGTCTATTAATGTACAACTGTAAAATCATATATGTGTTTCAATTTTCTATTCTATTGTATTTATTGTTCATAGCCTAAAGGTACCATACATACGATGTGCAATAAAATTTTTATTACTCACATTCTTAAAAACGATCGATTTCGGTCACAGACCGTCGTCAGGTCATATACATCACACTTGCGGTCACAATATCGTAAAACAGCCACTATTTACAAAAGCGAATTCGTAGACATTGATTAATGAACACGTACGTCGTTGTCCAAAATTGTCCGAGTTCTCGGGAAACCTTCTTTATGTCCTCACATTCTGCGATTTGGATGCTTCTACTGCTCCTGTATCCCTGCTCAATGACAATTTAGGTCTACACCTTTTTACTTCCATGTTTCGTAAGAAAATGGAAGTATGGTGGTCCCGAAAAAATTGTAAAAAACAAGAAGAAAAGACGTTTTCCGAAATGTGTGCGCGCGTGCGCGCGCGCGCGCGCGCGCGTGTGTGTGTGTAATTTATTTATGGCGAACGATAACTGCCGCAAATTCAAACTGAATCAAATTTTTTTTCATATGTGCCTGAGTTGCAGAGGGCTCAAGGTCTATTAATTTTGGTGAAAATCGGTTAAGTGGAAGAGGTAGTTTACCTGCAACATTTTATGTTTTAACAAAAGTAAGGTACTTAATTTTGATAAATAAAGTATTCTGAAAAGAAGGTCATAATAACGCACTATAGAAAGGTAGAGGAGATATGAAAAGGGTAGTTGAAGGGGGAGGATGTAATTTTCTATAAATGAAAATGTTAGTTGAAGGGTGAGGGATAATTTTTTATAAGTGTATTACGTTATCATCAACAAATAAGTAGTTTCTATAGAAATATTTCATTTCAATTTGTCAAACTTGTCAGATTTTTTAATTTGTATTTGAAAATTTCAAATATAAATCTTAAAACATGGAAGTCATGTGTGGCTCTCCATAGCGATTTTTTTTATATGTGTACTACGTTATCGGCAACAAAAAAGTACTTTGTTGTTAAAAATCCTTCCCTGGCTGTTTGGCCGTGGTCAAACTTTTTCTGCAAAACCAGACGTTTCGGTAGTGCCATCGACTACCATCATCAGTGAAAATCGAGTGCCCTAACGGGAGGTGGTATACGATAGTCACCACAGTACTGTGGTTAAGACTGAAGAAGGTAGTAAAAGGAAGTAATTTTTATGGAAATATTACATTTCAAAATGATTTTAAATATAAATCTTAGCTAAATATCACTATTGTTTGACGACTCGGAACACTAAGTTTTTTATAAGTAAAATCGTAAAGATTTACCTTACAGCCTAAACCGGCTTTCACCTTTAGAAGGCTTCATCAGAGGCTGCCGTAGGTAGCGCTGTCCGTCTTGTTGTTGGCGACGGGATAGTTTTCCGAAAGATCGATGCTGTGTGTGTGTGGTGAGATGTGTTCGAATAATGTGTGCGATTTGAATTGTGTCTGTTCGTTTAGGATGTCGTTTTTATTTGTTTTTGTGTGTTTGTATATTTCTAATTGTTCTAGAGTGTCTAGTATTCGGCCTTTTGTGTGTACGTGTAGAATGTTCATGTTATTGTCGATGTTTTTATATGTGTGGTTTGCTTCAATGAGGTGGTTTGCAAAGGTGGATTCTGTAGTGGTGTGGAGTGACTTTGTGTGTTCAATGTATCTCTGTTTGAAGCTACGTCCTGTCGGACACGTCATGGACAACGAAATCCAAGAATAAATCTTAGAACATGGAAGTCATGTAAGGTTCTACGTACCGATATTTTATTCTCGTTGTCGGTGCCCATTTCCATACTTTCTAACGTCGTCTAGTTTTATACATACTATTCAAGTAGCCAAACCATAAGTTACTTTTAATTTCTTTAACTAGATGGATTCTGTAACATCTGTGTCTACTCCAGCTCGCCTTCTTATTTCATCGTTACTGGCCATGTTAAATCTCGTTAAATTACAATTTCTCCTCCAGTACTCCATTTCAGCTGATTTTAATCAGTCCTTGTTTCTTTTAGGTTGGTCTATACTCCACACTTCTGATTCATAAACTAAATTATGAAAGTCAACTCTATTTACCAATTTTTCCATAAAAATTTGAAATACAATTCTTAAACAGCGTGTGCGAAACATTTTTAAAAGAAAACTAATTTTGCCAAAAATAAAAAAAAAATTACAGGCATTGCTCAAATGCAATGCACAGAGAAGGGCATTGAAAATGTTTCAATAAATCTAAAAAATATATATATTTATGTTCATTCACCAATCAATGAATTCATTCTTCATTTACCAATGTACAGATTATAAGTTGAATGTAGTCGCATTCATAAGCGAAGTTTTATATGTGTACTACGTTACTGACAACAAAGAAGTAGTTTCTATGGAAACTCACCGGTTCCCATTTTCGATCATTCACCAGAGATCGGCTACAAATGTGCGACACGTCCTTATAAACATTTTCAATGTTAAAATAATATTCACTTAATACAAAGTTCACAGTTTGTTTATAAACAAGTTCATTTAAAATTAAATACCGTAGTTTAAAATAATTAATTTTAAAAATAAAAATTTTAATAATAAAATAAAACGGCAGCTGATTGTCTGACTCTGAACTAGAAAATGACGATGGAAGAACTGGAAGTCACAGGAAGGAAAATATTAAGAAAAATCTTGGGATCAATAAAAGATGGAGAACAGTACAGTAGACGGCACAATAATGAGCTGTACACACGTGTTGAGAAAATCAGAGACGTAATTAGATAAAGAAGAATTACTTTCTACGGACATGTTCAAAGAATGAATCCTGACAGGCTAACAGGGAAGCTTTTTAGCTATTTAAAAAAAACTCAAAATATCCAATACGTGGTTCAAGAAACAGAAAAGACATAGAAGAACTTCAGATTACTCAAAAAGACATTGAAAAATGCTTGCACTTAAAAAGAATTTAAAAAATGCCTAAGGTTTTCAGGAAACCCCCAAGAAGAAGACACGTGCCATCTGGACTGACGAAAGGAGTGAGAGAGATCGATCAAGAATGAAGGAGATGTGGAAGAGAATGTAGAGAGAGGAGAAGAGGGGAGGAACCAAACGTAGTCCACAGTGGCTCATACGAAATAAAATAAAACGGCAGGGATTTGCCTTAGTCTGTCCCCTGTAAATCAACTGCAGAAAAACACACGCGCGCTCACACTTGTGCACCTACAAGGTTTTTGTAATTTTTTTGTATCCAAATAGTATTACTTCTTTACTGTTGAAACATTAAATTTAAAAAATAACAATTTCTTTATACTTACATAGTTATTTTTACGTAAATACAAAATTGTCATAAATAAGTAATCATTAATAAATAAACACTGTTATATACGGGTTGGAAAAAACTACTGGTGGGTACTGGATCCGTGTCATTCAGTCTGCAATCCATCGTTATAGGCTATAGATTTCCGACCATTTGTTTTTTACTTGTAATCGACTATTAATTAAATTTATGCACAGTCCGCTAAGCGAGATTGAAAAACCTAAAAACACCCAATCAAGGTAGCGGTGTAATTTTATTGGCTACCTAATGACGCATGAAGCAGTATTGTTCGTAATTAAAACAGTCGAGCCAGCGTTCACTTCCATTAATATCGATTGTTCATTGTCCATGTGAAGTGTACACGGTGACTCTAAAAATTTAATTACTTTCCCATTTACGTGCAGAAGTGAATAATCAACTGTCTCCCGTTCCCGAATCGATTACCTGCGGGTGGAAACTACATTAGGTACCGTAGAATGTAGCTTAGCGTATTACTTTTTTGTCGCGGCTCTGATTCCACCAAGTTATTACGGTGTCTAACCCAGTTTACTAAGCAATTGTACTCTTTAAAGTTTGACAGTCTACAACTAAAGTCAAGACTCGAGTAATCCTTTCGTCGTCAAGCCTACGGATCTTCCTGATGAAATAAAAGAAGTTATATAGCTTCATAACGATAGTATCTTCAGTGATTTGTCTGATTCTGGTGTGAACATAAAGGAGTTGTAGTCTAAATAGGCGTTGTCTTATTCCAAACGTTGGCGAATTACCCTACTGTGTCTTATAGTATATTCTACATTTTGCGTGAACAAAGATTCTCCACTCTGCTAATGATCAAAATCGCCAGGACGCAAGCAGCGGCATACGACCAGCCCAACAATTTTACAGCTGGTAGCACAAATACACTAGAAGGCAAAAAAAAAACACATTAACCTCAAGTAAGACGGAGACAGTGTTTCAGTTGATTTCACTTATTTCGAACGTTACTTTAATTAAATTTAATTAGTTAAAATGAAAGTTGTTTTAATTAATAAATTAGATATTAATCGTAATCACAGCACATATTGGGTAACAGACACGAATCCACGGGGGATATGAGGGAATTCCCGACCCCACAAATAACAAGAGACATTTTTCGTCGTTAAGTGACTGTAGAATGATTTTATGAATGTGAATATGGTACAAAATACATATCACGTTGTGTAGGTTCATGCTTTTATTCTGAAGTTATTTTTAAACTAGCCTATACGTTACCAGTATATTAATTTTTTCTTGATGCTTACCATAAATGAGTGGCGTGTATTTTAAACTTTGCTGAATATTATTAAAAGACAAACACAGATATGATTTTTTTACTTGTACGTTAATGAGCCTATTGTGCTGATCGTGGGGTCAGGTGTTCCGCAGGGTAGTGTCCTGGGTCCTCTGCTCTACCCCCTGTTCACCTCGGACTTACCGTCAGCAAGTATAACCACTGTTGCTACCTACGCCGATGACACAGCAATCCTAGCGACACACTCCGACCCCTCAATAGCATCTCTTATACTACAAGAATCATAGCGTTCAGTTATGGCTTGATAAATGGCGCATAAAAATCAATTCATCCAAGTCAGTCCACGTTACCTTCACCACACGTAAGGCAAACTGTCCTCCAGTAACAATTAATGGTCAACCAGTACCGCAAGCTGATAGTGCTAAGTACCTTGGGATGCATCTGGACAGGAGACTAACATGGAAAAAACATATAACATCTAAAATGATTGAACTTAATCACAAGGTCAGAAACATCTATTGGCTTATAGGTAGAAAATCACGGTTAAGTCTCGTCAACAAACTCTTGATCTATAAAGCAGTTCATAAACCGGTATGGACTTATGGTATTCAACTTTGGGGTACTGCAAGTACAGTAATATTGAGATTATCCAGCGCTTTCAGTCCAAAACTTTAAGATCAATCGTCGACGCTCCATGGTTTGTCTCCAACAACTCTATACACCGCGAGCTCAAAGTTTCAACCGTGAGAGAAGAAATCATGCGCCTCTGCAGGACTCACATCTCCAAACTAGAACAGCATCCTAACCACCTGGCAATTAACTTGTTAGACAACAGTGAAGATATTTATAGACTAAAAAGACACAAACTATTAGACTTACCATTCAGGTTTAACTCATAATGTATTCTCTGTATTGTCTGTATTGTACTGTCTGTGATATCTGTTCTGTATGTTTTTGTATTCGTGTCATTCATACGTGTTAATGTCAACCTGTATATGTGCCTTATTGGGCCCAGTGTTTAATATTTGAACTTATTGTATCATGCCAGCAGGAAGTGGAAGTGATTTTTGTTCATTTGTTTACATGTTTTATCATTTAGTTTTGTATTTTGTGTACCTCTTTAATCTATTATCAAAAACAAGAAGATCTGTCAATGGTCAGCTCTTCATAATCCTGTGTGTGTTGTCAACCAATTTGCTTAATGTTCGCTTAGTCGAACAGATTACAGATCTCCAATAAATTAAAAAAAAAAATTGTGCTGATAAATAACACCTGTATTTTTATCTTCCCTAATTCCTGTCATTTATAATTTAGGCCTTTCAAAAATTGGACAACTTTTCATAAACCCCCCCAGAATTGTTTTTGGGATTCGCCGTTGAAAGTAATGCGTCGAGCACGCTAAATATTGAAAGTCAAAACTGTTTTCCAGTTGTCACGATTTATACAACGAATCGTTGCTCTGTTTATTGTGTGGATACTAAAATTATCTATTACTGGCTAAACAAACTGAAGTCAGCAGAACTGACACAATTTTAATTGCTGAGTTTCGGGAAATATTAACGAACTCGCTTTCAGAAGAAATGAACAAACTGAAGGAATAGATTCTTTACTTCTTCCATGCTTTATTAATAAAAATTGATTAATGATTAATTTATTATTTTTTACAGGAGGACATATTGTTAATAAAGGAGTCCAGCTCCTAGCATATGAAGATGATATAGATATTATCAGCAGAAATGAAAATAATCTGAAGAATGCATTTAGAGCACTTAAACCATCGGCTAAGAGTGTGGAGCTTGTTATAAATGAAAATAAAACAAAGTTTATGGCTATGGGAAGCAATATTGATAATATTTCAAATGTACTAAAAGTTGGCTTAATTTTCAAAGAGTAAAAGGCTTGGTATATCTCGGGAGATATGTCGATGCTGAGAATAACTGCACAAAATAAATTGAAAGAAGAATTCTGGCTTCTAATAGAAGCTATTACGGGCTGAGTGAACATTTTAAATAAAGACTATTAACCATAGACCATTTTTTTTTTTTTTTTTGAAGAAATATAAAACATCGCTGCCAAGCAGCTAGTTATTAAACCTTCTTCTGAAAAACGTATTTCAAGATTAGATTTTGTAATATCTGTATCATATAGGAATGGGTATAAATAAATCTGTCTGGGTGTAACTTCTTTTTGTAGCTTTTCACTTATTTTCATAAGTAGGCCTACGTGATATGGTGTGTTGGAATATTTCTTAAACATCCCACAGTGCTTATTGAGGACGTTTCAATAACAATGTGCATCAAACGTATTTGATATAGAAGTGGCTAAAATAGACACTATTGTATACAGAAATTGTTTGACAAACGAATGATTGTATATAAGCTATAAGTCTCAACCTCCCGCCATGCACCAAGAAGCTATTCTCATCTCCAGCAGGAGCACCTCCTAATTATTTCACTGGGGTATACTATACTTGAAAAATTCGTGTGAGTTAAGTGTGGTTTTATCACCAACACGTGTTTATACAATTGAGTCTCACAGTTGACTGTATAATCTAATAACTTGTTGCAATTATTCGGCTTCCTCCGAATGCAACGATCGGCGCACCACCAAATTAAATAAAAATTAAATCAAGTAATCGCGATATAGAACCATTTTTGTACTTTGCTCGACATCCTGACGTCATGCCGTCCGCCCCGTTCGTTCTCTAGTAAAGTTTTAACCGGGCGAAGTTAGTCAGTCGACACGCTGAAATAGCCGTGAGGAGAGCTTCTCCTCGTCTCCAAGTCGACGCCTAAGTGCGGAGCCTTTTTACCAAGGTATTTATTGTCAGTTTGGCTAATATGAATCAGTACCAGTATCTAGTTGTATTACTTTGTCATTTTGTAACTGTATTATATGTATCTTATGTAAAAAATAAAAAAGAAGCAATTGTAATCTGTAACGTATCATGAAGTAACATGCTTGTGAACGTGAAGCCTCTCAACAATAGCCATTATCAGCCAGTAAAATACAGAAGAGAAAAATATGTAAATTTTATATCAGGTTAATATTTTTCTGTGTCAAAAAAAGATATACCAGAAAAGAAAAATATGTAATTTCACGTCAGTTGATATTGTTATGGAATTTAAAGCTTAACTTTATGATTGCAATAGTTGTATTATAAATCAAAGTTAAATGTGGTAAAATTGAATGTGCGAACGCAATAATGCGGAACGTATACTAAATGTTGTGGAATTTGCAGTAGGAACGACAATTTCACGTTGGGGACCATAACTTCAAGTCGGGGACGATAACTTCATGTTGGCGACACTAATTCTAACAACCCGTAAAAAAAAAAAAAAAAAAAAAAAAAAACTGCAGGAATCCAGCGCTTCACACGATTTTACCTTACGGATGCATACAGATCCTACAAG
Source organism: Magicicada septendecula (assembly GCA_034769895.1). Taxonomy (NCBI): domain Eukaryota; kingdom Metazoa; phylum Arthropoda; class Insecta; order Hemiptera; family Cicadidae; genus Magicicada; species Magicicada septendecula. Next base: position 1,402,530,287 of record CM068367.1, read on the forward strand.
CTACGCGGGGGCTCGAACCTGCAACTCGTAAGCACGTGGCGTGAACTCCATCTGACTCGACGCCATCATACAATGCAGGCTTTTCAAGTAACACATTTAATTATTATTAACAGCCAGCGGTAGTTGCGCACAATCAACAAAGAAGGAAATATGAACATTTAGTATTACTAGAGACTTTAAGCTATAAGAGAGAGTATAAAGACAAAACTCAATAACAATCCACAGCATGCTCGTTGTGAGTAGTCGTTCTTGTACACTGGTATTAATATATACGACCGAATTATTTTGATTAATTTGGCTTACTGTTAAATTTCCTTACGAATTGCGATTCGAGTTATTTATTTTGAGACTATTTAACGCTTAGTTTATTCTAGATCCAACGATCTAATAATTAATAATGTAATACACTGGCTGATCCGTAATCACAAAAGTATTAAGAATCTAACTCTGTTCTGCTTAACAAACAAACTCGTTCAACTCTGCTCACAAACTAATGATTTGTTTTTTTTTTATATGCGCCCCCCCCCCTTCATTACACGTAGTTCAGTCGCCAAGTAAGCCTTGAAGAACACTATGATTAGAAACAATTAGAGGTACTAGTTAAGTTGGATAATTGTTGTGAGTTTCAGTGTTGTTTAATTGTAGTATAATATTGTTGTATTGTGATATGTATGTTACACGCCTAAAATACGGACAAGGTGTGTCACAAACTAAATGAATAAATTCAAAAGTACGACTGAAAACCGGGCTATTAGGCCGTGGTCGGTTGCTATTAAACGTCATTACGTCGGCAACGTTTCGATTCCCCGTCGGCAATCTTCTTCAGGCGGCTAAGAAGCGACAGAGAGTAAAAACACAATAGCGGCAGATATACGCCGAACACCTGAAGTTGCAGGTTGCTTTTATCTCATACAGGTATCGGGTAGTGTTCGGTGTACATCTGCCGCTATTGTGTTTTTACTCTCTGTCGCCTCTTAGCCCTCTATTACACTATGCAACATGTGGCGGGCAACTTGTTGCCGAGGTCGTCTAGTAACATTGTTTATATGGGAGCCTATTATACTAAGCCACTTGTTGAAATGGGTCGACAACTAGTGGATGACGGTGAACGAGATCGGCAACTTCCCGACCACTCGGAAGTTGCTGACGCTGGACGTGGGGCATTGTTTCAGATGGGAGCTATTACACTGGGCAACATGTGGCGCACTACTCCCGCTTCCGCGCATGCGCACTTCGCCTCAGACACCCCCTTAACTGTGTCCGGGACGACAGACGACAGGCCCAGTTGTCATTTCGCATTCAATACGCAAGACATAACCTCTCTTCATTTTGGTATCAGTGCCAGTTATGTCTGCTTTGATCAAGTCCAACAATTCATCAAATGATTGTTTTGACATACGAAAATAGTTAAAAAAATTATTTTCGTCCACGCACAGATCATCGAACAGTGTGTAGTATAATCCTTTATCCATCCTTGGTGTATGTACATACATTTTCTCCGAGCTCTGCGTCTTCTTTTCTTTAATAACAAAGCGAGCAGCAGAAGCTCTTCATTCCTTGACGCCATTTTCTCGACTTAAATCATCAACATGTGGCCGAGAGTTGCGCACCATTTTTAGCCCTCGTCAACTAGTTGCCCGCCACATGTTGCCTAGTGTAATAGAAGCCTTAGCCGCCTGAAGAAGATTGCCGACGGGTAATCGAAACGTTGCCGACGTAATGACATTTAATAACAAGCGACCGCGGCCTATCAGCCCGGTTTTTAGTCGCGATTTTGAATTTATTGACACCGGGGCCGTGCAAGCTTCAGACAAAAGTTAACTTAATTAATGTTCCCGTATGCGTCGAAATGTCCTATCTGACTTGCTATCGAATTACAATGCATTTGCACAACCTGGAAATATTAAGATGGTCGAGTGCTTTAACCTCAAACATCGTATACGACTTTAATTGTACTGGAAGGAAAATATAAAACAAATTTATAACAAGCATTGATGTTTGATCAAAAATTTCGTGCAATTTTGCAATTTCTACCACTACAAGTGTCCCATTAAAAGACTATTTTGATGTGATGTTGATGAACATGTTAGTGACAATCGTCTAAACGTTTAGCCCTATTTGATCCATTTCAGATTACACAACTAATTGAGTAAGTCGTCCTTAGGTGTATTATGCGCTTTTGTATCATTCTACAATGCAATATTGAAGAACATGGATTAAATTTTGTGTAAACTGTGAGATAAACTGCTCTGTCCTGGTAAACGCTTTCAGAAGGCTTGTGGCGAGACAGCTGTGCGTGAACAAGCGGTTTACAAGCTTCAAAAACTGCCGTAAACGAGTTGAAGATCGTTCTTGTCAGATGAAATTATGTTTTTGTGTTCCACGAAATTACATCGCTAGGCCCAGTGGCAAATAAAGAGTACTGTTCACAAATTTTACGCCATTTGTATGAAACTATTCGGAGAAAACGGACAGATTTACGAAAGAATAATTTGTGAAATTTTCAGCTCGATAACGCGCCTGGACGCACGTCATTGCTTGTTACGAATTTTGCCAGACTGGACAAAAGAAACGTCATGATGATGACACGGCAACTGCCGTATTCACCAGACGTGTCCCATACGCGATCTTTGCTCCTCCCAGTGGTGATAATTTCCACGAAAGGACAACGTTTCGCGGCCGTTGAAGACGTAAAACGAAAATCGCTAAGGAGGTCAAGGCTGTACCAAAAAGTGCATGCTTGAAATATTTTGAAGAATGCAAAACGGTTGACTTAATCGTGTTACATTCGACTGAGACTACTTTCAAGGGGCAGTATAAGTGTCAGTGAATGAAGGCATAATTTTAAAAATAAACAAGAACTGCATGAATTTTTTACAAACCTTGTATACGAGTGAATGGAGGATGCTTCTGCTTGTTTCTTCTGTGTGACAATTGCATTTGGTGAGAATGTTTGTATCTACGTGAATGTGTATGTATGGAGTTCTTTGGATTTCTATGTACCTAAATATATGTTTATGTCAACTTACATATGTGCAGACACACACACACACACACACACACACACACACACACACACACACACACACACACACACACACACACACACACACACACACACACACACACAAATATTATGTGCTCCACTTCCATCTACTTGCAGAGATTTTATAAAAGTTATACTTTGACCTGTCGTATCGTGTTTTGTTTTGTTTCGACGTCAGCTGTTTAGCTTTGTTGTTTCGACGTCAGCTGTTTACCTTTGCTCCCCTTATACATGTATAATATGAATATTCCAGCAGCAGTCCGTATGGAAAACAGAGTCAAAGGTAATCGACTTTCTTGTTGGTTGGTGAGTTTTATGAAGGGCAAACTTTGCATCGGGCTGTCGGTGTTTGTTTCTAAGTCATAAATTATTCTCGCTATACACTAAAGTACAGACGTTTCCTGTTTTTGGTCTCACAGTCTCAATACAACACTTGGCAGCGTATTTTTATGTCGTGAATTTATAGAGGTGACGTCATATGTTGAAAAAGAAAATATCGGTATGGAGAACCATATACATGACTTCCATGTTCTAAGATTTATACTAAAAATCGTTTTCGAAATGAAATATTTCCATAGAAACTACTTTTTCCTACTTCTTGCTTGTGCCTTCACCACAGCACTGTGACCACTAACTTATACCAACTCACGTTAGCGCACTCGATTTTCACTGTCGATGGCACTGCCGAAACGTCTGGTTTTACAGCAAAGGTTGGACCACGGCCAAACAGCCCAGGAAGAAATTTTCACAACAAACTTACTTTTTTGTGGCCGATAACGTAGTACACATATAAAAAATTATCCCCTCCCCCTTCAACAATCATTTTCATTTATAAAAAATTACCCTTTCAACTACCCTTTTTATTTATAGATATTTCATCTACCTTTCTACAGTTGATTATTATGACCTTCTTTTCAGGATACTTTATTTATCAAAATTAAGTACTTTACTCTTGTTAAAACATAAAACGTTGCAGGTAAACTACCCGTTCCCCTTAACCGATCTTTACCAAAATCAATAAGGCTTATGTCCACTACAATTAAAGCATACACGCAAAACATTATTTGATTCTGTTTGAATTTACGGCAGTTATCGTTCGCCATAGAAGAAATCTACACACAGACACACAGATAGACACTCAGACACTTTTCGGAAAATGACTTTTCTTCGTGTTTTGTGGGTAGTACAATCAGAATCAGCCCTTATCTCGAACAGGATTTTTTCGCCATCACCATACTTCCATTTCCTTATGGAACATGAAGTAAAATATCGGTATGGAGAACCATACATGACTTCCATGTTCTAAGATTTTTATTTAAAATCATTTTCGAAATGAAATATTTCCATAGCAACTACTTCATTCTTCAACCTTAACCACAGTACTGTGGTCACTAACGTATACCACCTCACGTTAGCGCACTCGATTCTCACTGATGATGGCAGTCGATGGCACTGCCGAAACATCCGGTTTTGCAGAAAACATTGGACTACGGCCAAACAGCCCGGGAAGGAATTTTAACAACAAACTACTTCTTTGTTGCCGATAACGTAGTACACATATAAAAAATTATCCCGTCCCCTTACAACTATAATTTTCGTTTATAGAAAATTACCTCCTACCCTTTCAATTACTCTTTTTATTTATAGATATTTCATCTCCCTTTCTACAGTAGATTATTATGACCTTCTTTCCAGGATAATTTATTTATCAAATGTAAGTACTTTACTCTTGTTAAAACATAAAACGTTGCAGTTCCCCTTAACCGAGCTTCGCCAAAATCGATAGGCTTTGAGTCCTCTAGAATTCAGGGAAATGTGCAAAAAATTATTTGATTCTGTTTGAATTTGCGGCAGTTATTGTTCGCGATAGAAAAAATTCTACACACAGACACACACACACACATTTCAGACTTTTCTTCATGTTTTGAGGATAGTACAATCAGAATCAGCCCTTATCTCGAACATTACTTTTTTTTCACCATCACCATACTTCCATTTCCTTATGGAACATGGAAGTAAAAACAAATTGTAACGCTTGCCTACTTTACAATTGTTAGCTTACTACTAAGAAAGTAGTGACGTATTCGAGGTTTTCATAATTTTTTTTTAAGATTTGTTAATCCAATCCAATCCAATCGTGAGAGAGCTAAGCTGGTCGTGCCCAAGCGGTTGCAGTGTCCGGGTAAACCCGACTACTGCCTGATCCGTCAGAATTCTTGAGTAGCCATGTGCCTGTATAAGGATGAAACCATACACAACTTCCATGTTCTAAGATTTATATTTAAAATCATTTCCGAAATGAAATATTTTCATAGAAACTACTTCTTTCTACTTATTGCTTCATCCTTAACCACAGTACTGTAGTCACTAACGTATACCACCTCACGTTATCGCACTCGATTTTCACAGATGATGGCAGTCGAGGCACTGCCGAAACGTCCGGTTTTGCAGAAAACATTGGACTACGACCAAACAGCCCGGGAAGGAATTTTAACAACAAACTACTTCTATGTTGCCGATAACGTAGTACACATAAAAAATTAGCCCCTCCCCCTTCAACTATAATTTTCATTTACAGAAAATTACCCCCACCCCATTCAACTAGCCTCTTTATTTATAGATATTTCATCTACGTTTCTACAGTGGATTATTATGATCTTCTTATCAGGATCCTTTATTTATAAAAATTAAGTACTTTACTCTTGTTAAAACATAAAACGCTGCAAGTAAACTACCACTTTCCCTCAACCGATCTTCACCAAAATCAACAGCACTTGAGTCCTTTATAATTCAGGAAGATATGTCAAAAAATATTTGATTCTGTTTGAATGTGCGGCAGTTATCGTTCGTTATAGAAAAAATTACCTTTGTTAAAACATAAAATGTTGCAGGTAAACTACCCCTTTCTATTAACCGATCGTCACCAAAAACAAAAGGCCTTGCGTCCTCTACAATTTAGGGATGTATGCAAAAAATTATTTGATTCTGTTTGAATTTGCGGCTGTTATCGTTTGCCAAAAAAAAATTTTTACACACACACACACACACACACACACACACACACACTTTTCGAAAAATGACTTTTCTTCACGTTTTGAGGGTAGTACAATCAGAATCAGCCGTTATCTCGAAAAATATTTTTTTTCGCCATCACCATACTTCCATTTCTTTATGGAACATGGACGTAAACACAGTAATCCCCCGTTATAAGGAACTAATAGGGGCTATATATGGTGTCGGTGGGCTATATGGAGCTATAATGAATTATGGTGTCGGTTATACTGAAAGTCCGTTGTAAACTGTATGTAGCAAGTAAGCCTGTGACGATTTAAATTGTGACATTTACAGAATAAAAAAAAAATTTAATTAATTAAGGTTGCGTACAATTAACCATTTAAATCTCACAATAATAATAATAACAAAAACATGTAGGTACTAAGTGTGAATGGAAGAAGTAATTAATAAGGGCAAAGTATCCATAAAGAAAAGGCATATTGTAAATAATTATTATGTTCGTATTTAACCCTTTGCTTGCTATCAAGCGCCTACCTGTTGATACCGGACTCGACATGTTTTCCGAGTCTACTGTAATTAAAAAAAATAATAGAGTAAACTAATGTTAATAATTAAAGTATCTGTAGACACAGATAGTAACTAAAACAATTAATTTAAATGATGTATTTTTATCTAGCGATAGTTTGTATAAATAAAAAGTTTATTTAAAGAGAAAACAGGAACTATATATGCTCGCGGAATAAACACCCCACTCTCTCTCTCGTCATGTACAAGGGTAGCGGACAAAAAATCGCTCTCTTGCGATGACGACGCCCAGCTGTGCAGACGCACGAGCAAAATGCTCTGTTCAAAAGTTATACAATTTGTTGTTAGTGTGGATTAATTAATTATTATTTTGTATTTTACTAACCGTTACAAAAAGTGTAACATGTAACGTTAACAAAAAGAAAATTCCAAAAACTTTGTAACAAGAAGAAAGATGTAACTACAAACGACGAGTGTTAATAAAGAAAAAACGATGACTGCAATCTTCACCGATGGACGAATCTTTTCAACATCTGACCTGTGGTCATGGACCATCTAAATGAGAACTCTAGTATACCCTACCGATGATGCAGTTCGAGACATCTGAGAATCAACGAGTATCTGTGTAGAAGACTCTACCTATCCTGCAGACGTATTAAGCCATGAACAACAGAGACCAGACCAAGACGAGGACGACGTTTTAGGACTCCTAAGACGGAACCACATGGAGGCGATTACTACATCCAAAAAATAGAGGTGACTCGATAGCACGTCTATCGAGGAATAATGATAATATTTTTGTAACACAATACTCTATTTAAGAGACTTACAGAGACGATTGATTTTATAAGAATATAAAAACTTAAATTTGAGAATTTAATTGTAACTATTCAATATCATTCAATTGTAACAATTTTGATATTAACGTAACGTAGTGTTATTAATACCATTCTTCTAATGGAAGATATATGAAGCAAAAAGGTAAAAGTCTTGCAAGATAAAATTTTGAATTAAATATAATTAAAAGATTAGAGACTAAATACCAATGGTTACCCGGATCCGGGGGTATAGCTAGATAAATTTGTTGTGATCCCATATTCTAAATAAAGCATTTCACTTAATTTTACTAATTTAATTAATAACGTCATGGGATCTGTTCTTTGGAGTAAATGTTATATTTCAAATGTTTAATAAAGCAAGTTTTCTTGTTACACACATATACTGAGTATATAAATCAACAGTTTCACCTTCCCTGATTCCTTGTATGTCCTACTGTGTGTTGTTCTGATTTAAATTTCAGCTCGTTTCTAATAAGGCAGCCTGAAATAATTGGCAGAACCAATTATTTTGGGTTCCCTCCGTTATAACTCTAAAGAAGAGGTTATAAGATGCGCCACTCTGCTAATTTGTTTAAATTTTGCTACTAATAACAAAAAAAAATTTTGTGACTTGTGTTGCTAAACAGTAATTGTGTCCCTATTCATAAGCTGTTGATGTATTTACTCGTGTATTTTAATATGTGTCAGAAATTTAAATAAGATAAAATAATAATTAATATTATAGTAATATAGTATAGATAATTTTATTAGTAAATATGATATGTGTAAAGTAAGAGTAACATATAATCCAATGTAAACAAACCATGTAGGTACTTGTTAAAAGTCCCATTCATAAACAACCCCCATTCACGACTAATAACTCGAGAGGGCTGACAGGCAAAAAGAATAAATAATAGGTAAAATTACAATTGTTAATTAATGTCAACATTTACTCGCTGAGGTTCATCTCAGAAGATGTTGTCTGACAGCAGTAATACGCGAATTGCAAAATATATACTAAAAAAAAGAATATAGTTTGCGTGTAATCGATAAACAAATGCGTGAATTCAAACTAAACTTCTCTATACGCATACAAATGCCGTCGACTATGGAGCACTTAGAATAAAATATTGGCGACCCACGTACGGAACGTTAAGCATCTCAAACATTTACTGGAACTCGCGTCACACAACTGAAATTGGATTTTACATTCTGTCCATATTCTATTACACATACGTGTTTGTGTATTCTTTTTATCATTTCCTTTATAGTGGTCCCTAAATTTCTTCCTAGACACTGTATTGTCATTTCTTACTAGCAGAAAATCCATTTTAAACCAGATCCATCATACAAATTAATTTTTCTTCTTCTTCTTCTTCTTCTTCTTCTTCTTCTTCTTCTTCTTCTTCTTCTTCTTCTTCTTCTTCTTCTTTTTCTTCTTTTTCTTCTTCTTCTTCTTCTTCTTCTTCTTCACCACGTTAATGTATAGGCTTACAGCCTGTTCCGCCTTCACTGAAGCCATCTCTTACTTAGCATACTTATATCCCGTCTTCCCTGAGGTCTGTATCTTATTACTTATTTAGGTAGTTTCATATCTTCCATTCTCTCGATATGCTGCTTACATTTTATTTGCCCTTCCCTCATTCTGCTGGCCACACAATATACATTTTACTTGGTTCTTATATCTTAATTTCGTATTTGATCTCTAATGGGGTAACATTTGGGTTTTTTTCAAGTACTTCATTTTATTTGTGATTCTTCGCTCATCATTTCTCGTCAACGTCCACGTTTCACTTCCATAAGTTAAAAAAGGCGTTGCCATTACTTTATAGAATGTTATCTTGATGTCTTTCCTTGCTTCTTTCCAACCGTTCTGTGTATAGTACCGCATATCATTTGAAATCTATTTATTTTTATATCGATGTCGTTCTCATACTCATAAATTATAACGCATACTAGAAAATTTAAATGAGGTACCTGTTCTATAGACTGATTGTTTATAATTATCTTGGAACGTATCGGATTCTTTCATCTAAAGGCCGTAACTTTTGTTTTCTGGGTTGATATTATAAAATTATATTCTTTGCATATTTGACTCAAGTGGAAAACTGCTAATTGGAGAGTTTTTTTTTTCATTTGGTTGCATAATAACCTGATCATTCGCAAATAACAATTAATCCAATGTACAAATTAATTTATATCAACAAGAAATAAATTGACAACAGAGTCGTAGATTTACTATTAATAAAAGGATACACGTATAAATTAATTTGCATATTATTAAGTCAAAGTAACAACCAAATAAGCAATATAACAAATAAATTGACAACAGAGTCGAAGATTTACTGTTAATAAAAGGATACACCTATAAATTAATCTGCATATTATTAAGTCAAAGTAACAACCAAATAAGCAATATAACAAATAAATTGACAACAGAGTCGAAGATTTACTGTTAATAAAAGGATACACCTATAAATTAATCTGCATACTATTAAGTCAAAGTAACAACCAAATAAGCAATATAACAAATAAATTGACAACAGTGTCGTAGATTTACTGTTAATAAAAGGATACACCTATAAATTAATCTGCATATTATTAAGTCAAAGTAACAACCAAATAAACAATATAACAAATAAATTGACAACAGAGTCGTAGATTTACTGTTAATAAAAGGATGCACCTATAAATTAATCTGCATATTATTAAGTCAAAGTAACAACCAAATTAAGCAATATAACAAATAAATTGACAACAGAGTCGTAGATTTACTGTTAATAAAAGGATGCACCTATAAATTAATCTGCATATTATTAAGTCAAAGTAACAACCAAATAAGCAATATAACAAATAAATTGACAGCAGAGTTGTAGATTTACTGTTAATAAAAGGATACATCTATAAATTAATTTGCATATCATTAAGTCAAAGTAACAACCAAATAAGCAATATAACTTAAAAAGTAAGTATATACGTATGTATTGTTGAAAGGAAGGATAATATGTAGCCTATATTGTATCAATGAAAAGAAATGACAGAACATCTTACATTGGACAATAGCTGAGAAGAAAGAAGCTATCACTACTATCAAATATTTATCCTTGCCGTATGTAAAAATACTATCTAAGGAAACCACCAAAATACTTACTGGCACTAACAAAAGCACGAAAATAGCGTACAGAAATGTCAATATAAGAAATAAATTTTTCGCGTATACTAAAGACAGAGATGAAACAGAAGTAAAATCCAATGTCGTTTATGAAATTTCATTTAAGGAAAACTGCGGTAAATGTACAATAGCATACAAATATAGTTTGTTATTATCAACACAAAAAGTCTATTAACGTACAAGTGTAAAATCATACATGTGTTTCAATTTTCTATTGTATTGTATTTATTGTTCATAGCCTAAAGGTACCATACATACGATGTGCAACAAAAGTTTTATTACTCACATCCTTAAAAAGGATCGATATCGGTCACAGACCATCGTCAGGTCATATACATCACACTTGCGGTCACAATATCGTAAAACAGCCACTATTTACAAAAGCGAATTCGTAGACATTGATTAATGAACGTGATACGTACGTCGTTGTCCAAAGTTTCAACTCAAACTTTGTCACAGACGTAAGTATCACGTTCATTAATCCATGTCTACGAATTCGCTTTTGTAAATAGTGGCTGTTTTACGATAGTGTGACCGCAAGTGTGATGTATATGACCTGACGATGGTCTGTGGCCGAAATCGATCATATTTAAGAATGTGAGTAATAAAAATTTCATTGCACACCGTATGTATGGTACCTTTAGGCTATGAACAATAAATACAATACAATAGAAAATTGAGATTATAGGTACCATTAGTAAAACAATAAGTGTAAGTATATTATAAATACATCACATTATCATTAGTTATATCTGTGTTTGTCAGTCCATTGTTCCTTTAATAATATTCACGTACAGATTACAATACACACTACTACGTTTGGGGTACGTACCAAACAAAACAATAATTAACATGCTGGTAAGGTTCAGTTAAAAATTATTACAGTAACTGTCGAGTAACACGATAAATTTACATAACATGATCCTCAATTTTTAGCATACTCACAAGCACAAAACGAGGAAAAGAATTTCTTCTGAAATGGCCATTGAGAGGGAGAGGAATTTCCCCTATTTACTTTTCCGTGGATCCGCAGCTGTTCCCCACAAAAGCGCTTTGATTGCGTTTAATACCTGATGTAGGTTTACGTTGTAAACTGAACAAAACGTTCACGTAAAAGGCTGTTAAACGTCCAAACAAGATTCTAGAATAGAGTATCAGAATTATCCTTTGTGGCAAAATATAATTAATAAAAGAAAACAATTTGATGCGCGCTCACACGCACACGCACGCGCACAGACACAATTAGAGAGGCATTTTTAGGGAAATGTCGGACGAGGTAATTACCTTAACAGTTTCATTGTTAACTATCTGGTAACCGATGAAACATTATACTACAAACAACTTACCCGTATTAGAAGTGTAAAAGAAAGAAAACTCTACATATAGGCCTACAGCCAGTACAATAGATTTCTATACACTTTCAAAGATGTAAGGTTCTTTTCGAATCACCCTAAAATATGTGGTATATAGTATATATGCAGACGTCTATGGCATACTTGCATGCCCGCATCCACCTTCTTTATGTCCTCACATTCTGCGATTTGGAAGCTTCTACTGCTCCTGTATCCCTCTCCATGACAATTTAGGTCTACCCCTTTTTACTTCCATGTTTCGTAAGAAAATGGAAGTATGGTGGTCCCGAAAAAATTTTAAAAAACAAGAAGAAAAAACGTTTTCCGAAATGTGTGTGTGTGTGTGTGTGTGACTTATTTATGGCGAACGATAACTGCCGCAAGTTCAAACAGAATCAAATTTTTTTTCATATGTGCCTGAGTTGCAGAGGACTCAAGGTCTATTAATTTTGGTGAAAATCGGTTAAGTGGAAGAGGTAGTTTACCTACAACATTTTATGTTTTAACAAACGTAAGGTACTTAATTTTGATAAATAAAGTATCCTGAAAAAAAGGTCAAAATAATCCACTGTAGAAAGGTAGATGAAATATCTATAAATGAAAAGAGTAGTTGAAGGGGGTAGGGGTAATTTTCTATAAATAAAAATGATAGTTCAAGGGGGAAGGGGATAATTTTTACTTCCATGTTCCATAAGGAAATTGAAGTATGGTGATGGAGAAAAAATCATGTTCGAGATAAGGGCTAATTCTGATTATACTACCCTCAAAACATGAAGAAAAGTATTTTCCGGAATGTGTGTGTGTGTGTGTGTGTGTGTGTGTGTGTGTGTGTGTGTGTGTGTGTGTGTGTGTGTGTGTGTGTGTGTGTGTGTGTGTGTGTGTGTGTGTGTGTGTGTGTGTGTGTGTGTGTGTGTGTGTGTGTGTGTGTGTGTGTGTGTGTGTGTGTGTGTGTGTGTGTGTGGAATTTTTTCTGTGGCGAACGATAACTGCCACAAATTCAAACAGAATCAAATAATTTTTTGGATACCTGCCTGAGTTGTAGAAGACTCAAAATATATTGATTTTGGTGAAGATCGGTTAAGGCGAATGGGTAAATATAAACCCGTAACGTTTTATATTTTAACAAGAGTAAAGCATAGATAAACGAAAAGCATAGTTGAAAGGGTACTTTTTAAATCTGAAAATGATAATTGAAGCCCCCTTTAACTATCATTGTAGGTGTAGGGAAGTGTAGGTAGGGAAGGTGTAGTTTACCTGAGACGTTTTATGTTTTAACAAGAGTAAAGTACTTAATTTTGATAAATAAAGTATTCTGAAAAGAAGGTTATAATAATCCACTGTAGAAAGGTAGAGGAGATATGAAAAGGGTAGTTGAAGGGGGAGGATGTAATTTTCTATAAATGAAAATGTTAGTTGAAGGGTGAGGGGATTGTTTTTTATAAGTGTATTACGTTATCATCAATAAATAAGTAGTTTCTATAGAAATATTTCATTTCAATTTGTCAAACTTGTCAGATTTTTTAATTTGTATTTGAAAATTTTAAATATAAATCTTAAAACATGGAAGTCATGTGTGGCTCTCCATACCGATTTTTTATATGTGTACTACGTTATCGGCAACAAAAAAGTACTTTGTTGTTAAAAATCCTTCCCTGGCTGTTTGGTCGTGGTCAAACGTTTTCTGCAAAACCAGACGTTTCGGTTATGCCATCGACTACCATCATCAGTGAAAATCGAGTGCCCTAACGGGAGGTGGTATACGATAGTCACCACAGTACTGTGGTTAAGACTGAAGAAGGTAGTAAAAGGAAGTAATTTTTATGGAAATATTTCATTATCAAAATGATTTTAAATATAAATCTTAGCTAAATATCACTATTGTTTGACGACTCGGAACACTAAGTTTTTTATAAGTAAAATCGTAAACATTTACCTTACAGCCTAAACCGGCTTTCACCTTTAGAAGGCTTCATCAGAGGCTGCCGTAGGTAGCGCTGTCCGTCTTGTTGTTGGCGACGGGATAGTTTTCCGAAAGATCGATGCTGTGTGTGTGTGGTGAGATGTGTTCGAATAATGCGTGCGATTTGAATTGTGTCTGTTCGTTTAGGATGTCGTTTTTATTTGTTTTTGTGTGTTTGTATATTTCCAATTGTTCTAGAGTGTCTAGTATTCGGCCTTTTGTGTGTACGTGTAGAATGTTCATGTTATTGTCGATGTTTTTATATGTGTGGTTTGCTTCAATGAGGTGGTTTGCAAAGGTGGATTCTGTAGTGGAGTGGAGTGCCTTTGTGTGTTCAATGTATCTCTGTTTGAAGCTACGTCCTGTCGGACACGTCATGGACAACGAAATCCAAGAATAAATCTTAGAACATGGAAGTCATGTAAGGTTCTACGTACCGATATTTTATTCTCGTTGTCGGTGCCCATTTCCATACTTTCTAACGTCGTCTAGTTTTGTACATACTATTCAAGTAGCCAAACCATAAGCTACTTTTAATTTCTTTAACTAGATGGATTCTGTAACATCTATGTCTACTCCAGCTCGCCTTCTTATTTCATCGTTACTGGCCATGTTAAATCTCGTTAAATTACAATTTCTCCTCCAGTACTCCATTTCAGCTGATTTTTATCAGTCCTTGTTTTTTTTAGGTTGGTCTATACTGCACACTTCTGATTCATAAACTAAATTATGAAAGTCAACTCTATTTACCAATTTTTCCATAAAAATTTAAAACACATTTTTGACAATTCTTAAACAGCGTGTGCGAGACATTTTTAAAGAAAAACTAATTTTGCCAAAAATAAAAAAAAAATTACAGGCACAAATGCAATGCACAGAGAAGGGCATTGAAAATGCTTCAATAAATCTAAAAAATATATATATTTATGTTCATTCACCAATCAATGAATGCATTCTTCATTTACTAATGTACAGATTATAAGTTGAATGTAGTCGCATTCATAAGCGAAGTTTTATATGTGTACTACGTTACTGACAACAAAGAAGTAGTTTCTATGGAAACTCACCGGTTCCCATTTTCGATCACTCACCAGAGATCGGCTACAAATGTGCGACACGTCCTTATAAACATTTTCAATGTTAAAATAATATTCACTTAATACAAAGTTCACAGTTTGTTTATAAACAAGTTCATTTAAAATTAAATACCGTAGTTTAAAAGAATTAATTTTAAAAATAAAAATTTTAAAAATAAAATAAAACGGCAGCTGATTGTCTGACTCTGAACTAGAAAATGACGATGGAAGTCACAGGAAGGAAAATATTAAGAAAAATCTTGGGATCAATAAAAGATGGAGAACAGTACAGTAGACGGCACAATAATGAGCTGTACACACGTGTTGAGAAAATCAGAGACGTAATTAGGTAAAGAAGAATTACTTTCTACGGACATGTTCAAAGAATGAATCCTGACAGACTAACAGGGAAGCTTTTTAGCTATTTAAAAAAAACTCAAACTATCCAATACGTGGTTCAAGAAACAGAAAAGACATAGAACTTCAGATTACTCAAAAAGACATTGAAAAATGCTTGCACTTAAAAAGAATTTAAAAAATGCCTAAGGTTTTCAGGAAACCCCCAAGAAGAAGACACGTGCCATCTGGACTGACGAAAGGAGTGAGAGAGATCGATCAAGAATGAAGGAGATGTGGAAGAGAATGTAGAGAGAGGAGAAGAAGGGAGCAATCAGTTGAACCAAGCGTAGTCCACAGTGGCTCATACGAAATAAAATAAAATTGCAGGAATTTGCCTTAGTCTGTCCCCTGTAAATCAACTGCAGAAAAAGACGCGCGCTCACACTTGTGCACCTACAACGTTTTTGTAATTTTTTTGTATCCAAATAGTATTACTTCTTTACTGTTGAAACATTAAATTTAAAAAATAACAATTTCTTTGTACTTACATAGTTATTTTTACGTAAATACAAAATTGTCATAAATAAGTAATCATTAATAAATAAACACAGTTATATACGGGTTGGAAAAAACTACTGGTGGGTACTGGATCCGTGTCATTCCGTCTGCAATCCACCGTTATAGGCTATAGCTTTCGGACCATTTGTTTTTTTACTTGTAATCGACTATTAATTAAATTTATGCACAGTCCGCTAAGCGAGATTGAAAAACCTAAAAACACCCAATCAAGGTAGCGGTGTAATTTTATTGGCTACCTAATGACGCATGAAGCAGTATTGTTCGTAATTAAAACAGTCGAGCCAGCGTTCACTTCCATTAATATCGATTGTTCATTGTCCATGTGAAGTGTACACGGTGACACTAAAAATTTAATTACTTTCCCATTTACGTGCAGAAGTGAATAATCAACTGTCTCCCGTTCCCGAATCGATTACCTGCGGGTGGAAACTACATTAGGTACCGTAGAATGTAGCTTAGCGTATTACGTTTTTGTCGCGGCTCTGATTCCACCAAGTTATTACGGTGTCTAGCCCAGTTTACTAAGCAATTGTACTCTTTAAAGTTTGACAGTCTACAACTAAAGTCAAGACTCGACTAATCCTTTCATCGTCAAGCCTACGGATCTTCCTGATCAAATAAAAGAAGTTATATAGCTTCATAACGATAGTATCTTCAGTGATTTGTCTGATTCTGGTGTGAACATAAAGGAGTTGTAGTCTAAATAGGCGTTGTCTTATTCCAAACGTTGGCGAATTACCTTACTGTGTCTTATAGTATATTCTACATTTTGCGAGAACAAAGATTCTCCACTCTGCTAATGATCAAAATCGCCAGGACGCAAGCAGCGGCATACGACCAGCTCTGAGCAACAGTATATCAGCCCAACAATTTTACAGCTGGTAGGACAAATACACTAGAAGGCAAAAAAAAACACATTAACCTCAAGTAAGACGGAGACAGTGTTTCAGTTGATTTCACTTATTTCGAACGTTACTTTAATTAAATTTAATTAGTTAAAATGAAAGTTGTTTTAATTAATAAATTAGATATTAAACGTAATCACAGCACATATTGGGTAACAGACACGAATCCACGGGGGATATAGGGGAATTCCCGACCCCACAAATAACAAGAGACATTTTTTAGTCGTTAAGTGACTGTAGAATGATTTTATGAATGTGAATATGGTACAAAATACATAT
Organism: Magicicada septendecula; assembly: GCA_034769895.1. Lineage (NCBI taxonomy): Eukaryota > Metazoa > Arthropoda > Insecta > Hemiptera > Cicadidae > Magicicada > Magicicada septendecula. The sequence continues at coordinate 1,402,547,353 of CM068367.1, forward strand.
CACGTTGTGTAGGTTCATGCTTTTATTCTGAAGTTATTTTTAAACTATACCTTACCAGTATATTAATTTTTGCTTGATGCTTACCATAAATGAGTGGCGTGTATTTTAAACTTTGCTGAATATTATTAAAAGACAAACACAGATATGATTTTTTTACTTGTACCTTAATGAGCCTATTGTGCTGATCGTGGGGTCAGGGGTTCCGCAGGGTAGTGTCCTGGGTCCTCTGCTCTACCCCCTGTTCACCTCGGACTTACCGTCAGCAAGTATAACCACTGTTGCTACCTACGCCGATGACACAGCAATTTTAGCGACACACTCCGACCCCTCAATAGCATCTCTTATACTACTAGAATCATTAAACAGCGTTCAGTTATGGCTTGATAAATGGCGCATAAAAATCAATTCATCCAAGTCAGTCCCCGTTACCTTCACCACACGTAAGGCAAACTGCCCTCCAGTAACAATTAATGGTCAACCAGTACCGCAAGCTGATAGTGCTAAGTACCTTGGGATGCATCTGGACAGGAGACTAACATGGAAAAAACATGTAACATCTAAAATGATTGAACTTAATCACAAGGTCAGAAACATCTATTGGCTTATAGGTAGAAAATCACGGTTGTCTCGTCAACAAACTCTTGATCTATAAAGCAGTTCTTAAACCGGTATGGACTTATGGTATTCAACTTTGGGGTACTGCAAGTACAAGTAATATTGAGATTATCCAGCGCTTTCAGTCCAAAACTTTAAGATCAATCGTCGACGCTCCATGGTTTGTCTCCAACAACTCTATACACCGCGACCTCAAAGTTCCAACCGTGAGAGAAGAAATCATGCGCCTCTGCAGGACTCACATCTCCAAACTAGAACAGCATCCTAACCACCTGGCAATTAACTTGTTAGACAACAGTGAAAATATTTATAGACTAAAAAAGACACAAACTATTAGACTTACCATTCAGGTTTAACTAATAATGTATTCTCTGTATTTTCTGTATTGTACTGTCTGTGATATCTGTTCTGTATGTTTTTGTATTCGTGTCATTCATACGTGTTAACACGTGTCAACCTGTATATGTGCCTTATGGGCCCAGTGTTTAATATTTGAACTTATTGCATCATGCCAGCAGGAAGTGGAAGTGATTTTTGTTCATTTGTTTACATGTTTTATCATTTAGTTTTGTATTTTGTGTACCTCTTTAATCTATTATCAAAAACAAGAAGATCTGTCAATGGCCAGCTCTTCATAATCCTGTGTGTGTTGTCAGCCAATTTGCTTAATGTTCGCTTAGTCGAACAGATTACAGATCTCCAATAAATAAAAAAAAAAATTGTGCTGATAAATAACACCTGTATTTTTATCTTCCCTAATTCCTGCCATTTATAATTTAGGCCTTTCAGAAATTGGACAACTTTTCATAAACCCCCCCAGAATTGTTTTTTGGATTCGCCGTTGAAAGTAATGCGTCGAGCACGCTAAATATTGAAAGTCAAAACTGTTTTCCAGTTGTCACGATTTATACAACGAATCGTTGCTCTGTTTATTGTGTGGATACTAAAATTATCTATTACTGGCTAAACAAACTGAAGTCAGCAGAACTGACACAATTTTAATTGCTGAGTTTCGGGAAATATTAACGAACTGGCTTTCAGAAGAAATGAACAAACTGAAGGAGTAGATTCTTTACTTCTTCCATGCTTTATTAATAAAAATTGATTAATGATTAATTTATTATTTTTTACAGGAGGACATATTGTTAATAAAGGAGTCCAGCTCCTAGCATATGAAGATGATATAGATATTATCAGCAGAAATGAAAATAATCTGAAGAATAAATTTAGAGCACTTGAACCATCGGCTAAGAGTGTGGAGCTTGTTATAAATGAAAATAAAACAAAGTTTATGCCTATGGGAAGCAATAATGATAATATTTCAAATGTACTAAAAGTTGGCTTAATTCTCAAAGAGTAAAAGGCTTGGTATATCTCGGGAGATATGTCGATGCTGAGAATAACTGCACAAAATAAATTGAAAGAAGAATTCTGGCTTCTAATAGAAGCTATTACGGGCTGAGTAAACATTTTAAATAAAGACTATTAACCACAGAAACTAAAGCCACGCTTTATAAGACATTGGCAAGGCCTGTATGACTCTGAATGCTGGGTACTCAAGTAAATTGATGAACAGAGGCTGGCTGGCTGTGTTTGAAAGGAATATACTGAGAAGGATTTTTGGCCAATTCAACAGGACGGAGTTTGGAGAAAGAGAAATAATAATCGGACATTAGAATTGTCCGATAATTAATAAACTAAAATGGGCGGGACACGTTCAGAGAATTGATGACGAACGTACAGCAAAAGAAATATGAAACACAAGCCAATAAGAAAAAGGAAGATTGGTAGACCCAAGAACAGATGGTTGGACCAGGTCGGCAGTGATGCGAGGAAGCTGGGTGCAGTGAATAGGTGGTGGATGGCTGAGAACAGGAATAAGTGGAGGCAATTTATTTTGGAGGCCAAAGCTCGATCTGGGCTGTAGAACCAAGGATGTATGTATGTAATTAATGATTGGCAATACAGTAAAATCCTGTTAAAATAAATAATACTAACTAATTAATAAACAACATTTTATAAGGTAATAGCTGGTGCCAGTGATGTTGTATGGTTCTCCAATCTGGTGAATAAACATCTGAGTAGGATGCTGTCATGGGCGATGAGATTCTTGCAAAGGTTGTAAAGGCTGCACACAGAGATAGAGTATACAATGAAGACATAAGCAAAGAGCTTAAAACTTTAAGTATTCAAAATCGCACTGCGGACTGATCATCTGAATAGGAAGACAGGTTGCCTAAGGAAGTAATAGACGTCTGTCGGACAACGAATTGTAGGAAGATCTAGGAACCGCTGGTGAAGTAGACGTAATTCGTTTGTGACAGGAACGGGCGATTCGCCTATTCCCTGGCAAAAGAACAACAAGAAATTAATGAAAAACGTAATAAATTAATAAAAGAATTCACTAATAATTCATATCATACATTCGTAATTTCTATAATATTACAAATGTAATAATAACAATGAAAAGAAGAAAAGTAATGTGTAGAAATATTTGATTTAAAAAACATGTGAGGAATACTGTGTGAACATATTTTTTTTTTTTTGAAGAAATATAAAACATCGCTGCCAAGCAGCTAGTTATTAAACCTTCTTCTGAAAAACGTATTTCAAGATTAGATTTTGTAATATCTGTATCATATAGGAATGGGTATAAATAAATCTGTCTGGGTGTAACTTCTTTTTGTAGCTTTTCACTTATTTTCATAAGTAGGCCTACGTGATATGGTGTGTTGGAATATTTCTTAAACATCCCACAGTGCTTATTGAGGACGTTTCAATAACAATGTGCATCAAACGTATTTGATAAATAGAAGTGGCTAAAATAGACACTATTGTATACAGAAATTGTTTGACAAACGAATGATTGTATATAAGCTATAAGTCTCAACCTCCCGCCATGCACCAAGAAGCTATTCTCATCTCCAGCAGGAGCACCTCCTAATTATTTCACTGGGGTATACTATACTTGAAAAATTCGTGTGAGTTAAGTGTGGTTTTATCACCAACACGTGTTTATACAATTGAGTCTCACAGTTGACTGTATAATCTAATAACTTGTTGCAATTATTCGGCTTCCTCCGAATGCAACGATCGGCGCACCACCAAATTAAATAAAAATTAAATCAAGTAATCGCGATATAGAACCATTTTTGTACTTTGCTCGACATCCTGACGTCATGCCGTCCGCCCCGTTCGTTCTCTAGTAAGGTTTTAACCGGGCGAAGTTAGTCAGTCGACACGCTGAAATAGCCGTGAGCAGAGCTTCTCCTCATCTCCAAGTGACGCCTAAGTGCGGAGCCTTTTTACCGAGGTATTTATTGTCAGGTTGGCTAATATGAATCAGTAGCAGTATCTAGTTGTATTACTTTGTCATTTTGTAACTGTATTATATGTATCTTATGTAAAAAAGAAAAAAGAAGCAATTGTAAATTGTAACGTATCATGAAGTAACATGCTTGTGAACGTGAAGCCTCTCAACAATAGCCATTATAAGCCAGTAAAATACAGAAGAGAAAATATGTACATTTTATATCAGTTTAATATTTTTTGTGTCAAAAACAGATATATCAGAAAAGAAAAATATGTAATTTCACGTCAGTTGATATTGTTATGGAATTTAAAGCTTAACTTTATGATTGCAATAGTTGTATTATAAATCAAAGTTAAATGTGGTAAAATTAAATGTGCTAACGCAATAATGCAGAACGTATACTAAAAGTTGTGGAATTTGCAGTAGGAACGACAATTCCACGTTGGGGACCATAACTTCAAGTCGGGGACGATAACTTCATGTTGGCGACACTAATTCTAACAACCCGTAAAAAAAAAAAAAAAAAACTACAGGAATCCAGCAGCGCTTCACACGATTTTACCTTACGGATGCATACAGATCCTACAAGCTACGCGGAGGCTCGAACCTGCAACTCGTAAGCACGTGGCGTGAACTCCATCTGACTCGACGCCATCATACAATGCAGGCTTTTCAAGTAACACATTTAATTATTATTAACAGCCAGCGGTAGTTGCGCACAATCAACAGAGAAGGAAATATGAACATTTAGTATTACTAGAGACTTTAAGCTATAAGTGAGAGTAAAGACAAAACTCAATAACAGTCCACAGCATGCTCGCTGTGAGTAGTCGATCTTGTAAACTGGTATTGATATATACGACCGAATTATTTTGATTAATTTGGCATACTGTTAAATTTCCTTATGAATTGCGATTCGAGTTATTTATTTTGAGACTATTTAACGCTTAGTTTATTCTAGATCCAACGATCTAATAATTAATAATGTAATACACTGGCTCATCCGTAATCACAAAAGTATAAAGAAGCTAACTCTGTTCTGCTTAACAAACAAACTCGTTCAACTCTGCTCACCAACTGATGATTTTTTTTTTTTTTATATATGCGCCCCCCCCTTCATTACAAGAAGTTCAGTCGCCAAGTAAGCCTTGAAGAACACTATGATTAGAAAGAATTAGAGGTACTAGTTAAGTTGGATAATTGTTGTGAGTTTCAGTGTTGTTTAATTGTAGTATAATATTGTTGTATTGTGATATGTATGTTACACGCCTAAAATACGGACAAGGTGTGTCACAAACTAAATGAATAAATTCAAAAGTACGACTGAAAACCGGGCTGATAGGTCGTGGTCGGTTGCTATTAAACGTCATTACGTCGGCAACGTTTCGATTCCCCGTCGGCAATCTTCTTCAGGCGGCTAAGAAGCGACAGAGAGTAAAAACACAATAGCGGCAGATGTACGCCGAACACCTGAAGTTGCAGGTTGCTTTTATCTCATACAGGTATCGGGTAGTGTTCGGTGTACATCTGCCGCTATTGTGTTTTTACTCTCTGTCGCCTCTTAGCCCTCTATTAGCCCTCTATTACCCTAGGCAACATGTGGCTGGCAACTTGTTGCCGAGGTCGTCTAGTAACATTGTTTATATGGGAGCCTATTATACTTAGCCACTTGTTGATATGGGTCGACAACTAGTGGATGACGGTGGACGAGATCGGCAATTTCCCGACCACTCGGAAGTTGCTGACGCTGGACGTGGGGCATTGTTTCAGATGGGAGCTATTACACTGGGCAACATGTGGCGCACCACTCCCGCTTCCGCGCATGCGCACTTCGCCACAGATACCACCTTAACTGTGACCGGGACGGCAGACGACAGGCCCAGTTGTCATTTCGCATTCAATACGCAGTTATGTCTGCTTTGATCAAGTCCAACAATTCATCAAATGATTGTTTTGACATACGAAAATAGTTAAAAAAATTATTTTCGTCCACGCACAGATCATCGAACAGTGTGTAGTATAATCCTTTATCCATCCTTGTTGATAACATAGGGTGTATGTGCGTACATACGTCTTCTCCGAGCTCTACGTCTTCTTTTCTTTAATAACAGAGCGAGCAGCAGAAGCTCTTCATTCCTTGACGCCATTTTCTCGACTTAAATCATCAACATGTGGCCGAGAGTTGCACACCATTTTTAGCTCTCGTCAACTAGTTGTCCGAGGTCGGACAACTAGTTGCCCGCCACATGTTGCCAAGTGTAATAGAAGCCATACAGGTATCGGGTAGTGTTCGGTGTACATCTGCCGCTATTGTGTTTTTACTCTCTGTCGCCTGTTAGCCCTCTATTACACTATGCAACATGTGGCGGGCAACTTGTTGCCGAGGTCGTCTACTAACATTGTTTATATGGGAGCCTATTATACTAAGCCACTTGTTGAAATGGGTCGACAACTAGTGGATGACGGTGGACGAGATCGGCAACTTCCCGACCACTCGGAAGTTGCTGACGCTGGTCGTGGGCATCATTGTTTCAGATGGGAGCTATTACACTGGGCAACATGTGGCGCACTACTCCCGCTTCCGCGCATGCGCACTTCGCCACAGACACCACCTTAACTGTGTCCGGGACGGCAGACGACAGGCCCAGTTGTCATTTCGCATTCAATACGCAAGACATAACCTCTCTTCATTTTGGTATCAGTGCCAGTTATGTCTGCTTTGATCAAGTCCAACAATTTATCAAATGATTGTTTTGACATACGAAAATAGTTAAAAAAATTATTTTCGTCCACGCACAGATCATCGAACAGTGTGTAGTATAATCCTTTATCCATCCTTGGTGTATGTACATACATTTTCTCCGAGCTCTGCGTCTTCTTTTCTTTAATAACAAAGCGAGCAGCAGAAGCTCTTCATTCCTTGACGCCATTTTCTCGACTTAAATCATCAACATGTGGCCGAGAGTTGCGCACCATTTTTAGCCCTCGTCAACTAGTTGTCCGAGGTCGGACAACTAGTTGCCCGCCACATGTTGCCTAGTGTAATAGAAGCCTTAGCCGCCTGAAGAAGATTGCCGACGGGTAATCGAAACGTTGCCGACGTAATGACATTTAATAACAAGCGACCGCGGCCTATCAGCCCGGTTTTTAGTCGCGATTTTGAATTTATTGACACCGGGGCCGTGCAAGCTTCAGACAAAAGTTAACTTAATTAATGTTCCCGTATGCGTCGAAATGTCCTATCTGACTTGCTATCAAATTACAATGCATTTGCACAACCTAGAAATATTAAGATGGTCGAGTGCTGTAAGCTCAAACATCGTATACGACTTTAGTTGTACTGGAAGGAAAATATAAAACAAATTTATAACAAGCATTGATGTTTGATCAAAAATTTCGTGCAATTTTGCAATTTCTACCACTACAAGTGTCCCATTAAAAGACTATTTTGATGTGATGTTGATGAACATGTTAGTGACAATCGTCTAAACGTTTAGCCCTATTTGATCCATTTCAGATTACACAACTAATTGAGTAAGTCGTCCTTAGGTGTATTATGCGCTTTTGTATCATTCTACAATGCAATATTGAAGAACATGGATTAAATTTTGTGTAAACTGTGAGATAAACTGCTCTGTCCTGGTAAACGCTTTCAGAAGGCTTGTGGCGAGACTGCTGTGCGTGAACAAGCGGTTTACAAGCCTCAAAGCTGACGTAAATGAGTTGAAGATCGTTCTTGTCAGATGAAGATTTATGTTTTTGTGTTCCACGAAATTTCGTCGCTAGGCCCAGTGGCAAATAAAGAGTACTGTTCACAAATTTTACGCCATTTGTATGAAACTATTCGGAGAAAACGGCCAGATTTACGAAAGAATAATTTGTGAAATTTTCAGCTCGATAACGCGCCTGGACGCACGTCATTGCTTGTTACGAATTTTGTCAGACTGGGCAAAAGAAACGTCATGATGATGACACGGCAACTGTCGTATTCACCAGACGTGTCCCATACGCGATCTTTGCTCCTCCCAGTGGTGATAATTTCCACGAAAGGACAACGTTTCGCGGCCGTTGAAGACGTAAAACGAAAATCGCTAAGGAGGTCAAGGCTGTACCAAAAAGTGCATGCTTGAAATATTTTGAAGAATGCAAAACGGGTGGCCTAATCGTGTTACGTTCGACTGAGACTACTTTCAGGGGGCAGTATAAGTGTCAATGAATGAAGGAATAATTTTAAAAATAAACAAGAACTGCATGAATTTTTTATCAAACCTTGTATACGAGTGAATGGAGGATGCTTCTGCTTGTTTCTTCTGTGTGACAATTGCATTTGGTGGGAATGTTTGTATCTACGTGAATGTGTATGTATGGAGTTCTTTGGATTTCTATGTACCTAAATATATGTTTATGTCAACTTACATATGTGCACACACACACACACACACACACACACAAATATTATGTGCTCCACTTCCATCTACTTGCAGAGATTTTATAAACGTTATACTTTGACCTGTCGTATCGTGTTTTGTTTTGTTTCGACGTCAGCTGTTTAGCTTTGTTGTTTCGACGTCAGCTGTTTAGCTTTGCTCCCCTTATACATGTATAATATGAATATTCCAGCAGCAGTCCGTATGGAATACAGAGTTAAAGGTAATCGACTTTCTTGTTGGTTGGTGAGTTTTATGAAGCGCAAACTTTGCATCTGGCTGTCGGTGTTTGTTTCTAAGTCATAAATTATTCTCGCTATACACTAAAGTACAGACGTTTCCTGTTTTTGGTCTCACAGTCTCAATACAACACTTGGCAGCGTATTTTTATGTCGTGAATTTATAGAGGTGACGTCATATGTTGAAAAAGAAAATATCGGTATGGAGAACCATATACACGACTTCCATGTTCTAAGATTTATACTAAAAATCGTTTTCGAAATGAAATATTTCCATAGAAACTACTTTTTCCTACTTCTTGCTTCTGCCTTCACCACAGCACTGTGACCACTAACGTATACCACCTCACGTTAGCGCACTCGATTTTCACTGTCGATGGTACTGCCGAAACGTCTGGTTTTACAGCAAAGGTTGGACCACGGCCAAACAGCCCAGGAAGAAATTTTCACAACAGACTTACTTTTTTGTGGCCGATAACGTAGTACACATATAAAAAATTATCCCCTCCCCCTTCAACTATCATTTTCATTTATAAAAAATTACCCTTTCAACTACCCTTTTTATTTATAGATATTTCATCTACCTTTCTACAGTTGATTATTATGACCTTCTTTTCAGGATACTTTATTTATCAAAATTAAGTACTTTACTCTTGTTAAAACATAAAACGTTGCAGGTAAACTACCCGTTCCCCTTAACCGATCTTTACCAAAATCAATAAGGCTTATGTCCACTACAATTAAAGCATACACGCAAAACATTATTTGATTCTGTTTGAATTTACGGCAGTTATCGTTCGCCATAGAAGAAATCTACACACACACACACACACACACACAGATAGACACACAGACACTTTTCGGAAAATGACTTTTCTTCGTGTTTTGTGGGTAGTACAATCAGAATCAGCCCTTATCTCGAACAGCATTTTTTCGCCATCACCATACTTCCATTTCCTTATGGAACATGGAAGTAAAATATCGGTATGGAGAACCATACATGACTTCCATGTTCTAAGATTTATATTTAAAATCATTTTCGAAATGAAATATTTCCATAGAAACTACGTCATTCTTCAACCTTAACCACAGTACTGTGGTCACTAACGTATACCACCTCACGTTAGCGCACTCGATTCTCACTGACGATGGCAGTCGATGGCACTGCCGAAACGTCCGGTTTTGCAGAAAACATTGGACTACGGCCAAACAGCCCGGGAAGGAATTTTAACAACAAACTACTTCTTTGTTGCCGATAACGTAGTACACATATAAAAAATTATCCCGTCCCCTTACAACTATAATTTTCATTTATAGAAAATTACCTCCTACCCTTTCAATTACTCTTTTTATTTATAGATATTTCATCTACCTTTCTACAGTAGCTTATTATGACCTTCTTTCCAGGATAATTTATTTATCAAATTTAAGTACTTTACTCTTGTTAAAACATAAAACGTTGCAGTTCCCCTTAACCGAGCTTCGCCAAAATCGATAGGCCTTGAGTCCTCTAGAATTCAGGGAAATGTGCAAAAAATTATTTGATTCTGTTTGAATTTGGGGCAGTTATTGTTCGCCATAGAAAAAATTCTACACACAGACACACACACACACACATTTCAGACTTTTCTTCATGTTTTGAGGATAGTACAATCAGAATCAGCCCTTATCTCGAACATTACTTTTTTTTCACCATCACCATACTTCCATTTCCTTATGGAACATGGAAGTAAAAACAAATTGTAACGCTTGCCTACTTTACAATTGTTAGCTTACTACTAAGAAAGTAGTGACGTATTCGAGGTTTTCATAATTTTTTTTTAAGATTTGTTAATCCAATCCAATCCAATCGTGAGAGAGCTAAGCTGGTCGTGCCCAAGCGGTTGCAGTGTCCGGGTAAACCCGACTACTGCCTGATCCGTCAGAATTCTTGAGTAGCCATGTGCCTGTATAAGGATGAAACCATACACAACTTCCATGTTCTAAGATTTATATTTAAAATCATTTCCAAAATGAAATATTTTCATAGAAACTACTTCTTTCTACTTATTGCTTCATCCTTAACCACAGTACTGTAGTCACTAACGTATACCACCTCACGTTATCGCACTCGATTTTCACAGATGATGGCAGTCGAGGCACTGCCGAAACGTCCGGTTTTGCAGAAAACATTGGACTACGACCAAACAGCCCGGGAAGGAATTTTAACACCAAACTACTTCTATGTTGCCGATAACGTAGTACACATAAAAAATTATCCCCTCCCCCTTCAACTATAATTTTCATTTACAGAAAATTACCCCCACCCAATTCAACTAGCCTCTTTATTTATAGATATTTCATCTACGTTTCTACTGTGGATTATTATGATCTTCTTATCAGGATCCTTTATTTATCAAAATTAAGTACTTTACTCTTGTTAAAACATAAAACGCTGCAAGTAAACTACCGCTTTCCCTCAACCGATCTTCACCAAAATCAACAGCACTTGAGTCCTTTATAATTCAGGAAGATATGCCAAAAAATATTTGATTCTGTTTGAATGTGCGTCAGTTATCGTTCGTTATAGAAAAAATTACCTTTGTTAAAACATAAAATGTTGCAGGTAAACTACCCCTTTCTATTAACCGATCGTCACCAAAAACAAAAGGCCTTGCGTCCTCTTCAATTTAGGGATGTATGCAAAAAATTATTTGATTCTGTTTGAATTTGCGGCTGTTATCGTTTGCCATAGAAATTTTTTTACACACACACACACACACACACACACACACACACACACACACACACACACACACACACACACACACACACACACACACACACACACACTTTTCGAAAAAGGACTTTTCTTCACGTTTTGAGGGTAGTACAATCAGAATCAGCCGTTATCTCGAAAAATATTTTTTTTCGCCATCACCATACTTCCATTTCTTTATGGAACATGGACGTAAACACAGTAATCCCCCGTTATAACGAACTAATAGGGGCTATATATGGTGTCGGTGGGCTATATGGGGCTATAATGAATTATGGTGTCGGTTATACTGAAAGTCCGTTGTAAACTGTATATAGCAAGTAAGCCTTATAATATGGATATGACTCACAATAATTTTTAAACTACGTGGATAATAATAGAAACTATTTACTTTACTGTATTAATGTAAAGTAGATAACAGTACAGTGGTACAGCATTAACGACCAGTTAGACTATATCTTATACAAGATACTGTATACACAGGTGTAATAAACACTTAAGAAACACAATAGAAATATCAAACATAACGAAACAATTAAATATTTGGATGAACGTGTTGGTGTATGTGAGTGTGTGCGTGCGTATGTATGTATCATTTTATATGTGAAGACTTATGATAGTTTGTTTACATCTTCAAATTATCTTTAAGAAAACGAGCAAATTATAGTATGAGAGAACTTAATTTATACAGTATTACAATTTAAATTACAAAATGTAATGATATTTTAATTAATTAAACAAACAGTAATCACATATAAAATGATACATACATACGCACGCACACACTCACATACACCAACACGTTCACCCAAATATTTAATTGTTTCGTTACGTTTGATATTTCTATTGTATTTCATACACAGGTCCTGAAGATGACAATAAATATTGTCGAAACGTCGACGCAAAATAGCTGAAATTTGTATTATTGACCGATCCTCACTAACCATCCACTAAAACATTCATTGATTGACGGTCACTAAAAATTTAAGGTTTTACTTAAGAAACAGTTTGTTTTATACACAATATTCATAATTGGAGTAAAAAGTTTGTCTAATCAGTCAGGACAAGCAAAAGAAAACACTCAACGTACCAACCGTGTCTAGAACAACAACCAGCTGAGATAGGTTGGACCAGTGTTATGGAGGGCGGTCAATTCCTAGAAGATTTAATAATACTGTTACGTATGCGGAACAACGTGCGTCAGCTGTTGAAACGGCAAAACACGCAATACACTATTTGCAGGAGTAACTATATTGAATAATATCACAATATTATAAAAACTGCTGCAAGAAACTTTGAGTTACGTATATAGACAATATTTATAAATACTAACCTGATCCAGAAAGTAAGTACCGTTTGGGCGTTAAGAAAATGATACAAATCATTTTCAAATTCATTATTTTTAAAAAATTCTACATACGTTAATCTACGTTTCTACATAGTCACCATGCAAGTTGAGACATTTGTCGTATCTTGGCACTAATTTTAATATGCCCGCTTCAAAGAATTCGGCCGCCTGCGACTTCAACCACTGCTGGACGTTTCCCTTTATCTCATCATCACTTTCAGACTTCTAGCCGGCAAGAAGTTTCTTCAGATGCAAAAACAAATGGAAATCGCTAGGAGCCAAATCTGGACTGTAAGGAGGTTGACTGAATTGTTCCCAACGAAATGAATCAACAAGCGCCGTCGTTACACGTCCGGTATGCGGTACGCTCCTCGTCGTGAACATTTTCTCTTCCATCGTTAAACAGCTTAACCCACTTTCTCACCATAACTTCACTGATCGCATTCTGTCCATAAACATCACAAATCTCACGATGAATTTCATAAGGACGAAGATTTCTAGCATTCAAAAACCTAATAACTCTTCTTATTTCACAACTGGCGGGCCGATCGATTTTTAAAAAAATGATTACCGATGTGTAGTAAACGTAAATCGGAACGTACACAAACAATATAGCCTGGCTACTTCGTCGTCGAATAGAAGGAAGTAACTACGCATGCGCGACCTTCGTACTACAATATGCGCGGGATATATGCGCAGACGGTACTTACTTTCTGGATAAGCCTCATATTATATGAATTTATTTACCTTAAATTGTGATTTTATCTTCTTAACGTGCGCAATACTCTGGCCAAAAGCACTTCACTGAAACATACAAATAAGTGCGTTTACTCAAGAGTTCTCCGGACAGAAAGGTAAGTGGACTGAAGGGTTATTCTGTGGATAAAGGCAAAATGAAAGGAGAGAGGGTCGGTAAATTGAGTCGAGTACCGTGAATTATGACAGTCCTTTGCGTAGGATGGACGTGGAGTAGTTGACGTCAATGACCAGCTGACCACACGGTAATGCCCTTTTTACACACACACGCGCGCGCGCACACACACACACACACACACACACACACACACACACACACACACACACACACACAAGAGGCAAATATATATGAGAGACATATTACGGAATTCAAGGATCAGTTTTCCGTTCGCATCACTTTACATAATAAATAGTAGTACAACCCAGCTTATTGATTGTTAAAGCCTCTATCTTTGTCCGGTTAATTAAATTCCAATTTTATTAACATCGTTAACATTTTACGTACGAAAAAAAAATATTATGAAACAAATAGCAATAGATAATGGATACAAAGTTAAAACTATCAATAAAATAAAACATAAATTTACTAAAAAAAAAACACGAAATAATAACTACATTAAAAAGCCATCTATTAATTATAATCCTGTAGAGACATTGAAAAATGGATATTATCTGCTAATAGGTGTTAGTACGGACTAGTGAAACATTTTAAATCAAAATTAATAAGTAAAGAGACAAAAGCCACGTTCTACAAGACCTTGATCAGATCAGTTCTGATGTATGGCTCGGACTGCTGGGTGCTAAAAAAACTAGATGAGCAGAAACTAGCCGTGTTTGAGAGGAAGTTAGTGAAGAGACTCTATGACCATGTGAGGAAAACGAGATTTGGAGGCGACTGCACAATCGAGAGTTGTACGAAAGGTTTAAAGATCTTCCGATCGTGCAATTCATACAAATTAACAGATTCCGTTGGGCGGACATGTGCAGAGATTTGCGGAGGATAGAATGCCAAAAAAATCAGGAATTATTTGCCGATGGGAAGGAGAAGGAGGGGAAGACCGCGTACAAGATGGCTGGACGAGGTTGTTAAGGAGGCAGTGTGGCTGGGTGCAGCAAACTGGTGGACATTGGCCGGGAGTAGAGACCAGTGGGGACGATTTCTTTTTGAGGCCAGGGCCCGGACTCGGCTGCAGCGCTGAGGATGTACGTATTTATTTATATATTAATGATAATATAAAGTATACGACTGTTACTCATTACAGAAATACAACTCGAAAGCTAAGTAAAAAACTTAAAAATACAAATTTTAAAATATCCTATAACACAGATAGTATTGAGTTCATAAGCTTTCACGGCTGGCTTCAGCATTGTTGAAATTATTATTATCAGTGGGGCTGTTAGCCGCGGTCCACAGTTGTCGTCATTGACAAACGTTTCGGCACCACCATCGGAGTTCACCATCAGTGTCTAGATTGGCACGGTGTCCGCCAATTCACCTCACAGATGAGGTAGAGGCTATGCGTTTTGCCTGAGATGGCCCACTTTTATAAACTTTTGTACCAGCAAGTTCCAAGCTGGAAAGTTTGGCTAGACCAAGACACAACAATTCGTGAGACCGGTGGAGGACGCAAGGGATCCGCTGTCGTCGGGAAGCGTATACAGTGTGCCTTGCTCGTGCAGCGATGTGTACATCGGCACGACGAAGCGCAGCGTCCGCACACGCGTCGGTGAACACAGCCGCTGTTGTCGCTTGAGGCAGCTCGGAAAAGTGTGCGGTGGGTGAGCATGCACTCTGCAACGCTGATAGTCGCATTCTCTTTGAGCAGACCAAGATCTTATCCTCGGAGAGTGCCTACTACCCTCGGTTGCACATGGATTCCGTGGAAAACTTGTGTCGCGACGAAAAGATCGGGAGAAAGTCTCCTATTGAATAGGATCTGGCTCGCTGTGCTCCAACAATCAGATAGCGCTTGATGGTGATTGGTTGATGTTGCTTTCAAGCTTGGATCTTGCTGGCACAAAAGTTTATGAAAGTGGGCCATCTCGGATAAAACACGTTGTCTACTAACTCATCTCTGAGGTCAACTGACGAACACCGTGCCAATCTAGACACTGATGATGACTCCGATGGTGGCGCCGAAGCGTTTGTCAATAACGACAACTGTGGACCACGGCCCGGTCCACAGTTAATTTCAACAATTAATACACATTAACAACAATAACATTACACACACACACACACACACACACACACACACACACACACACGCATTAAACAACAACATTAACATACACAACAGTCTACATTAACAATTTCAACATTTAATATTGTTTTTAATAAAATAAAACCTAAAACTAAATAGAAGGTTTATAATGATAATGGAATATGCAAAGTGGAATGTCCACATTGCAATAAACTCTACGTAGGGCAGGCGAAGAAAACGCTACTCAAATTCCTTTAACATCGCAATGGGTTTTTAAAACCGAATATTTACAAGTTTGATTTACCTATACGCACAGTTTTCGTAACACCTATTTTATGTACGTATTTGCAAAAAGAATAATGCCTTTGCCTTGAGAGAGGTCCTTCACCGTTATAAAGTCTTAAACGACAAATTCGTTTGTAAAGTTTATGCATAAAAACAGGTATGTTTGTTATGATTCCTTACTGTCCACCCTACTTTGGGTAGGCTCCGTAAGCCTGATTCCCTGCCAATGCTAATAGTTTTTGCAAAGCTACTTCGGTATGAAGTAGAAGGCAATATATGTTCAGTTGCCTATAACATCTTCTGTAATTGTAGAAAACTAATTTTAAAAGGAAAGCTGCACTCAGTAACTGTATTTTCGTGTTTCGGTGCACAGTAATGAGAGCGCTAACCTGTGCGATTTTTAGATTTTCTTACGAAACTCGTTACAGTTGAACAAACGAACACATTAAAAACGTTTGAAAATATTGTTTGCTCACAGCTGATAAAAAGATTCTGCACCAGTAAAAGGGAAGTAAAAAGTGATTTAACCGTCTGCGATCGTTTCACCTTTTACCTCTAGGCAGGGCAGGAGGAAAAAGTTTTCAAATAATCGACGTCTTCTTCGATTGCTGGCGGTGTTTAAACAATACACGCCTTTACGATTTTAAAAACAAATGGAGTGAAAGTTCATTAAAGTAAAACGAATTTAACAAGCTTCCCTTTTGCAAAAAAAAGTAACAAAAAACAGGAGCAAGAAATAAAAATAATTTTATTTGTATAAAAAAGTTTTCCGCTGGCTTTCGATATTAATTTAGTACAAAAATAATGATTATAAACTCAGAAATACAGAATAGGTTTTCATCATCATCATTATCATCGTCTTCTTTTTCAAACAGTAAACCTAAAAATTGTTTTTATCCGATCCCAAGCAGATATACAAGAGCTGGTCACTCCAACGTTTCTACGCACGTGACACTATTCTTATTAGATTTCTGTCAGATTTATTATTGTATTCTTGTAGTAGCAGTTGGTGGAATAGAAACAAACAACACTGATAACCAGAGAGTTGGAAATTACTATGCGCTTGAATATATTCACCTGGTTTCTTACTTACGATCGCAGATTACCTTCACGAACTCTTGTAGAAATTAAATAAAATCCTACACTGTAAATGGAAATAAGTGTTATTGCACCTATGAAAAGTTGCTCAAATCCAGGATATTTAAGCAAATAGAAATACTTCATATTCGTATCCGAGCCACAATGGAATAAACACATACAATTTACGGGTGAAACTGAAACTGTCAGTAAACTGAATTTTCTGGACTTAACGGTGATAAAAACCAATAATAGATTTAAATATCAAATCTACAGGAAGCCTACTACGACAGATATCACCATACATGCGGACTCGCACCACCCTATTTCACAAAATATGGCTGCTTACAATAGTTTTATCCATAGGTTAATAACGGTACCTCTTGAAGCAAATGACTTCCATAGGGAATTGAGCACAATAAATATATAGCAACACGCAACGGGTACAAAAGTTGTTTGATAGACAGGTTGCTTAGAAAACATTATAACTAACAAAACAGGCCCCCAGCAGATAAAACAAAATTAACATATATAGTAAATGAATGTGGCACCATCCTTCCTCAAATCGTCACCAATACACTTAAGAACAATGCATACACGCACGAACAATAACATACATAATTTGCTTCGCCATAAAATTGCTAAACCACTGGAAGATAAAACGGGCGTCTACAAAATTAATTGTAGTGACTGTAAATGTTTTTACGTAGGCCAAACATGGAGGTCTTTTTCCAAATATTTAAAGAACACTTACCGAAAAAAACTTAGAAAAAACAAAATCCAATTTTGGCCGACATTTGATGAATAGTAACCACAATTACACAGATTTTGCTACAAATCTTATACCCATACATGTTTGCAAGAAAGGCCAGTACATGAGTGCTGCCGAAGAATTCAAAGTGCATAAGGCGTATAAATTTTATCCCGAGCATTTGTTAAACGACCAGCTGAATTTTCATTCTAACACATTGTATGATACAGCATTGCCAGTCTCAGAACGCCTGAAGCCCGCGTGACAGATAGCGCACAGACTACAATAACAACAGATGGCAGTATCGATATTACACCGTACGGTGCGCACCGTGAACTTCGCCCGCTACTGTTAATTAGTTATTTTTGTGTTTAAATATGTGTTGTGTCTTAATGTGTTGACGTCCTCCAACGAGTGAAACGCACCTGATGATGGAACATAAGTTCTGAAACGCGTTGTTTTTACACCTTTAAATTTTACATAAGAAAGTCACAGGACGGACTAAGAAGGCAATACTTATTCATTTAGTTTAAGCAAGTAACTAAAGCTAACCATATACAGACGTCTTATTGGACCAACAGTGACATACGGACGCGAGGCCTGGACTAATGCATATGAAAAACAGCTTAGAGTATTTGACAGTAAAGTCTCGCAAAAGATCTTTCGGCCTGCGTAAACTAAAGATGGATTCAGGAAGATGGGAACAAACTATGAACTGGGTCAATTACAGTAATGCAAGGCGCTGACATAATCTGGATCTTCAAGACTCAAAGATTAGAAACCCAGGGTCACGTCAGACAAATGGACGACAGCAAAACAACTAAAATAATCCCAGGCTGGAAACCAACAGGCAGAGAATTAGAGGAAGCATTAGAAAAATACGGATAGATGACGTAGAGGATGTACGAATGTGAGAAGTTGGAGAAGATTATGTGTCGAGAGGACAGAATGTAAGAGCAGGCTAAGACTCACATTGAGCACACTCACGCACAGGAGGAGGAGGAGGAGGAGGAGGAGGAGGACTAGTGGAATAAGCATCTCATTGAAGCTAGCATTCGATTTCAGCACTTTCCCGAAGATCTCGTACCACCAAAAACTTCAAAGCTCCCAAAACACTGACTGATATAATCCGTACATCTCAGGCACAACAATAATATATTTATGAGTATTCGTAGACATATTCTATTTTTAAATTAACTGTGAAAGTGTTAAAGTTAAAATATATAAATACAGTAAATTTTAAGTACACTTCAATTTGATTATTGCAAGTATTCCAGTCACTCACAATTTTGATTATGGTCAAATTAGAGTAAAACAAAAGATAGTTTCTACTAATACAAGTTTATTGCTTATGACAGAGATAAACGTTCGTTATCAAGCTCCGAAAATACTGTAGTTTCTTCTTCACAGGTCCCAAATTAGTAACAAAAAGTAATTTTTTGTGCTGTAGAGATTTATATTTTCTGTATAAACATTTGATTTTCCTAGCGCATGTAAAATATTTAAAAATAGATGAAGAAACAATACTAATTTCAGTGTGTTCCTGTACAGTGTGCGGTGTGTGTGTGTGTGTGTGTGTGTGTGTGTGTGTGTGTGTGTGTGTGTGTGTGTGAGAGAGAGAGAGAGCACACGTTTGTGTATATGTATAAATCCTGAAACAAAGATACAATGTTGCAAAAAAATTTCATTAATATTTTTTAATACCAGATGTTGGCTCCATTTATCAGAATTTATGAGATAGGAATTCATTTAGAAATTTCTGTTGTTATTAGTACAAAGTAAATGATAAGGAAAAAATGCAAAAGAATTTATTCATAGTTTGTAAAAATTGGCTGTGAAATGAGTCCGGCGTTATATACGTAAATAAGTTTTCCTTGTAGCCTTTTTTAAAATATATATACACGCTGGTAATATCCATTATGCTTCTAAAATCGACGTTGCCATGTTGTTAGTACAATACATACAACGTGTTTGAGTAAAGGGAACTTGTGTGCATTGTTCAACAAGAACATCTATCATTAATGAAGATAAGTAGGCCTACAACCAAATATATTTATGGAAACAAATAATAATATTTCTAATTTGTTACGCATAAAACAACCATTCCCGTTAGAAGAGAAAACAGGTGTTTACAGGATGTCATGTGATGATTGTGATTGTTTCTATCTGGGTCAAACTGGCAGGTCTTTCTTGAAAAGATACAAAGAACATCTACCAAGGAATGATTTAGACAAGACCAAATCTAATTATGCGCGCCATCTAATGATGCATAACCATAATTACACAGATTTCAATACTAATTTCAAAGCAATCCATGTATGCGGTAAGGGTAGGTTAATGGACGCTCTCGAGGAGTTTGAGATTTATAAATCATTTAAAGACAAGAATATCAACAATAACAGTATATTAAACGAACAATTAAGGTTTCAATCTCACTCACTATATGATACAGCCCTAAATATAATCGCGCATGACGGTAATGACTGGTGATAAGGATTGACTTAATTCAATTAGTGGCTCGGCAACTACACGCGCGGTCGGACCGGTCCAACGAAGCCGAAGTTACATCGTGTTATGTGTGTGTCGTTATTGTAATTTAGTAAATATGTGCAAATGTGTTTTTATGTGTTTTATGTGAATTTTAACATTTGACGAGGATTACTGATGATGTGACACATGTCACGAAACGCGTCTATATAAAAAACGCTAGAACGAAGTCACTGACGGATACAAGGTAATTAAATTATATTTATGGAATATAAGCTACTACTACGAGCAAAAATCATTATCATATCAGGCCAAATTCAGACTCTACAGTAGTTAAACCTGAATGCTTGTTTGAGGCGGAGATGGTAGCTAGTAAAGGACTCTTGGAAACGGAAAAAAAAAGAAACAAAATGTTTATGGGAAACCAAAGGCCACAGAAGAGTCTCTGAAAATTAATTAAAATTTTCATTGCTCCAATGATCGCACATCACTCGGTACAACATTTTAACAATAAGTTATTTAAATTTAATAAATATACCCTCAGTATAGTTCTACAGAAGCTTTCTCTATTTTCCTGGCAAATAATTCACCAGTTACGGCAGCTTCAGTGGCTAGATTTGAACTTGTCTCAAATACAATTACTTTGGTCAAGTTCAAATCTTACGTCTGAAGTTGCTGTACTTACTAAAATAATTGTCAGGAAAATAAAAAGTACTTGTAAAACTATAGCAACTGAACTATTAAAATTAAATAATGCTACAACAGTCTCCACGGATCGTCGTATTGTACAGTGGAAACAAAATACAGAC
Source organism: Magicicada septendecula (assembly GCA_034769895.1). Lineage (NCBI taxonomy): Eukaryota > Metazoa > Arthropoda > Insecta > Hemiptera > Cicadidae > Magicicada > Magicicada septendecula. The sequence goes on from CM068367.1 coordinate 1,402,568,422, forward strand.
ACTCGTGAAGCAACTAATTACTAATTTTAATTAGTCACACATAACAATTTGAAATCAGCATGGTGCTCTCATAAAATAATTCAAGTTAAATTTGTCCACACGCAACAATAACGTCAACTAATAGATTTTCAAACTAATTATAACACAATAATCACTTTACACTAATCACCAACGATCACTTGATCCGCACTCTACAATTTTGCCAGGTGTAACTAACTGGTTAAGCCGGCCGCTGTTGCTTATATATAGCCCGCAGACGTTCCAGAATAGTTTTCCATTCTTTGGCGGCGAGCCGGTATAATTTGCGTAGTTAAGATTGCTCGAACGGTCTAGGAGCACGGCCTTGACAGAGACACTGCACCTGCTCGGCTAGCCGAGAAACGTGTAGCACTGTTACGTAACTGCACCCGCCGACTTTTCTAGAGCGATACGTAACTGTCGTAGCAATATATTCTTAAAATTTTATTCGAGACCAAACCAAGAGTTGTATGAAACGTCACAGAAAAACTCGACCACGTTTACGAAAAGACAAATAGATTCCTACGAATACATTAGAAGAATGTAACCAGAAAGGGCAGCAAACAAGATCGCCACCTTCCACGAGAACAGATAGACACAAAGACCAAGTGTGAAAGAAGTCCACCAGGATCTAGAAAATATCTAGAAAAGTATCTTCAGGGAAGAAGGTATAGGAAACGGAGAAGATCTCGGAAACAAAATTGCAGACTTAAAGAAACTGAACGAAGAGAAACCAAGTAGAACCCATCGGGTATTATCGGAAGGAGGACGAGCAAGTGTGAGCCAGAAAATGGGAGAATACTGGGGAAGGAGAAGAGAACTTCAGACTTTGAACTAAGTAGTTTCTGTGCAGTTGACAGACGAAAAAGCAGAAAGGCTTTTCTGTACACGAGTATGAGAAGGCTTGCTGTACAACCCGCAGCCCGGAGATCTGTCCGGTTTCCGTGATATAAGTACATCTAAGAAAGGAATTTCAGTATTGACTCCTACTTCTACAGTAAGCTGAATGAAATTATGTAACTGATTTAGATGCTGAAAGAAAAAATTATGTAGTTCATTGTATGTTACATATTTTAAATAGTCCAGTGCGCCGGTTTCCGAGCCCACCCACGCTATATAGTTCTATTGTTAGCTTGTCGTATTGTTTATGACTTAGTAATTTTCCTGTTTGCGTAATATTGTTCTGTTACGTCACAGGAGCAACCAAAACATGTTTACGTACTCAACTCGTGTACGAGAGATAATCCATCCTTGTGGAAAATCGATTAACGTGGCTTTTGTCAAAATAACAGATTTGCAAACTTTGCCGTTATATGATAAGTAGAAGGATCCAACTGGAGATAATTTTTATTTTAATACATATAAAATATAGATATCAACTAACTAGTGATATCTTTAATGAAACTAACACCTGTTTCAATGGTCAATAAACCAAGTACATCAGAATTGCAAATATTAAGTTGATGACGATAGGTTTTTAAATATAAATTAAACTAAATTAATGTATAATTTTAAAAATCTGCAAATTTATTTGAACACAGTTCTGTAAAACATTGAAAACAATTATATCGTATGACAGGCCTGTATTCAGGTATCCTGACGCCCTGGCCACAAAACTATTTCTACCTCAAAGTAAAACTAATCTACAAAATCAGGACCTGTTTACAGACAAAACACACACACACATATTTACTCAATTAATTGGTATGGATAAGTGTGTTCAGTATCAGTAGCGGGTGAAAAAGAAAAAAAATAATAACTTTTGATAGTAAAAATATTTGAACACCCTTATAATATGCATTCAGCCATAACATATTTAACTAGTAGGCTACATACGTTGACATGTACTGCTATCAGTACCAATTCCATTATACATCCGATGATTACTGCATTCATAATTATTTTGTAAATATAATTAAATTATTAATATTTTATAATGTCCTAGTCTATTAAATTATGTTTTGGAATATTCAAATTCTGTCTATCTATATAAGTAAAACAATATGTAAAGAAGGCTAATTATTTTGCTGCTGTATAACAAACTGTCTAAACCCTCTCTCACTCTCTCTCTCTCTCACACACACACACACACTCGCGCGCGCGCACGCACACACACACATTTTAATTTCATTTATTCTAATCCAGTCTTTGAGATTACTTTTGAATGGACAGGCTGTAATAACTGTTGCCTGACCACTTTGAACTGAATGTTTCCAGAGGGGAAGACTTAGAGGAGGAAATGTATGGAAAGGAGTAATGAAGAAGAAGAACATCTAGGGCATTATCAGGATAAGGATGGTCTATTGTCAGTATTGTTGCTTCTTTTGTAATATGAAGGAAGTCATCGGAATTGAATATCAGTAGGTAGAATGAGACTATGCCGCATTTGTTTTGCTGCTCTCGAATAGACTCTTCTCAGCTTGGGCCCTAAACTCGCTAGTATTTGTGATTTCGAAGCCAATTTTCCATCTTTGCTGAACAGTATCGTTTGAAAGGTACCATGAATGCAACGCCTAATGGTTGTAATCTGTAGGGAGTGTGAGGAGGAAAACCTTTTGTATTCACTCCATGAACTCTACCCATTTCAATAATATGTGTGAAATTGGTTGATCTCTTTGCGTTTTTATTATTTTTCTCCATTTTCCATACACGGCTCCTGATGTGACAATAAATATTGGCGAAACGGCGACACAAATAATGTAAAACATGTGGTATACTTTATGACCGATCCTCATTAAACCTTCCATCGTTAAAATTTATTGACGGACGGTCACTATCAAATTAAGGATTTATATACAAATCTAAAAAGATTTCTATGGCACTAAAGTAACGTTCATTTGAAAAACACGTCAAAAAGAAGTAGTACCAGAGAAAAGCCAAGGAAAGTGTAAACTCATCAAAAAAAAAAGACATGAATATATTGTGACAACTGAAAAATTAGTAAAATTAATGGATGTATGTGAAAACACGGTCATGATTCGTTGTTGAGACGATTGCGTTATGATCGTCATCGTTGTGAAAACCTCACTGTCGTGCCATTGTTGCGGCAACAATTACATTTGTCTCTGTACAAACCAAGCGAGACACTGTTGCGACGCCCTATGTTCACACACACACACACACACACACAGAACGTGTCACGTATTCAATACTTGCTCATCCATCATTTATTACAAAACACGAACAACGTAATTTAACTGTCATTGGGTTAAGCCACGTTCCCCCACGCCTAGACTTAATTTGTCTTCTACCGCCGCCGTATATACTAGTATATACCACCGCCGTCTCGATCATCCGTACGTCACACAAATACACCACGGCCTTCCCAATCTCACGTCTCTACATATAATTTATTACTAAATGTCATCAGTTTCAATGAACTCCCACGGGAAAAGAATAATTGATGGAAGAATATTTTTCCATCCACAAAGAAACGTCTCTTTTATGGGTGTGTCAAATGTGTCTTTCGCGCGCGTCCGTGTACGCGCGTGTAAACAATTTCAGTGAATTATAGACGGGGTAGGGTACAGTATGCTGCTGCTTTATTGACGTATAATGTACATGACGCAAGAGTAAAAGTGTTTGCATCAACGCCTGTCTGACGCCCACGGGAACAAAATAATTTTACTTCTCGTAACGTACAATGCATCTCAGCTCAGTATTTTCAGTATAAAAATGTGCCTCTCTGCACAAGTCAGTTTTCATCTAGGTAAATGATTTGGAGTAAGCCTTTGTTAACATCTAAAGACAAGACTTACAGTTAAAGAGCAAACTATGCACAGTAACGGCAAGGAAAGGGGTCCCACAACATCTAATTAGAGCAATACAGAGTCTTTATGTGGAGAATAAAATCTTAATAGAAGTAGGGAAACCGAGAACAGCTCCAAGAGTTGGCCTGATCAATTGTGGAGTACGACAAGGGTATCCATTATCACCTTCTCTTTTTAATTCATATATTGACGATGTCATACAAAACTGACAGATGTGTCTTCCAGAACATTTTATGATTGGTAACTCTACAATTGCCACTTTGTTGTTTGCGGACGATCAGGCTATTCTGTCGGACTCGGAAAACAGATTGCAGATGGGGACACATTTGTTAAATCGAATCTGCAAAGACTCTAGATTGCAGATATCCACACGTAAGACCAAGGTGATGGCTTTTCGTGGAATTGATACCGTACGGGCAAATATTGTTATAAATGGTACTGACCTGGAACAAGTTACCAGTTTTGAATACCTGGGCTACAGTGTGTCTTATAAAGCATGCAACGACGTTGTGAATAAGTTGCATAAATTCAACCTTATGTGCGGGACCATTAGACGAACCCTTAATTCAGCAAGTAAAGGAACACGCCTAAAATTCCACAAGGTGATGGCTCTTCCCACACTTCTTTATGGGTCTGAGAATTGGACTTTAACGAAAGGCCAGGCCAGTCGCATCGAAGCGGCTGAAATGAGATTTATCAGGCACGTGGCACGGTATGCTCTCCATGATCATAGAAGAAACACAGATATACGGCAGGAATTGAATATTATGAGTATACTCGATAGTATCGGCTGAAATGGTGGGAACATCTTTGCCGAATGGATGACTGCCGTATCCCCAAACAACTCTGGAACTATAAGCCGAGGGGACGGAGATGTGTGGGACGTCCGAGAGGTGTTAGCGCTGGAGTGACCAGCTCTAATCTTTGCCTATTTGAGACCGGACAAACCATCCTTGGTTTAATCTTTGAAGATGATGATGATGATTACATACAGAAATCGATTTATAGAAACTGAATATATGGTAAGATTATAAATGTCGTAATACTGCCACACTTAATCCGTTACACTCCGGCATCAAAACAACTGTTATCAGTAGTAATTAATTTCTCCTATCATCGGTTGAGTCACGTTGTAGACATGTTCCTGCACATCATTAAACAACCGCCATAAACGATATCAGAATGACGACGACACGACGTGTGGGCTCCATTGAAGGTGATAAGCTGCGGTTGATGAATACTAATGTTTGTAAAGTGTTTCTTTGTCAAAATGTTTCTTTTGTAGATGGCCAAGTTCCTGTTCTTTTTTTTTTACACCATTGATTAGATTTTGTCTCCACTGTTTGTTCTCCTGCATTGCACTGGTATATTGGATCGTTTATTACCTTACAGCGGTAGAGGTAATACTAAATCACCCTTATTACAGATCTACCAACAAAAAAGCACATTGTTATTTTTTAATCATTAAACAATTCTGGCTAATACTCATTCCGGACAGGGTAGAGAAACGTTTAAAGATTTAAGGGATTATAGGGTATAAAAAGGTACAGCTGTGTTTTAGTCAAGAACGGTAATTCCCGTGAACCTACGCATTCATTGAATATTTTCGTAAAAGAAAAAATAACTTCAGTCTGATAATTAAGTACGCGCAACGATTAAATAGAAGAGACTAAAAGCGGGTGGGAACTGGATAACGGTTCTCAGTGATTACCCCATTCTCTCTCGGACGGTGGGTACCTACGTCACACATCAGGTATCGAGGCCGCGGCAGTCTCGTCACTCAGCACAATGGCTCTATAATGCTAGTTTAGCCAACATTTGCAAACCCACCTCGTAATAGGAAAATTTGGAACTGTCCCAAATGGCGTACCCGAGCTACATTTTCGATGTTTCGAATACGCGATTGAATCGATATACTACGATGTGAAGAAGAAGGAGAGGTGTACTAATAAACTGTAATTATTCTATTACTTAAAGTAAAGCAAAAATATCTGTATTTCTTTCAATTGTGAGGTTAGGTAATAATGGTTTTTGGTTTTTAGCTTACTGTTGAAAGAAATAAAAGCCATGCTTGGGAAAAATATGACATTTACTGTGTCCACACAATGCTTGATCAACTAACAAAATGAGGGTCTTTAAAATAATGCTTCCTAGAAGTAAACGTTCAAAGTTGTATCAGGAGCCATTCCTCCGGTTTGAAGGTTCGCCATATTTAAAATTATAATAAAATTTGTGGACACATTTCATTCATAGTAGTCTTTGGAAACACGTTTAGCAGACCAGAGTAACTCTACTTCCTGTAGCCTCAGCTCAATCCAGCTACATTTTTATGTTATCGGGTGTCCTGTTGACATCCCATTATCCTGTCATAAAATTCCTGTATATTCCTGTAGTATCCCTTCAACATATTTCTTTAGGTATTTATTCTAAGAATTTATTTCTTGTAACTATCCTATAACTCTCTTACCATTCGTTTTATAATATCGTTGCCCGTTATAAGAAATTAAATATTTCAGTTCAGACATTAATCACAACTACATAAAAAAATAAATTCCAGCATACAGTTTACGCCAACAAACAGTTGATTTCTTTGCAATGCGTAAGCTTAATGTATCATTCAAAATAATGTGAAAGGTTTTTTATCACTGTATCATTATTAGAACAAACAAAAATACCGGTTTGTTTTATTCTCTTGACGAAAACTCCAACAGTATCAACCGACTTCCTTATTGCCTTAGATGTATAAAATGAGCATTAACAACATGTAACGTTTCAGCGTGTCCAAAACGAGTGATAGTGTTTCACTTAATCTTTATATTTATTACTTATTTTGTTCTTTTTCTAAACATTTGAATAAAGCTATCACAAAAATTGCAGTGGTTTGTAAAGGAGTTCGTAATATTTTAATATTTCGTGTCTAATATTTGAATATAACTTTAGAATTGTAAAACGTGTAAATAGTACTATTCAAGCAATGTCTAAATTTCTAACTTTTGAATTTTACAACGTCGAAATAGTACTATTCAAGAACATAAAACAGCAGTACACGTACAGTTATGTTTAACGACTCCTGCATCCCCAAACAACTACTGAATTATACACCGAAAGGACAGAGAGCTGTGGGAGGTCCGAAGAAGCGCTAGAGCGACCATCTCTAGTATACCTGCTTCGGACCGGAAAAAACAAATTTTTGTTTAATCCTTAATGAAGATGGTGATATTGACTAAGGGTAGTTTTCCTTTATGTCAATTAAAGTTGCCAATTCGCTAAAAGCTTCATATCGGACGAGGCATTTCGGTGTCTCTACCATTCTCATGTCACGTTATAAAGGACTTAACAATGGTGGTGATACCAAAAGGCCCTCCGTCCGGATCGAAGCAAAAGCACCAGACTGTCTACGCAAACTAATACCGTTAGCTTAGAGCCATACAGCAATAATTATCTAAGTGAAATTAATTTTTCAAATTGTAAAGGAAACAAAATAAAAACAATAATATTAATATATAAAAAGCGTGATAATTTGTATTATCAATCATCAAGTACGCGTGAAATTGCCAATTTATTTAGTGCAAACAGACGAGATTGTTAATCGGAGCAATTAATATAGAATCCTACTTCACAACTGACACATCTAAACCGTCATCGTTATAAGTTATTAGCAATATTTACACCCCCTCTCACTCTCTCTCTCTCTCTCTCTCTCTCTCTCTCTCTCTCTCTCTCTCTCTCTCTCTCTCTCATTCCCTTTTTATACATGCACAAACATTACATTGCAAATTACATTTCATTATTATCGCATGTTGTTAAATTTTTGCCATTGAAATGTTCGTTTACTTTCATTGCGTTCAAAATATATCAGCTCCACTTAACACTTCATGCAAGAGAAAGGAAAACACGCAGCCACCATTTTCCAACAATTACGTATTACACGCACAACAATGCAACCATTCATGATGTTTCGAGAACAGTTTTTACGATTGTTGAGTGTAGCACTGTTACGACGATCTCGCTGATCGTGAAGTGGAAACAAAATACAGACGCCAATGAAATCACTAATTACCTGCTGTAACGAGTCACAAATAAGAATTTAAAATCCACAAGATACTCTCATACAGTAATTCAAGTTAAATTTGTCCACACGCAATATAACGTCAACTATTAAGAGTTTCGCGCTGGTACCGAAGCCCGTCTATCGATTTGCGGGTTACTAAAACATCAGTCACGTATTCCAGACATCGAACATTTAATCGCAACCCTTGAGCTTTTATCAAACCGCTACTGCTCACAGCTAAGAAGATATAACATGTGGGTCCACCGCATAACGAAACTTATATATTCGCCTGTACCGACACTAACACATATCGTCACATCATTACTAGCCAGGACATCTCATTCACATCTCTACCGCTCATTATAGCAATGTTGTTACAACTACCTTCCTACTGTACACTAACGTCATAAGCCTGCGTCTTACTTGTAGACGGAGGAACCAAACTAAAAGGACTCCTACCTAAAACTAGGACGAATCAACCTAAACTAATATTCAACGAATATTGAAAGAAAGTTACGGGGAAAAAAGTTACAGAATTGAAGCCCTACCAAAGTTTGTAACTGGAACGTTTCTAGAAGTTGCCACAGATTTGGTCAATTCCGATCAAGTGAAACAATATCGCAGTTATCTTTAGGACAAAAATAACATTGAAAATGCACTGCGCCCCAAGATACACAGAAGCGTAGAGACACGCTCTGGCGTTTACAAAATTCTGTGTGATGATTGCGACATGTTTTACATCGGCCAGAGCGGGAGACGTTTTGAAGAGAGTTTCAAGGAACACCTGCCCATGAAGAATGTGATAAACAGTAAATCGACTTACGCGCAACACCTGATCGATTGTGATCACAGTTACACTAACTTCTCTGTTAATCTTAAACCCATACACTTTTGTAAGAAGGGCCGATATATATATATATATATATATATATATATATGAATGCATTAGAAGAGTGTGAGATATATAAATCGGCCAAGTCACAGGAAGAGTGCCTGTTGAAAGATATGGTGTCGTTCAAATCCAACGCGCTCTTCGATACTGTGACACAAAAACTGGCACAGACACGAGGAGTACGACCAACTTATCTCTGCATTGGACTTTATACGGCCAGTGCACGTGTACTTTCTCGACGATGCGCATCGTCCCCTCTCGCGCAGTATGAGTGTTTGAATTCAATGTTTTTTATGTTTTATGTGTGTGTTTTTATGAACTGACGAGCTCGACCCAAGTGAGCACCTGAAGATTGGACCTTGATCCTGAAACGCGTCGTGCATAGCGACCAAAGTAAGTTGCATGTAGGAATATCAGGTATCTAACCTATTTTAAAATTATCAAACAACAGAGCTCTACGTAATCAGATACATAATAATTCTTCCTTTCATACGTAATCTGTTCGATGGTTATGTATATTTATTATATTCACAAACACGAGAGAAATCCTGGTCTGGACAAATACAGATGAATATAACGTATCATTGATACCGTCCCCCCCCTCAACCAACGCAACGAGCTGTATTTGAAAACAAAAAACTCAGAACAAACAGAGCGAGCCCGTTAAGTATCCCGGTTCGTTGTCTGGCAAACAGACGGTTATCAATACTGCTGAGCACCTATTACAGCCCTTAATGTCCCTACTGCTGCAACCCTGTAGCCCAATACAAACATCTATAACTAACTGTATAAGCTTTACGTAGTTGTTTGTACTCTTTGTAATTCCAATTCGGTTTTATGATATTTATGTTCATGTGTAACGATTTAGTTGTAATTTTGTTGGCACAAAGTATGTAGCTAAAAAAAAAAAAAAATTAAACCCGTAAGAGTTTATCATAATCCCTACCTTCCCTTTTCGTTTCCGATTTTCCCATTACACAGGTCATTCGTTCTCTTCTATCCATATTTCTCTTTCTCTGCTGCTCTCTGTTATACGAGTTTTATCCGTTTTTTTGGACACAATATTATCTCCTTAATCCATTTACAGGTCAAAATATTTATCCCTCTATACATAGAAATACACGCGTACAAACGCGTACAAACGCGCAAGCACGCTCATGCTCACTTACATATAATACACATGTGCATATTATATATACATATATTGCAACAGATCAAATTTTATTATACTAACAAGGATATAGTGAGTGTGTAAAAATCACAAACAAGTCTATTATGGAGGACATGAAAAATTATTTATTATACACACATATATAGTTTTAAAGAGGTATATTATATTATAAATTGTCATGTATTCGTGTTTAAAAGGAATAATTCCAAATATAATGTTGGAACTATTTTTTTTCCAAGTGAAAACAATGGTAAAATGAATTTGTAGATTTAACTGTTGCCGAGGACAATAATAAAAAATTACAATTTAACATCTATAGAAAACCCACAACGACTGATATTGTAATACATGCTAAGTCCTTTCATCCTTTATCCCAGAAATTGGCTGCCTTCCATAGTATGATTTATAGACTTTTATCTTTGCCCCTCGGTGATAAAGAATACCGTGCGAAATTAGACACCATTAAACACATTGCAGTTGCTAATGGTTATGATATCGATATGGTGAACAACATCCTTCGAAAACATAAGAAAAAACATAGAAACATTAACCGACATAAAACACGCGAGAATACAACACGCAAATACATTGCAACACCGTACACATACCTTACGCCTAAGATTTTTGGGTCAATTTTTAATAAAACCAGCAATATAAAGGTCACTTACAAAACCACTAATAATATTATGAATAATCTTCGTGTCCGCAGAACTACCAACCTTGAACACAAAACTAGTGTTTACAAATTGATATGTGACGATTGTGACGCCTTTTATGTGGGCCAGACGGGACGTAGTTTTTTACTTCCATGTTCCTTAAGGAAATGGAAGTATGGTGATGGCAAAAAAAATCGTGTTCGAGATTATGCAGAATATGATTGTACTACACTCAAAACATGAAAAAAGTAATTTTTCGAAAAGTGTGTGTGTGTGTGTGTGTGTGTCTGTAGATTTTTTTTCTATGGCAAACGATAACAGCCGCAAATTCAAACAGAATCAAATAATTTTTTGCATGCAGCCCTGATTTGTAGAGTACTCGCGACGTATTGTTTTTGGTGAAGATCGGTTGGGGGAAAGGGGTAGTTTACCAGCAACGGTTTTTTTTTATCAAGGGTTTTTTGTTTGTTTGGCAAACGATAACAGCCGCAACTTCAAACAGAATCAAATAATGTTTCGCATACAGCCCTGAATTGTAGAGTTCTCAAGATCTGTTGATTTTGGTAAAGATCGGTTAAGGGAAAGGGGTAGTTTACCAGCGACATTTTATGTTTTAACAAGGGTATTTTTTATGCCAAACGATAGCAGCCGCAAATTCAAACATAATCAAATAATGTTTTGCATACTGCCCTGAATTGTAGAGTTCTCAAGACCTTCTGATTTTGATAAAGATCGGTTAAGGGAAAGGGGTAGTTTACCTGCAACGTTTTATGTTTTAAAAGGGTTTTTCTATGGCAAACGATAAGAGCCGCAAATTCAAACAGAATCAAATACATTTTTGCATACAGCCCTGATTTCTTGAGTACTAAAGACCTATTGTTTTTGGTGAAGATCGTTTAAGGGAAAGGGGTAGATTACCGGCCACGTTTTTTGTTTTATCAAGGGTATTTTGTATGGCAAACGATAACAGCCGCAAATTAAAACAGAATCAAATGATGTTTTGCATACAGCCCTGTATTGTAGAGTTCTCAATACCAATTGGTGTTTGTGAAGATCGGTTAAGGGAAAGGGGTAGTTTACCAGCAACGTTTTATGTTTTAAAAGGGTATTTTCTATGGCAAATGATAAGAGCCGCAAATTCAAACAGAATCAAATAAGTTTTTGCATACAGCCCTGATTTGTTGAGTACTAAAGACTTATTGTTTTTGGTGAAGATCGGTTAAGGGAAAGGGGTAGTTTACCGGCCACGTTTTTTGTTTTATCAAGGGTATTTTGTATGCCAAACGATAACAGCCGCAAATTGAAACAGAATCATATAATATTTTGCATACTTCCCTGAATTGTAGAGTTCTCAAGACCTGTCGTTTTTGGTGAAGATCGGTTAAGGGAAAGGGGTAGTTTACCAGCAACGGTTTCTTATCAAGGGTAATTTTTGTCTATGGTAAACGATAACAGCCGCAAATTCAAACAGAATCAAATGATGTTTTGCATACAGCCCTGTATTGTAGAGTTCTCAATACCGATTGGTGTTTGTGAAGATCGGTTAAGGGAAAGGGATAGTTTACCAAAAACGTTTTATGTTTTAAAAGGGTATTTTCTATGGCAAATGATAACAGCCGCAAATTCAAACAGAATCAAATAAGTTTTTGCATACAGCCCTGATTTGTTGAGTACTAAAGACCTATTGTTTTTGGTGAAGATCGGTTAAGGGAAAGGGGTAGTTTACCGGCCACGTTTTTTGTTTTATCAAGGGTATTTTGTATGGCAAACGATAACAGCCGCAAATTGAAACAGAATCATATAATATTTTCCATACAGCCCTGAATTGTAGAGTCCTCAAGACCTATCGTTTTTGGTGAAGATCGGTTAAGGGAATAGGGTAGTTTACCGGCAACATTTTATGTTTCATCATTGGTAATTTTTTTTATGACGAATGATAACTGCCGTACATTAAAACAGAATCAACTACTCTTCTGCATACCTTTTTGAATTATACAGAACTCAAGGTCTGTTCATTTTGTTGAAGATGGGTTGAGCGAAGGGGTAGTTTATCAGCAACGTTTTATGTTTTATAAAGGGTAATTTTTTTTACGAACGATAACTACCGAAAATTCAAAGAGAATCAAATAATTTTTTGCACCCTTTCCTGAGTTGCAGAGAGCTCAAGGTCTACTGATTTTGGTGAAGATCGGTTAAGGGAAAGGGGTAGTTTACCTGCAACATTTTATGTTGTAACAAGAGAAATGTTTCCATGACGAACGATAACAGCCGCACATTCAAACAGAATCAAATATTTTTTTGCATGCATCCCTGAATTGTAGAGGACGGAAGGTCTATTGATTTTGGAGAAGATCGGTTAAGAGAAAGGGGTAGTTTACCAGAAACATTTTATGATTTAACAAGAGTAAAGTACACTACTTAATTTTTATAAATAAAGTATCCTGATAAGAAGCTCATAGTAATCCACTGTAGAAACGTAGATGACATATCTATAAATAAAGAGGTTAGGTGAACGGGGTGGGGGTAATTTTCTATTATTAAAAATTATAGTTGAAGGAGGAGGGGAGAATTTTTTATATGTGTACTGCGTTATCGGCAACAAAGAAGTAGTTTTTTGTTAAAATTGCTTCCCGGGCTCTTTAGCCGTAGGCCAATGTTTTCTGCAAAACCAGAGTTTTCGGCAGTACCATCGACTGCCATCATCGGTGAAAATCGAGTGCGGAAACGTGAGGTGGTATACGTTAGTGACCACAGTACTGTGGTTAATACTGAAGCAATAAGTAGAAAGACGTAGTTTCTATGGAAATATTTCATTTCGAATATGATTTTAAATATAAATCTTAGAACACGGAAGTCATGTATGGTTCTCCATACCGATATTTAAAAAGATTTACAGAACATAGGCCGCCTACACACCTTCACAGTTTGGAAAATATCAAGTCAAAATTTGCAGAACACCTCATTTCCGAGAATCATAATTACACAAATTTTAAAACTAATTTAATACCCCTTCACATATGTAAGAAAGGGCGATATTTGAACGCTCTTGAAGAGTATGAAATTTATAAAGCATATAACAATACAGATACCAAGCCGCGTGTTTTAAATGATAAACTGCTTTTCAAGTCAAATGTATTGTACGACACTGCCTTGCGTTATTGTCGTGGTGGGAGCAAAACGTAATTCAGTGCGCGGTCAATCTCCGTACGATGTACATCGTTAAACCTTCGCGCTCGCTTTTAGACATTTAAGTATTCATATTGTTTTAAATTATTTATTTCATGTTGGATTTTAATATTTTAATTAATTGACAAATGTATCAACTTAAATGATACACGATTATTTTAAGTTCTGATGATGGGACAAGTGTCCCGAAACATGTCAACTTTGTGAAGACGTTGTTTCTGGAAGCCGCAGACGGTAAGTTGCAATATATTTGATTGTCATGTATTGTAATTTGCAATAATAGTTTATAATGTTCGATAATATATCGGTTTTACTTGACTGAGGATACGACCTCAGTACGTGCAATCCTCCGCTTCCTACAGCCACTCCCGTCCTGGCGTCCTCTTCTTCAGCGTCACTCCTTCCTGGCGTCCTCTTCGTCCGTCGTCCTTTCGTTTTGTCATCCTCTTCTCAAATATGTTATACACACAATGCTTATTATTTTCCCTAGAATATTTTATTACTAATTGATATGTAAATTTTATCAATCTCAGGGTGAATATGGGTATCAATTTAATAAGGTGTATTAGTCGTACACCTTCCACGCAATCTTGAAGAGTTTTTATAATCCCTAACCGGATATCTTAACTTACACGAAAAGCATTATACTATATTATAATTCTATCTAAATAATTGACCCATTCGGCTCTGTACGCAGAACTTCGTACAGAATACCAAAGATTATGTTAAGTTATACTTTTCTAAGTTCGCTCGAGAATAACTCTCTCACGCACGAGCACAACTTCACCTTGCAGCTTCTACAGACAGACTGTGTCGATCTTTACTCTGCAGAGAATGAATGTTACTGAATTTAGTGAGTGTCTTCCGATTGGCTAAACCCAAGTCACATGATTGGTGGTTTCAACCGATATAAACTTTTCCAGAAAGAGTTTGTATAAATATGCACTAACTTGCATTGAATTATCTACAAATTTTTATGACCCTATTAATGATAAGTGTTTCAAATTAAGTTTTTCCTACTTAAAAAACCATATTTCTAAAATAGTTATGAACCATAGAGTACACATAAATTGAAGCTATTTACATACATAATTCATTGTCAAAATTTCACGTCGATCGGTTAATTACCGCGGAAGGTATAGCGACCACACGTTATCACACCCGCACACGCGCACAAATTCACTCAAAAAATACATGACAATAAAGAACACCTTTTTATGAATAATCTGGTATACTCTACATGCTTATCCATACAAAACTTACGGCTAAAAGACAAAGTAATACATAAAATCAATTTAAACATGAAAATGCTCGTCATCCATGTGCTCTGATACAAATAACTTAGCTTATCATCCTGTGTTCCGTTGCAGGATATATGCGTACACTTTAATAGCAAGTAAAGAATACATTCTGAAATTATATGAAATTATATTTTATATCACTACATAAGCATCCAGCTTTGCTATAGGATTCTACTTTGCAGAAGAAACGTATCGCTACGAAACTACATAACGCTCTCGAGAAGTCGTCAAGCACAGTTACGTGACAGTTGCACACGTTTCTCGTCTATCCGAGCAGGTGCAGTATCTGTACCAAGGCCGCGCAGTAAAGTACCCTCTAGACCAGTCATAGCCAACCTTTGAATTTATGGGGGCGCATATACAGGGTCCGCCAGTGAAGCGGGAAATTTTGAAAGTCCAATAGTTCATTTTCTGCTCACGAGAGGGCGTGGAGGTTTTCCATTGTTGTTTTACATTTAATGCCATTTGTTAAACATGGAGCAGTGGTCCGGTGCACAGCGTGCTTTCTGCGTAAAATCGTTTTATAAGAATGGTGACTGTGTGACTTCTGTACAACGATTGTTTCGTAATCATTTCAATATTCCACGACATGGAAGAGTGCCGTCCGCTCATGCAATTATGTCATGGGTGAAAAATATTGAAGAAACTGGTTCCACATTAAACTTAAAGCATAGAGGAGCAACAAGGTCTGTAAGAACAGAGGAAAACATTGAAAGAGTTCGAGTAGCTTTGACGCGTAGTCCACAACGTTCTGCAATGAAACATGCATCCGCACTAAACATTAGTGGCACATCGTTACGACGAATTTTGCATAAAGACTTATCTTTTCATCCTTACAAAATACAAGTAATCCAGGAGTTGAAAGATGGCGATATGCTGGCTCGCAGGATTTTCAGCGAAGAAATATTGCAACGTGCAAATGATGATGAAAACTTCACCGCATGAAGCATGTGATGTTTATGTCACATGAAGCATATTTTCATTTGAATGGATATGTAAACAAACAAAATAGTCGATATTGGAATGATGAAAACCCAGGTGAGTTGCATGAAAAGCCATTACATAGTCCGAAAGTTACGGTGTGGTGTGCAGTTTCATCATTTGGCATTATTGGGCCATATTTTTTCCAAGACGATAGAGGAAACACCACAACTGTCAATGCAGACCGCTACACACACATGGTCAGAACATTTTTGATGCAACAGCTGCCTAGGTTTCCGGAAATTAATTTTTTCCAGCAGGATGAGGCCACAAGTCATACTGTTCGTGTGTCCATGGCTGCTTTATGAGAACTCTTCCCAGACGGACTCATATCCAAATATGGCGACATCTCGTGGCCTGCAAAATCCCCAGATTTGTCCGCATGCGACTTTTTTCTTTGGGGATTTCTGAAGAGCAGGGTGTACATTGATAGACCGCACACCACACCGGAATTGAAAACGAATATCAGACAAGAAATTGCACGGATTCAACTTGACCTGCTTCGTCGAGTGATGGAAAATTTTCAGTCAAGATTAGAAGAATGTTTACACAGAAATGGCTCTCACTTTAGCGGCGTTATTTTTAAAAAGTAAAATAATGGCATACTTTACTCAACTCAAATCTGTAAAAATGTTTCATGCAAAAATTGGGTACTTTTAATTTTCCCGCTTCACTTGCGGACCCTGTATAACTGAGGACCAGTTCGACGGGCGCACCCCTCCCCATCACATCAATGGAAAACACAATGGTGCGGAGCTGGACGTTGGGTATTAAAGGTCAATAGCTGGACGTTACAAACATTACTGTCGCTTTATAATACCCTTGCGCTTATATTTAGCGACGTGGAATGCCGAATAAAAAAAAGTTTTTCAATATTCTTCATATAAACTTTTGAAAATTTTTCACATTAAGAGTAGGTCATCAACAATGTATCGTCATCCACACGCACGTTAAAACAAACGAAATTTTAAACGAAAAAATTACTAAACAGGAACACGTTTTAATAAAAATAAATTAAAGAACTTATTACAATAAAAACTATTTATTTTTATAAAGTTCACAGAAATGGAAAACTTGAAAAAATTACATTTAAAACATAAATGAGGGTTTCAGTTCCTTATCTTGAAAACACTAACTTAGAGTAATTATTGTAAACAGAATTATCACTGTTGCACACCACTATAGAAAAAATATTCCTATTAGCGCTTTCAAGCTTTCAAGCTTCTTCCGATCTGACGATGGAGCTGAGAAGCTTGAAAGCGCTAATCGGAATAATTTTTCTATAGTGCAACAGTGGTAATTCTGTTTGTGATTAAAACCACTAACACAACTTTCTTAATTAAAGTAACTATTGTATTAGAAAAAAAGTAAAATTTGAATCGGCTTGTATTATTGTACTATTTTATAAGTACAACAGTACTTTGAAGCAATACAATTCGGGTGCGTTCGTTCGTTCAAAAGAAAAGAAAATTACAAATTGGGTCGCGGGCGCGTCAAACCTTATCGACGTGCGCACTTGATCCGCGGGCGCAGGGTTGCCGACTGCTGTTCTAGACTGTTCTACTTGTAAATACGCAAATTATGCTGGCACGCGGCCAAGAGAATGCGAAATCATTCTGGAACCTCTGCGGAGCCCTATATAAGCAACTACGGGAGGCTTAGACGTTAGTTAAAACTGGCGATATTGTAGAGGGCGCATCGAGTGATTGTGGAAAGTGATTACTGTGTTATAATTAGTGCGGAACTCTTAATAGTGTGGACAAATTTAACTTCAATTACCTTAGGAGACTACCTTGTTGATTTCACATTGTTTTTGTGACTAATTAAAACTAGGTAATTAGTGACTTCATTGGTGCCTGTATTTTGCTTCCACTGTTACAATACGACGATCCGTGAGAACAGTATTATTTGCTAATATAATAAATAAATTCAATTACTCCAAGAAAAAAAAAAATCTAGACTAATCTCAGACAACCCCTCCCCCACACACACACACACACATACAGGAGAGCGTTCCAATTGTAAAGCTATTGATTATGAGCGTATTACCAACAGGTTTTATAAAATAAACTCAAAGTACAACATTATAACAGGTTGTAAACAATGTATGTGTACATAAAACCGCTGTTGGTATCTCGGGTAATAGCCCTCGTCTTGTTTATTTGTTTCTTTGTTGGCCCTCAATAGCCTTGTTTATGTTGCAACGTTATTGTACAATCGGACCTTCCATCTTCCGGCTGAGTCCTGGACAGAGGTATACAATGACCTGACGCCGTCCAGGTCCAGGTGAGCAGGGCAGCAACTCGACGTGCTCCGGTGGTCACAGTGTCCGCGCGAGTCCGAATACTGCGTGTCGCCTGCTTCTTACTATGAACAGAGATCTCGCGATTTGCGGGGACTGAATCTCTGTGTTACCTTTTCACGTGGAGAGATTGAATTGCTGTTTATTTTTTAACTTTGGACGGTGGAGGGTGCGCAACGGCGGAGTCTTTAGAGACCCTTCGGTTGGAGGGCAGAGATTTCCCTCCCACAACGGGCCGAGAGCCTCAAACCAGTCCAGGAAAATCTCTAGAGACTGCCGTAAGCCCATGTCGGGTCATGGGAAAGAGCAGAAAGGGAGAAAGTGCTCACACGAGACGGCACTAAGGCACGTCTAGAGCAAGTCCAATCCCCCTCCGTCTGTCATCATACACCGTCACGGACGCGGTGTTTGACAGAAAGGATGGGAGGCCGTGCAAGGTCTGGAAAATGGACAGAAGATGGTTTAAAGAGGGTCACCGAGCAGCGCTCGGGGGAGTTTATGTCTTCTAGGAGTTAGGTCAACGCCTGTGCTAAGGCGGCGGAGATGAGGAGGCACGAGCTGAAATCATAACCCTTTGAGGACCGGCATTTTTACACCGGTACTTGGGAAAAAACCTAGACTGTTTTACTGTTTCTCTAGTACCTGTGAATTTTCTTCATCCTCTTCCAATATGAAACACACTTAGGTACAAATGGTATTTTTTTCTTAAATGTATAATTTTTGGATACAGACTATAGTATAATATAGTATATTAATTATTTTATAACTAAAAATATTAATAAAATATTAAAATTATAATGTGCAAATTGGGCGAAAAAAATGTTTTCAACTCACTACTTGTCTTATAAAAAAATTCTGGTACCTCAAACGCCATGGTTGATTCTCTTATATATTGATGTAACTGTGTGTAAAAATTGAATACTCTGTCTGTAACAAAAGGAAAGATAATATCATAAAGTTACGATACTATACGCGGTAAAATACGCGGAGTCTGTAGCGCAAAACGTAATCACTCGCGCAACAATAAAAAGTTTAAATATACTTTTCGAAATTAGCACAGTTATTTTAACAAAAACATTTATAAAACAATACCAATAAACGTGGAATTTACTCAACAATATTACTTATAAAATTAGAAACACAATTAAAAATTTACAGGCATTGCACAGAGAAGGGCATTGAAAATGCTTCAATAAATCTAAAAAATATACATATTTATGTTCATTCACCAATCAATGAATTCATTCTTCATTTACCAATGTACAGATTATAAGTTAAATGTAGTCGCGTTCATAAACGAAGTTTTATATGTGTACTACGTTATTGACAACAAAGAAGTAGTTTCTATGGAAACTCACCGGTTCCCATTTTCGATAACGCACCAGCGATCGGCCCCAAATGTGCGACACGTCCTTATAAACATTTTCAATGTTAAACAACGTAAACACAACCAACCCGAAAGCCAGCAGTGAAAAACAACACAAGAACACCGCCAATTCAATATCACGTAACATCTGACAAAAAAAGAAGTCATGCTATCTGGTGGCTGGTTTGCAAACTATGATTGTTTGTCTACCATCTAACACATTGGCAGCACTCACAAAACGATTCCTGTAAAAACAGAGACAAGTTTAAACGACGTCAGATATATCGGAACTCGGTCCTCGATGGGTTAAGAGCCGAGGGATCAGACAAATTCATCAATAGAACGAACCTTCAACCCTCGCCTGATAACATGATTATTTCTAACAAACAACGGGTAGTTGGAGATGGTCGGGGATTGGAATGCTTTTATTCGGGCAAAAACGGAGGGGGCGAGTAAAGACCAAAATTCAGGCGCTGCGTACATAAGGATGGCTCTAAGAAATAGAAGGCAGATACATTGTGAGTTTAGGGTGCACAGGCAACGAACCTCGACGTGAATGAAAAGGAAATATCTTAGCTTTGACGCCGCGGGCACGCTGACGATACTGAGAGACTGCGCTTGACGTCATATCAAAACGGTCGTGGACAGGACTGCTCCAGTTGTACAAGCACTATCTGGGAGTGTGACGTTTGTAAGCGTCTGATTGGTTGATCTGCACGTCGGTGTTGGTCCAATATATTGCTGTGCAAGGATGGCATGTTTGCTGTTCTGTGTCGTTGGTTGGGCAGAACTCTGCCGAAAGATAGCATGTACGATTGTATTGAATCGTTGCAACCACAAAGAGTTCTTTTCAAGACAAAAAAAAAAGACAACGGTTATTATCAAAGAAACCAAGAACACATATTTTACCCGCGAAAACATCAGAAATAATGTGTGTGTGTGTGTGTGTGTGTGTGTGTGTGTGTGTGTGTGTGTGTGTGTGTGTGTGTGTGTGTGTGTGTGTGTGTTTCATACTTCGAGGACTATACAGCAATCACCCGCGTGTAATAATCCTTTATCATCGTCTTCACATCACG
Source organism: Magicicada septendecula (assembly GCA_034769895.1). Taxonomy (NCBI): domain Eukaryota; kingdom Metazoa; phylum Arthropoda; class Insecta; order Hemiptera; family Cicadidae; genus Magicicada; species Magicicada septendecula. The sequence continues at coordinate 1,402,589,192 of CM068367.1, forward strand.
GCATAGACACAAGATGTTGACTGTTCCGCTTTCAAAAATGCTCAAGCCATCTCTTCCTGGGCCTGCCCACACTCCTATTTCCTATAGTTTTATATTTCCAGACTTGTTTGTCCAGTCTTCAATCTGATATTCTTTCTAAGTGTTCTTTCCACCGTCGTTTGTAATCTTTTAATCTGTCATCAAGCTGAAAACTCGTAATTCTTCTCTTATGTCTTCATTATCTTCACCACACGGCACAGACAAGGTGCTGCCTGTTCCGCCTTCAAAAATCCTTCAGCCATCTCTTCCTAGGTCTACCCGCATACCCGTGTCCTATAGGTTTGTATTTCCGGACTTGTTTGGCCAGTCTGGAATCTGACATTCTTTCTAAGTGTTTTTTCCGCCGTTGTTTGTAATCTTTTAATTTTTCATTCAAGTTAAAAACTTGTAAATCTTCTCTTATGACCTCGTTTCTTATATGGTCAAGCTTAGGACATGACTTTTAACTCCTCTTAAAAATCATTTTCGACGCCTGTATTTTACCATCTTCCTTTTTGGTTGTTGTCCATACGAGGGTCATTCAATAAGTAACGAGGCAAATTGCTCTAGCTTAAAACTCGTTAATTGAATCAATACAAAGTGATGGATACTTTTCAACATAATCCCATCCAACTGTAATACACTTATCCCATCGTTTTTCTAACTTCTGAATGCCCCTGGCATAAAATTCTGTGGCTTGCTGACGCAGCCAGTTTTGCACATGAATTTTGACTGTTTTACCTGTTTGCATTTTTAAACTGTTCTACCCATTTGTAAATGTTCGAACGGTGCAAACAATGATTCCCGTACACTTTTAATATTCTTTCATGAATTTCAGAAGGTTTGACACCTTCTGCGACTAGAAATCTAATCACTGAACGTTGTTCTTCCGCGGTGCAATTATCAAGCGGACTCGCCATTGTTGACTGAGTAAATTAGAGGTTATGTTTACGAAATTTTATTAACCAGCTGATCGGAGGTCATTACAAGGATGCCAGCTTGTACTCCTGAAAGTATCGTATTGATTTATCAAGTAGTTTTTGAGCTAGAGCAATTTTCCTCGTTACTTATTGAATGACCCTCGAATTTCACATCCGTCAAACAGTACAGGGACTGCCATAATTTTTAAAACTTTAGTTTTGTATCTTCGTATCTTGACGTACGTTTTTTCTAAACATACGATTGATTGTTTTACAGATCATCTGGAACTTACCTAACTTTACATCAATATCACAATTTCTTCTCTTATGTCTTCATTTAATTTATTGCAGCGTGGGGGTAGGGATTCACTTTGCTGTTGGGAGTATGTTTATTAATAAAGTGATACTTCGGAGCACAATACAAATATTTGACGTTAGAGACAAATCGCCCACCTGTCGTGCAGCTGTGTAGGCGTCCATCAGGAGTAATATTTCACAATGGAAATGACTAACACAGGGATGGCTGTCATACGGTAAACAATGGTCACATGGCACAATGCTTCCGCCGGAAACGTGACCACAACAATGAACCAACGTGTTCATGTTCCTGTACTGTTTGTAAACAAACAACGAATAACGAATTTTTGTGAACGTCCTGAGTCACCTATTGGACTGCGCAATTCGATATTCGAGGGAAGAAAAAAGTTTTACAGATTTCGATAACGTATTTCCATTGAATACGAAATTATTTACATACTGAATCATATTACTTATAAGAACCCCTACTTCTTCGGTCCACCATGGAGGATAGTTGTTACTCTGACTGGGTCGTTCACGCCAAGAATATCTAAAGCTGTTTCATTGATTTTATTTATTACATCATAGTACATGATTTTTGCAGATGAGTACGAAACTTCTGACAATTTCTGGCTTAGACACAACTTGTAACTAAATGAGGTTGAGGCATTGCTTGATTTTTTAAGGTTATATTTGGGATTATTCAAATACCTCAAAAACTGAGTACCTTGTAGTAGGCGGTGAAGATAAAGACTTAGAACTAGGAACAAAAGTGATAAAAAATATTAAAAACTTGAAGTATTTGGCTGTAACAATGACATCGGATGGTGATATCATCCAAGAAATAAAAGCAAGAATATGGCAAGCTAAGACAGCAACAAAACAAGTAAACAGTCTGCTTTGGAGTCCACAAATAACAAAAAACAATAAAATCAGAATATAGTATAGGCCAAAGGTTTTGTAAAATATATAAAAACACTTGGTAAGTTTCAAAGACTTTATTTAACTCTGACAACTGTTTCGACTACCTAAGCCAAAGAGACTATCAAAGTGTTTTTATATATTTTACAAAACCTTTGTATTAATATGTTTCACCAAGTGCCCAACGAGTCATCAATTAATATCGTGAAAAGTATAAGCATATAAAGTATAAAATATAGGCCTATATGTAGCAAAACTGTGGGAAATTAATAAAAGAAATAAATCCAAAATAAGAGCAATGGACATTGATTACTGGCGGGGGGTGCTGTAGACTAACAAGACTAGGTAGAGTGAGAAATGTAGAGATACGACAAGCGATGGGAATCGACCTTGACATTATAGAAACAATAGAAGCAAGAAGACTGAATTGGTTCGGACACCTAAAAAGAATGTCGATTGAGAGGTGGCCAAGGAAGGTGTGGGAATGGACTCCACCCTCTAGAAGAAAAAAAGGAAGACCTAAACATTCATGGAAAATGAGCGTCGAAGATGCAATGAATGCAAGAGGGCTTACAGAACAGGACTGTTTAGACCGACGCCAGTGGAAGCTAGAATGCGAGAGGCGGCGCCAGCCGTAACTAAATCGCAAAAAAAAAATGATATTACTCGATTTTTTTGGTGAAGCTACAATTGCATTTCCTGTGATGTTCGACACGAAAGTAAAACGATATTATTGCTCGTTTTGCTTCATCATGTTTATAATGCAGGGGTGGGCACAAACGGCTTAACTAAAATGCATTTTCTGACAATGTTGAGCGATGAAAGCTTTAACACAAACTTCCACTTACTTCCACAGCTAAGCCTTTCCTAATCACTCTTACTTTATAACAATACGAACTTTTGTTCAATCTGGCAAGTTCTTCATTCTTTTTCTAGGCATTCGTTGTGCAACAGGCTGCAACGATATGAAGCCAGACAAATAGCTGTTTTGGGCATTTATGCTACCTTCACCTGTAATATCATTAGACTTACTGATTAAACAGGTTCGTTCGGCATAATTAATAGTTTTAAATATTCGTATCTCTTACACCGACAGTCAGGTCCAGTTTCCTATGTTGAAGCACGAAGCTTTTTCGCAGCGTCACTAAGTATTCAGAATTTCTTGCGCTTTTTGCTTGATTTAATGTCTTTAGCACGCACATTTTCATCACTACTACAATATGACTGAAAATCAGCATCTATCGTGTTTAAAACACCGCAAAACACATAAGAAATCTAAACACCACCATCAAACTGTAAACAAAGCAATAATGGAAGAGCAATAAACAGCTGAAAGAACCAGCTAAACAACTGGAAGAGAATGAAAATAACAACATAACAGCTGATTACAAGCAGTGAGGCAAACGGTGCATGCGCCTTGTCTGACTGAGTTGGTTATTCCGTGACAACCTTGAATCTGCTGTTTTCCCCTGCTTGTCGTATTGACTGAAACACCTCAGTAACTCGTGACTCGTTTGGTTCTTTCCGTCCACAACTTGGCATGTTAAATTAACGAATTCAAGTAATGGGATCCCGTGTTTATATTATTTTTGTAAAATTTTGACTATGTTGGTTTTCCCCTGTATCCTTCTTTTTCGAGATTCCAGTATTGATCGCACACAATACAAATATTAGTGTTTCGGCAGTTATTTTCATAATTAGGGCCTCTGTAAATGGACAATATGTGCCTTCACAGTGGTTTCGTTTGGTACGCACAATCGCCACGGCTGTGCTCCCCTCGTGGAATTCAGTCAAGGTCACGACTTGGTCTGCCTACCCACACCACTCTTGCTGTAGAGAATAATACAGCGGTATTGTCCGGCATGCCTGTAATAAGTAAGTTGCTAAGGCGCATGCAGCACTCCCACACACGCAAACACACATACACAACCTCCCTCTAGCCGTTCGGTTCGCCACCGTACGTGGTTGCTATATGTGACTGAAATATTTTTGAAAATTGTCACTACATATCAAATAATTGAGCGGACCCTGATGAGCGTAGCGAAATCAGGCATAGCCCTCTATCCATGACTCGATGCACAAATTAGACTGCGAACTCCTCCGAAACTACTCAACTGAATGTTACAAAATTTTGCACACATATCCGGACTGTATTGTAGAGTGCACACATGTAATGCTTATTTCTCTAAATTATTTGGTTGAACAGATATTACGATTTTTTAAAAATCGTAGTTTAAACGTGTGAGAGGAAGAGAGATAGAGATATCGCTGGCTGTCGCCCGATAAGATAAGATTTTGCTGTATCACAAATGCCGGTGCGTGTGCGTGTGCGGCTTACGCCGTCCGCGCTGGCCCGTCGGGCGCCGTCGCCCGATAAGATTTTAGTCTTTCATTTTTGTATCGGCGGTGCCTGAAACTCAAGTTTAGCCTTGAGCCATCGTCATGCTGGAAAGAAATATCAAGTTTTCATTTTGCTGTATCACAAATGCCGGTGCGCACACACACGCTCGCACAACACACACACACAGGCACAACTACACATTCCTAGTAATTAAGTTACAGTATGGGCAGTGGGAGAAGAGTCGCGATGTAAAAACGTTAGTTAACCGTCAGCAAAACCACACGCACGGCTAAATACAGTTCACTAGCCCAGAGATATATACGGCAGTGGCGACACAGAGATAATGAGATCAGAGCCGCGACCGAAACACAAGGTAACACCTTAAGCTTCTTACGTCACTCATTGAATCAAAGCAAAATTGAAGTCACGAAAAAATATTCCTAGAATTGTTAAACGCGAACAAAACAAACTGAGAAAGAAGAAACGCCAAGTAAAATACTGAAATACATATACAGACAGATGGAAATAGTAACTTTCGTAGAAAACAAATTGATAGTGAGGCAAAGGGACACAAGGCACAAAGGTAAATGTGTGAACACGCACGTGTGTAACTGAAACTTACATATTGGCGGCATTTCTAGTTTCTTTGTTGTTAATAAATTCGCTTTTGTTGAATGTCCGAGACTATTTTGTACCATTTACACGGTGTAGGCCTATACCGTCCAATATTTGTTCACCCGTCTATCGTATTGAATGGCGTATCTAGAATTTGGCTTTAGGGGGTCCGTAGTAGGGTCAGGTTCATAAAAAAGAAAAACAATTTAGGATTAATCAACATTACTATTTTTAATATAGCTGAAAAACGCGTTATAACATCCAGAAATCAGTCCCATTAAAATAAACGGTAATAACACAATAAAAATACGAGTTGTTGAAACATTTTTAACAAGATACTGACTGACTGAGTTAATTTTGCTATATTTCAAATTTCAAACGCATACCCTAATACTGCTTAATAAACCTGTTTGTATATTTAAAAAAAAGCTACTATTACATTATCTAACAGAACTGAAAAAAATATAACAGAACAGCCTAAAAATTAACAAAATTCTTTAATTTTTTCGACCCTCTCGAGGGGGTGTCCGGTCGCATTCATCACCCCCGTAAATACGCCCCTGACCGTATCCTCTCATGTAGAGAATTCCATTATTTCATTAACACTTTCTCCTATTCACTGGAGATCTACTCCTCAGGTAATCTGCCTTGTATCTGAATCTCATATATGGCACAACTCCCATTATACGAACGCGAATGTTCAATTCTTCTTTAAAATTCCTAAGCGTCGCGGGTAACTTGTAGCAGGTAAACCCTCTACTCTTAGCGCCTCTGTCTAAGTAGTTTTACAACTGACGTTTAATTTCTTACAATTCGGAATTGTCGTCAGAAGCTAAACAGTTATAAAGAAGCTATTGTCAGAAGTCAGTCCTTACCATTGCTATTGTCAGAAGTCAGAAGCTATTGTCCTTACCATAAAAAGTTATTAAACAAAATATTGACAAAATAGATTTTTTTTATTTCGTGGTCAAAACGTCCTACGACTTTGTCCGATGCCCAGCCTTGTTGTCTGTCGTTGTAGTTTTCATCGTTTAGTCCTCTGTCGCTCATTGATCTTCTAACGCCCTCTATTCATGTCTTCTTGGGTCTTCCTTTCTTTCTGTGCTCTCTAGATATCCACCTCATTGTTTTCTTTGGTAGTCGGTCTTGATCTATTCTTTGTAAGTGTCCGTACCAGATCAGATTAGATTAGTTGTTTTTCTTCAATGCAGTCGAAGGACTGTCTTTTGTACGCCCATTTCTTCTTTGATCGTTTCATTTCGTATTTGCTCTAACCTTGAAGTTTTAGCAGCTCGTCTCAAAGCATCCATTTCTGTAGCTTCTAACTTTATTTTTACCTTTTCTTGTGTTCTCCATGTTTCGGATCCGTACATCAACGTGCGTTTAACCATACTATCGTATATTCTTTTCTTCCTTTCTTTTCCAACTTCTGTGCTCCGTAGAACCACATTCAATGATCTAATTATTTGTTTCGCTTTGTTTATTCTTTATTTTATATCAACATTATCTATACATTCCTAGTTAAAGTTTATTCCTAAGTATTTGTAGCTGTTGCATTTTTTATACGTTCGTTGCTTTCTATGATTAAATCTGTTGTTTCTTCACTGACACACAGATACTGCGTTTTTTCTACATTTATCAGTAACCGATTAAAATCATATCACAGCAATGTCAATCTTACAGACGTTAGGAACAACACATAAGAATAAACATAGACAATAATGAAAAAAATTTACATGTGAGTGGTGGTAGAAAGAACACAGCTATTTACATACGGAAGAACACAGCTGTCCAGCCGTTGTTAAGTCTTCCAACAGTGTTTTTCAACCGCCACTCACAGAAAATAATTTATTTTACATTGTTTTGTAGTCTATTCTTGAATGTCGTTCCTAATGTCTGTGAGTCGTGGATTGTTATGATAACAATTTCACCGCTCGCAACCTCGCGTAGTTATTAGATAGCTGGTTTCTTCCTTCCAATGACGGAACGTAAGTTGTATCACGGACAGGTAGCACAAAGGTCGCATACCTAATGTTTCATCATCATCTTCTCATAACGGCATAGACAACGTGCTGCCTGTTCCGCCTTCAAAGATCCTCCGGCCATCTCTTCCTGGTTGTACCCACAACCCGTGTCTCATAGGTTTATTTTTCCAGGCTTGTTTGGCCAGTCTTGAGTCTGACATTCTTTCCAACTATTCTTTCGACCGTTCTTTACAATCTTTCAATTTTTCACTCAAGTTAAAAACTCGAAACTCTTCTCATATCGCCTTATTCCTTACACGGTCAAGTTTGGAACACCTTTTAACTCCTTTTAAGAACGCCATTTCCGACGCCTGTATTTTACCATCTTGTTTCTTGGTTGCTGTCTATAAAACACCCATAGGACAGTGTACAGGGACTGCCATAACTTCCTACAACTTTAATTTTGTGTACCGACGCACCTTGTTTCTAAAAATACAAGGGTCATTTCATAAATAATGTACATAATTTTTTTTTTATTTGCTTACATGTTTATTTTCTGACAACATCTCTTTACAGTCCTTCAATATAGTCTCCCTGCTTCTCAATTACCGTGTTCCAACGTGTAGAAAGCTTTGCAGTTGCCATCTTTGTTCATCTGACGAATGGCTTGGGTAACGGCGGCAGAAAGCTCTTCAAGAGATGAATAACGATGTCCTCGTATGGGTTGTTTCAACTTTGGGAATAAGTCAAAGTATGGAGGACTCATGTCAGGACTGTAGGGTGGATGAGGAACACTTCCCAACCGTATTAAAAAATAAAGGCGACATTGCTTCTGTTCAGTACTCAAGCAGTGAGGGACCCATCGCGCAGAAATTTTTCTCTTCTTCAAATTTTGTGTCAGAATTCGGAATACGGACGTTGTTGAAATTCCTGTCGCTTCAGAAATTTCCTCACATGTCACACGACGATATTCTTCAAGAGCATCTGCCACAAGTTTCACGCTTCTTTCATCTGTTGCTGTTTTCGGCCTTCCTGGTCTTGCGTCGTCGTTTATGCTTACACGACCTTCAAGAAAACGATTTACCCAGCGAGAAACTGTACTACGGTCCACTGTTAACGCACCGCACACTTCACTTAAAGCATTGTGAATTTCGGTTGGGTTTTTGCCACGTAAAGTTTTGATCTTAATGTATGATCTTTGATCCTCAACAGTCACAGTACCCGAGACCGGTGCAGGCTCCATTTCTAAATCGCGTTATTATAAAACAATACACGGTATTGATGAAACAAAAGCACGTGCTTTTTCCTCAAGCCTTGAACTACAACTGACGTAACAATCACTATCGACGCGTCCTTCACTACGCAGTGTTGCCAACCTGTGCATTATTTATTAAATGTCCCGTACGTTCGATTTTCCCCCAGATCATCTAGAACTTACCTAACTTAACATCAATATCATAATTCCTATCATAGGCAATGTCGTTCCCCAGATAATAATTAAAGTGGCTCGCCTGTTGTAAAATTTGATCATTAAAAATTATTTTTGTTCTTATTGACATCTTGTCTTGAAATGACATTTTTCTAAATGGTTTTCAACAATTGTTTGTAATCTTTTGGTCTTTCATTCAAATTAAACCTTGTAATTCTTTCTTATGACTTCATTCTTTATTCGATCAAGTTAAAACGTCTTTTAACTACTCTTAAGAATGCTATTTCCAGAGTCTGTATTTTATGTTCTTGTTTCTTGTTTGTCGCCCACAATGCATACCTATAGAACAGTACAGAAACAGGCTTAACTTTTAATACTTTAATCTCCTTGTTAAATCTATCTTTAAAACTTTAACTTTAAATCTATCTGGACGTAACTTGTTTCTAAAAATACGATTCATCGTCCCATACAGCTAATACTTGAAAGCAGATAAACAGAATGCCTTGGGAAGTATCGTTGAGCTAACACTGATGATGATGGCGATGATCAGTGTAACATTGACAACATGGCTTTCCTACAAGACTTCTAAAAGCTACGAATAAAATCATTCTTTAGTTCTGGAGAAAGCTAATAGAGCGAGCCACGTCAGCTTTAAACGTGGCAACCACATCGACGCTTACAGAGCACGTATTCAATAATGGCACTGACATTCTCTAACCAACCACCACTTGCTAGCATAATAAATCAATTAGAAAAAAAGCCACAAAAGCAATGAGAATTTATTTTGCCTGTTGTTGAATCGTTTTAATTTCTGTTTAGACAAAAATAAATCAGTCGCAGCATTCGTAAACTTTGCCGATAACTTTCTGTACCCACCCTTGCGCGCGTCAAACAATTAGACATAACGAGTTAGTTTTGTTTGAGACAGACAAAGGAAAAAATTACAAAGGAAGCATTTCTCCTTTCCAAGCGTATTTCGGGGGGCGTTTACTTGTTAGTGTGCGCGAGAAGAAAAGCAAAAAATAAAACAAAGAAGAAAAACTTACTAAAACAGAAGCAATATATTTTCCGACGTCATTGTTTAAATCTGTGTTTGCAGAAACTCTAAATTTTTTCACCCACAAAGTTCAAATAAATTGAAGCTGGTCTACGGTTGTTCAGTCATACGAATTTAAGAAAACAAATTAAGAATCCATTTCATAGTGTTACTACTGTGAATTCACTGTGTGCAATTAATTATATACTATAATACTTATAACTATTTTACCTCAAGATGTATTTTTTCTTTAGGGACATGTTTCGGGAGATCCTGTTCTCCCATCTTCAACCTTCGCCATCTTACTTCTGGTGCAGTATTTGTGTGTTGGCTTCTGGATGTTATTATGGTGGTTTGTTGGTCTTTGGTCCTTCAATGTTGCATTATTGTGTGTGGTTGTGGTATCTGTTTTTGTATTTTGTGTATTTTCGATGTTGAGTGCTTTGAATATTGTGTCATGTTTTGTATTGATTTGTATTTGTTCTGGTATTAATTTGTTTTGTGTTTTATGTTTGTAAATCTGTAAATTTTCCCAAATGTTCATTATGGTGCCTTTGTGTGGTATATGTTTTATTAGTGTTACATTGGTTATGTCTGGGAATTCATGTCCTGTGTTTATTGCATGTGTGGCTAAATTGGATTTATATATGTTTGGTTTTTTGTATGCATTTAGGTGTTCAAAATAACGTTTTTTCAGCTGTTTTTTTGTTTGTCCTATATAACATTTATTGCAATCTTGGCATTCAATTTTGTATATACCGTTGGTTGTTGTATTATCTTTGTTGTGTGAGTTATTTAGATTTTGTAATTTATTTTTATTAGTTTTGTATGCTATTTTTATATCTGTGTTTTTAAATAGTTTTGTTAGTTTTGACATTTTATTATTTATATATGTGAATGTGGCCCATTTTTTGTTGTTGTTATTATTTATGTGTTGTTCAGTTTGATTAATTCTTAATTTTTCAGTTTTTATTTTGTATTTGATTTTATTTTCTATTTTGATCATAGTATTTTTATTGTATCCATTTGCATAACCAATTTGGTATATTATATTTCTTTCTTTGTCAGTTTCTTGTTTGTTTAGGGGTATTTTGTACATTCTGTTAAATAACGAATAAAATGCTGCCATTTTATGTTGTGGTGGGTGGTCAGAATGGTTAGGTATAATGATGTTAGTGGAAGTTGGTTTTCTATATATTGCATATTGTATGTGTTTGTTGTATCTTGTGATGGTTATGTCTAAATAGTTGATTTTGTTATGTTTTTCTTTTTCTTCTGTGAATTGTATTTTGGGATGTATGTTATTGACAAACCACCATAATAACATCCAGAAGCCAACACACAAATACTGCACCAGAAGCAAGATGGCGAAGGTTGAAGATGAGAGAACAGGATCTCCCGAAACATGTCCCTAAAGAAAAAATACATCTTGAGGTAAAATAGTTTTAAGTATTATAGTATTATATACATCAAGAAACGGACTGTAGCAGAAAGTGATTGAAATTAATTATATGAAGATGAAGGTACACAATCTCTGTCTCAGTCCGTCTGTCTACCTCTCTCCCTCACACTGTGATTACTGTGATTTCTGTGTTACTGTGATCACTGTGGTTACTGTGATTACTGTCATTACTATGATTACTGTGATTACTGTGATTACTATGATTACTGTGATTACTGCGTTACTGTGATCACTGTGGTTACTGTGGTTACTGTGTTACTGTGATTACTGTGATTACTGTGATTACTGTGATTACTGTGTTACTGTGATTACTATGATTACTGTGGTTACTGTGTTACCGTGATCACTGTGGTTACTGTGATTACTGTGTTACTGTGATTACTATGATCACTGTGGTTACTGTGTTACTGTGATTATTGTGATTACTGTCATTACTATGATTACTTTGATTACTGTGATTACTATGATTACTGTGATTACTATGATTACTATGATTACTGTGATGACTGTGATTACTGTTATTATTATGATTACGATGATTTCTGTGATTACTATTATTACTGTGATTACTGATTACTGTGTTACTGTGATTACTGTGGTTACTGTGATTACTGTGGTTAATATGATTACTATGATTGCTGTGATTACTGTTATCATTATGATTACTATGATTACTCTGATTACCATGATTACTATGATTACTCTGATTGCTATGTTTACTGTTATTACTGTGATTACTATGATTACTGTGAATACTATGATTACTGAGTATATCAGCCCACATACTCATCCAGTTACATGTTCATCCAGGATCAACCCGACGTCTGAAGGACCTGTAGTCGACAGGAAAGGGAAGTGAACCTATATTATTTATGTACAATAAAACAACGAAAGTTATTTAAAAGGAAGACTATGATTGCTGTGATTACTGTGGTTACTGTTATTACAGAGTTACTGTGATTACTGTGATTACTGATTACTGTGTTACTCTGATTAATGTGGTTCCTGTGAGTTCTATGATTACTGTGATTACTGTGAATACTGTGGTTACTATGATTACTGTGATAACTGTGGTTACTGTGATAACTGTGGTTACTGTGATTACTGTGGTTACAGTGATTACTATGATTACTGTGGTTACTGTGATTATTATGATTACTGATATTACTGTGGTTACTGTGATTACTGTGATTACCGTGATTACTATGTGTTGCGTTGAACTAGCTGTCCCCTTGCGTAGCTTGGGGTTAACGGCTGTACACACTTTAAACCATAAGCTGGGTTTAAACAAAATATAAAACGATAAAAGTGGACTGTATAAACGGTTTATTATAAAAACAGATTAAATCATATTCATGCGATTCTGCGAAACCGCGCGTGCCCGTACGACTGCATATCTAATAACTAAGGTTAATTAAAATTGAATCGATTAAATAGTTAACATATTGACGGCCGTAAATTGAATTCGCGTAACTCACGCGCGGAATAGGCTCTTTCTTGTTGGAGCTCCGTGAGTCGACTGCTAGATTGGAAAGGGGGTGGCGGGACCGACCATAGCTGGTCGGGCGATAAGCGATATGCAGCCGACGTCACAGGCGAATCATGGTTTTTAGGTCTGAATATACTGTAACCCCTCTTTCTATTTTTATGCTTTATAAAAAAAAAAAACTTTTTTTTTTTAGAAAGTGGGGCCACTAGTTATTTAAAACTAGGCGGAAGGCCTAGAGGAAGCAAAAATGCGCTGGGTCCAGTGAGACGGGACTTGCAATTAAAACTCGGTCGGTAAACAGCAATAACAACCTTTTATTAAACTTTCTTAATTTCCATAAACCATGTTATACATATGCATGTATGTGTAATTAATTATAATTCAAGAATTTCCCATTATTTGTTTAATACATCATAATCCAGAAAAATTTCAATATCACCTGTAAGTTCAATTATAACATGTAAATATCATTCCTTCACATAATTCCCCAACATATATATATATATCAATCTTATTCATTATTTTAACACATAATTCAAACACATAATATAACATGTATACCTACCTATACATCACATAATCACAGACAAATTACAATTATAAAGCCTGGCGCACCGCCTGCATCTTCCTATCAAATACATACATGAAGGTAGAGAAAATCTGGACTTGCCACAATAACAAGAAGCTACAATTACAACTCAAGGTGCCAGCACAGCCTGTATAAATTTTATAAAATTGTAAAATCTTTAATTTTAAAAAAGAATAAAAATTTAAAGCAAATCTGAATCGATCATAACAGCACCCCTTTTACATTTTATAATGTCAGCAGACAGACTAAGAACAGTAACACTTCTGTCAGATACAGATATACTTATAACTTGAGACAACATTTGTAAAAGGTAATGATAATAGAATAATAATACTTAATGTTGTTAACAAAATAATAATATATAATATTTAATTTGCAATGAAATATAATGATAAGTTAAACTTGCTATAATGACAGGCAAAATGTAAAACTAGTGGATTCATATAATCCACAGGACATTTGTCCCAAGAAGGTTAAATGTTTAGAAATAATTCGTTCTTTAATCATAATGGTTTGATAATAAGCAAAATTTAACTAACAAGTATAGCAAGTAAAAGCCAGAACACCTGAGTTACAATAACAAGTACCGCCTGTATATTTCATTCCATATAAAATTTGATGATCTCTGAATATTAGTTATATATATAGGCCTTAAAAAAAATAAAATTTAATATCAGCCATCTGTGCATATATAAAATTAAAACCATGTTGCATGCTAGCAGCTGTAGGAGTGTGCCAGAATAGGCCTGACCTGACAAGGTCTGACCAGTAGGAAACCTGCATAAAACGGCACCAACAGGTGCCTAACTTGTGCCCAGAAAATCTATTTAGAAATTAACACCCGGAAACAGCATGAAAAACAAAAACCCCCAGCCCTTAAATACAGGAAAATAATTAAATATGAACCCCAGTAATACTTAGAAGACATCTGAACCAGCCGGTTCGGAATCAAGAAACTCATACCTTATACTTAATTTTAAAGAACAAATTACCCTTACAACATTTGCACTCAATATCTAAGAAAATAGCTCTGGGACGCTCCCACAGTGCAGCTCACAATTACAGTGATATAACAGTATTAACATGAATAATGTTAATAGTAAATGTCCTGGTGACACACCCTCGATTTAACTATCTAGCTGAATAAGCAAATTGTTCTAGCACAATTCGTCACACTGATGTTCTGCGGGCCAGGCTAAAAATAAGAAAAGAGTTCATATCACCTTATCTGAAGTGGCTGTATCACATAGTTATTGGTAGCTAGCTCCCTCCTCGGCACAGACAAAGTTCAGGTGGTTCATGGCTGGTGAAGGCGGCAGTACACCAGCTGTGGCCAGATCTCCGTTTCTAGGGCGAGAACCCGGGAAGTCTCAAGCACTTAGCCTGCCATAGGAGAAGAAAACTGCACACGTAAACTGTCCGAGGTAAGAAGCTGCTGTTTATTCGATGGAGAAATGATGACGACTGGTTTGTTTACCAGCTGCCATCACGAAACCTAAGCTTCGCCACCAGATCGCGTCGTCGTCGCGGCACAGCCTGCGAAATTGCGTTTACCTTACTCGTGCCGCGACAATTATCCGCAGACGAAAACCAGTAGGGCATTTCTCCGAACGCCGGCTCGTGCAAACGCCGGCACAATACTGCCCGTCAAAAATCGAAGATCTCGATTTTTCCCGAGCTTGATGCTGTGAGCATTTTACTCACCCATGACGCCAACAGCGGCTACATAAATTGGTTGTAACACATAATTGAATATAACACGTAAATTGAATAGAATACATGAATCGCATAAATCACATAAATTGAATACGATTCATAAATTGAATATAATACATAGATTGAATAAAATACATGAATTGCATAAATCACATAAATTGAGTACAATACATAATTGAATAGAATACATAGATTGAATAAAATACATGTATTGATTGCAATGCATAAATTGAATGGCATGCATGAATCGCATAAATCACATAAATTGAATACAATACATAACTGAATAGAATACATGAATTGACTACAATGCATAAATTGAATGGTATGCACAAATCGTATAAATCACGTAAATTGAATGCATTACATAAATTGAACAGAATACATAGATTGAATAAAATACATGAATTGCATTAATTGAATAAAGTCCTCTGCACAAGGCAGCATTACTGAGGACCAGAACAATAATACCCCTTCGCATAGAGTGAAACCCACACGAGTGACGACAATCCTTATTCGTTGGACACAGGTAAAGCACACACCTTATGAATAGGTCGACGCAACATACCACGGGAAGTGGGGACGTCAACGACGCGCACCAACTGGTCGTCGCCCATGAAAACCTTAGCGACCACACCCAAATTCCAGTGTAATGGAGGGGCGTTATCCTCTATAATTATGACCACATCACCCTCCACGAGGTTTCCCTTGGGTGTCTGCCATTTATTACGCTGTTGAAGCTGGTCCAGGTAGTCCTTGTACCACCTGCTCCAGATAAATTGTACAAATTTCTGGAGCAATTGCCAGCGTCGCAGTTGGTTGCAAGGAATGGTCGGGGAGGGCTGTCAAGCCGAGCCAATTAAGAAGTGTCCGGGTGTAAGGGGCTGCGGATCCCTAGCATCAGATGAGATGGCAGAAAGAGGACGGGAGTTCAAACACGCCTCAATTTGAGTAAGGATCGTGTATAATTCCTCAAAGGTAAGAATGGTGGCGCCAATGGGGCGGCGCAGATGATGCTTGACGCTTTTTACACCACTCTCCCAAAGGCCGCCGAAGTGCGGTGAGGAGGGTGGAATGAACGACCACTTGAAACCCTGCGCTAGTGAGAATGAGTTCCAAATTCCTCAGAAATTACTCGTTTTAAATTCCTCAGAGGTAAATAATTTGTATAACTCGCACAAAGTGGAACTCGCGGCCTAAAATTAGTGCCGTTGTCAGACATCATTTCCCCGGGAATGCCGCGGCGGGCTATGAATCGTTTAAAGGCGGTAATAAATGCCTCAGCAGTCAAGTCAGACACCAATTCCAAATGAATCGCCTTCGTAGCGAGACATACAAACAAGCATATGTATGGCTTTGAGGTAGTCTTGGATCGCTGCCCGCCATGACGGATCACGATAGGGCCGCCGTAACCTACAGCAGACGAAGAAAAGGCCTTGGTCAATACCACTCTTGACGAAGGCAACCGACCAAGTTGCTGCGTCTGCTTGTGGGTTCTGAAGCGAAAGCATTTGATGCACTTACGTATGACAGAACTGACTACAATATTGCCGTTGACGATCCAATACCTTTGACGAACAGAACTATGCGTTAACTGAACGCCGGCGTGAAGCAGCCTCAAATGCTCAGCCTCTATTATTAATCTAGTGAGGTGGGCCTTTGGGTGCAGAATAATCTGATGCTTAGTATCGTAAGGCAACTCGGAATGTTGGAGACGACCGCCAAGCCGAAGTAACCCCGAATCGTCGATGAATGGATCAAGAGAGATAATTTTGCTAGATTTTGATAGATTGCCATTCTTTATCTCAATAATCTCCTTGTGAAAGTACGTCAATTGAGATTGGCGTATAAAGAAATTTAAAGTGTTGTTTAATTCCTCCCTGGACAGTCGCAGGTCATGTCCCGAACCAGAGGAATTCGATCTCAGATTATAGATAAATTTGAAGCAATAGCTGATAACGCGTATCAATCTCTGAAGAGTGGAAAAGTCTTCACTTATATCAGTAGCGACGACGCTAACCATACATTCAAGAATTGCCGATTGTTTTTGTTCAGATCGGCACTCCCGTATGGTGGCCGAATCATTTGTGCTGAATTTGGGGTGGCGAATTGGATCTTGCAAAAGCCATGCCGGACCATGCCACCACAATTGGAAGTTCCGCAATTTGTCTGGATGACAACTACGAGAAAGAACATCGGCGCGGTTATCCTGGGACTTCACATGATCCCAGTCAGCGTTATTGGAACCCTGCTGGATTTCAGTCACACGATTGGCGACGAAGGTCTTCCACCTGGAGGACTCAACGTGTATCCAGTGGAGGGCGACCATGGAGTCGGACTACAGATGGATCTCATGAGCATGTATGTTCAATGCACGAATAACCTTTTGAAGCAAACGGACAAGCAGAAGACAACCTCATAGCTCAAGTCTGGGCAGTGTACTTTGTTTTAGGAGAGCTACCTTGAATTTCGAACACAGTAAATTAGATGAGACACGCCCATTATCATATACAATTCTTGCGTATATGCAACAGCCATAACCCTCACAGGAAGCATCCGCGAACCCGTGAATTTGAAACGATCTCATGCATGGGCTAGACTTTATGCAACGGTTCACATTAAATCTTATTGACTAGATTTAATTTACTATACAATTCCCTCCATTTGGGGAGAAGAGAATCTGATAAGACCTCATCCCAATTCGTTTTTGCTTTCCAAAGCTGCTGCATGAAACGTTTATATAGAAAAACTACGGGTCCAAGTAGACCCAACGGGTCATAAATGCCCGCAATTACTGAAAGAACAGTTCTTTTGGTAAACGCCTCATGGCAAGGTTTGAGCGTTGTCTTATAAACAAACATATCGGAACCGTTGTTCCATAGTAGCCCTAAAGTGCTCACATTTTCACCCTTGTTTAGGGGTATGGCAGTGCCGCATTGGTTTATGATTTCTTGGCTGTTGGAAGACCATTTGTGCAGGGGAAACCCATACTGTCGAAGTAATTCGCTTAAATCCGATCTCAACCGTTTTAGCTCATCTACATCATCGCAGCCGGTAATTAAATCATCGACGTAGAAGTCGTTAGCAATAACTCGGCATGCCGAGGAAAACTGATTGAGGTTGTCATTCGCAACCTGGAATACACACCTGGTAGCAAGAATTGAAGCGCTGGCTGTGCCATAAGTCACAGTCCTGAGCACGAAATGTTTCAACTCCACGTCGGGGGAATCCCGCCAAAATATTCTTTGGAGGTTGCAATCGCTTGAATCGACCAAAATTTGTCTAAACATCTTCTCGATGTCGGACGTTAAGCCATAGAAATGGGTCCTAAATATGAGTATAATAGAAAAAATGTCCTGCTGTATTGTCGGCTCTACCAATACCGTATCATTAAGCGAACGGCTACTAGCGGATTTTGCGGACGCATCAAATACCACGCGGAGCTTTATAGTCAGAGTTGAGTTCTTGAAAACCACGTGATGGGGTGAGTAATATTTGTAAACACCTCGTTACTCAACGTCTTGTAGCTTCTTTAAAACGTTCAATAACTACGCGTTTCAAGGATGTACACGTGACTTGGAGACTATAATATAATGAAAAGATAGCCTATGTTTACTATTTTAAAATTTGTCCCCCTCTCTCTCTAACACACACACACACACACACACACACAGACGCGCGCGCGCGCGCGTATGTGAATATATATTATATATTCAAACACTTTTTCCTACAATCTGTTTCTTGATGTATATAATACTGTATATATAATCTCTTTACCTCAAGATATTTTCTCCTTATTTGGAACATGTTCGTGAACCCTTGTGTTCCCATCTTCAGCCTTCCTGATTTTGAGTCTTGTGAAGTGTTTGTGTGTTGGTTGGTTGTTGTTGTGGTTTCCTGTTGGCCTCTGGTACTTTAAATTGGTATTATTCTGTGTGATTGTGGTGTATGTATTAGTATTTTGTGTATTTTCGATGTTGAGTGCTTTGAAAATTATGTCATGTTTTGTATTGATTTGTATTTGTTCAAGTATTAGTTTGTTTTGTGTTTGTATATTTGTAAATTTTCCCAAATGTTCATTATGGTGCCTTCCCGAAACACTTAAGCTTACTGGTTAAAAGAGTGTACGCATAATACACTAATTTAGCAGTAGCAACGTCTGTTCTTGGTGAGAATATATAACCTTGCTTGTGGGGAACATCTAAACGCCCGAAAGCGACCCTGAGACCGGACTATCAACCCACGTAGTTATCCAGATACAGGATCATCAAGTATCAACCCGCCTTCAGAAGGATCTCCAGCCGACATAAAAGGGAAGTGAACCTATATTATTGGTGTACAATAAAAAAAAGAAAATTATTTAAATGAAAGACTTTATCACGTCGTAAAGACATTAATATACCTTTACCTTTTAACTTTTAAGACATTATAGTAGGTTTTTTATAAAAAAATCTTTAGATATTAATTTATTTCAGTGTATAGAGAGAAATTTTTAGTTGTATTACAAGGGTCAACAGAGACAGATTAATTATTTTTTTATAAACTGTATTAAAAGCTCAATAGATTGTTATAAAAGAATAGCATCATTAATAAATCTACTTCATTCCCGGACACTGCCTCTCGATTACTTATATACGACACCTGTACATCGCAATATACGTACATACATATTGTAATAATATAAATTACAAAATTTTATTTTTCATTAAAATGATTTATTTAGTTCTTTTTTCTATAACATTTTTTAATTCTTTACTTGAAAATTATATTCTTTAACAATTATGTGTAGTTCTCGATTTACTGTGTAGTACGATATAATTTTAATTTATTAGTTTCTTATGAATATCACTACCTTCTACTATCTCACAGTATGTTTGCTTATTGTATTAACTATTTCTATTATAATAATAATTTCCTATTAGTTACAATATTTTCTCTATGTTTGTACAGATTAGTACACTTCTTTTACCTTAAAACACTATCACTTTTTTTTATAAACTAACTCTTAATATGTTAACATTTATCCTCTACATTTATATATTTACAGGTCACTACATTTACATATTAATTTCACGGGTGATCTTCCTCTGGGAATAGTCAAGTCTTAGTCATTAAAGGTTGGGTCATTGTCAATTGGTAATGTAGTTATTATATTTTATCTCATTTTCTTTACATTTGGCTAACAGAATATTTTCTGAACAAAAGCACACCTCAGAATACCTGACTAACTGAAATATTATCTTTCAATCGTTATATGTTAGTGTCTTTTCCCGATTCTTTAATTTCTACCATGCTTCTTTGCATACAATATAAAATAAAATTTGTACATGGGTATCAAAAATCAGGCTGAATTTTGATACAACAAGGGTGCCAGTAACACGGTTCACTGGCATATAAACACTGTGGTCCTTCAGTTCAGTAGTTCGTCAGTGTAGTCAGCACTACCCAAACTAACATACGTAGTCCAGACACGTATCACAAATACTGCGTGCCCGGAGTAGTCAACGCGATCTGCCGGCAAACAGTGTAAACAATTTCTTTTACCCGGCCGAGCTCCAACCTAAAATATTGGATTGCCTCCTCCATTACGAAAGTTCATTGGACGAACGTGTTCTTCTTCTTATTCATAACCCAAACACAAACGTAAGTAAACACAATATTTTTCCGCAAATATTTTGTAGATCATCGGCCACTTAAAATTTTTTTTCTTCTCGACTTCATAAGGCATGGTGTCACAATGTTTGTAGTTTTTTTCAGAAATTTTCCGTCTGAATTTTGTTTTTCTGCAACCGTTAAACGTCCATCACAATTGGTGTGTTTGCTAGTTAACGGGTTATACGGTGTGTCCGTTAAGTAGTGTTACTTTCTGAAAAATAACGGAAGATATCCCAGTACCACCTCTCAAGACGTGAGGAGCAGAGGAAAAGGGATATCATAAGACGACGAACCCGACTTCATCCTGTAGAATACTGAGTCTTTAACACAATTGAAGTGCTAAAATAGTTATTTAAGAAACAGCTAAAAATAATAATTAAAATATCATTGCCTACTAATTATTATTGTTAAGACGGTGTCAGCGATCGTTGTATTGTACTGTAGAAACAGATTAACTGACACAAATGAAGCCACAAATTCTTTTTCTTCGGCTCTACAGTCCAACGTGAGCCCTCGCTTCCAACATCTATCTTCTCCAGTCTCCTGTCCATTGTCATCTCAGTGTAAGCTCTCACATCCATTCTTCTAATATCTTCTAGCACATCATCCAACCATCTTACGCTAGGTCGGCCCCACTTTCTGCCAGTACAATATATTTAATCATATCGTGTAGCAGATCTGTTTGTTCGCAGAACAGACTAGACCTCTCTCTCTTACAGTACAAGAGGATTCATTGGCAGAACTTACAACAGTCAGTTCATTAAAATTACAGTTTTCGAAATTACAGCTAGCTGACTTCTGGTTATATGTAATGAATGACTATTCTGGACTCGGGAAACGAGCTTTGAAGCGTTTAACTGTGTTTTCCTCTACGTATCTGTGTGAAACTCCAGTCTCCCTGCTCAGGTATTTAAAGTCAAAATAAAGAAATAAATTTGATGTCGAGAGTTAATACTGAAATTATCAGACATTAAACCCAATATTAATGAGCTAATTATGCAAAAGCAGCTTCATTGTTCACATTAAACTATGTTTGATATCATCAATATTACAATTTTGCAAATTAAGATAATTTTGATTTTAATACATTTTAATTAAAATATAAGAGTTTCTATCTTATTTACTGTTTGTTTTATTTCAGATCTCAGACGGGGTAAGTGAAATTTTAAATTATTGGGGGGGGGGATCTGCGGACTAAAAAGTTTGGGAACCACTGACCTAGAACGTTATCTAATTCCGCCGCGCAAATGTACGCTCAAGGTGTCACGTAGTCACTCGGCGAGATGGTGCTATTTATTTTCTTATAGTAGCGTTCTAAAAGTTGCCTATAATGATGATTTAATTTCATTAAGGACTGACCCATGGGTAAAGCACTTCACAAAAGCTGCCATCACGGTAACAAGGATAACTAACGTTTTTTATCGTCTTATAACTTAGACGTGGCGTGCTTCCGCCTTTGGACTGCTATATGTACGAGATCTGTAAATTAAGTAGTGAGACTAATTCACTAAAACCTTTTACTTACAATCAAACTATATCTAGACTCGAACGCCTTCATAATAGTTTCCTTGGGAAGCCACACAGCGCTTAAACGGTTTGGTTTTTCCATTCTTCATAGCGGTGCTGGAACTCAGAAACTGGAATCTCCTTCAATTGGTTGGTTACTTTTTTTTAATGTTGTCTGTCTCCCTAAAATGGTGTCTTTTGAAATGTTTTTTTTTTTGTAATCTCGGGAAGAGAAAATAGTTACAGGGACTCAAATCAGGTGAATAAGCGGGCTTTTCAAAAGTAATATTTGTCTTTGCCAAAAACTCATGAACCGAGAGTGCTATGTGACAAGGTGCATTGTCATGCTGCAGCATCCAGGTGTTGACGATAGCTGGTCTCACGCGGTCAACTCTTTTCCGCAGCCTGTAGTAGTGTGGTTCAAATTTAATTGTTCCGCAATGATTCTGACGGTTAATCGACGGACTGTCAGACCGCACCAAGTCCCTGAATCGATCAACACTGTCGTCAGTTCTTCACGTTGACTGTCTTCCAGAGCCTGGATCATCCTTAATTGCCGGCCATCTGAAAATGCTTTAAACCGTCTGAAAACCTGTGCTCTTAACAGAGATTCACCTCCATACGCTTTTGTGAATTTTGTGAAAGTCTCAGTACCATTGTGCCCGGGTTTAACACAAAACTTGATTGCACAACGTTGCTCGTAATTGATGCCATTCACTTTTATAACGCACAACAAATACTCACTTCACAAAAACCTTGTTTATTTTCACGTGGCAACAATAGACAATAAATATTAATACTCAATACCAATCAGCTGTTTACCTAACCATCTGTGTTAATGGAAACTTTACACTGTTGCCATACTGATCGCTTCATGATTAGCCTCATTACTTAACAGACCTCGTATATGGGATTCAGAAGCCAATAAAGAGGACTGAAAACAAAAGGAAACACACGTACATGGATAGATTTGTAGAAACAGAAAAATGACGGAAATTGGTACCGCATATTTACTATGGCCGGGCGTATAAGGTGAAAAAAGAGAGAGAAGGGGACTACACACACAGAATGAGGGGGGAGAGTGGTAGAGACTACACCCACACGCAATCACTTATTTTCGTCTAACAATTGCTTGGCAACTCTGAAAGTGGTACGCACCATTGAGAACGTTTATTTCCACTTTAAAAAGTCCACACGGCCAGTTCCCCGTGGCGTCGTTAACTGACACTGTAGCCTAAGGTTTTTCATTACACACACAATTAGTTCGTAGATACCCACAGTTCTGTGAGACACGTGTGAGACTCTTAACATGTGGTACGAAGAAAAACGTACAAAACAAAAACTAGAATTTTTAAATGAAATATATATGATTCTTTGTCCTCTATTTATTTTCTATTATCATCTTCAACGTCCTGCACTGTCTTTCTCTCTGAAAGATTTTTTTTTAACATGATAATGTTTTTAGGCTGGGAGTCATTCCACAAAAACGTAACGTCATCGAAAAATGTAACGCTTCCAAACTTTCGATTCCCCACAGTCTAGAAATCTTCGGTCTCTGTCGTTTTAACATGATAATGTTTGTTATATAGTAAATATATTTGTTATATAGTAAATATTTGTTATATGCACGTTATACGTTTCAAAAGCCTAAAAACATTATCATGCTTCGATGTTTCGGTTTCGTCGAAATTTATTTAAATTGTTATAACATAAACAGGTAAGTTTAGCGAATTCTTTAATTTAACTAAAATTATATGCATATTAGTTGACAGATGAAGGTGACGTTACGAATGTGAAGTAGTCGTATTTTTGATACAAACAAATATTGATGAAGCATGAGACCATCGCTCTGATCCCAAGCGAATAAGCGACACAGTTTAATCTCAAAAATCCTTTACGTCCCACAACAAAAAGAAGGAACTAGATCTCTCACAGTTCTGCATGAAAATTGATGATTACAATATTTGGAAAAAGAAAATTCATTTTCTGTTCGTTTCACACCTAAGGTGAAGGAGTATAGCTAATAATTTCTAAACAAGTAAATGTACAATACAATACAATGTATACGTACATATTGACTACACACACACACACACACACACGCACACAATATAAATATCTGATATTCGATTTTAATTTGAGCTAAATTTTCAATAGTTTCAATATTTGTTTACGTGATCAGCTGTTTTGGAGGTTATATTCTTCTTCTTCATCTTCTATTTCTTCTTCTTCTTCAGCCCTGCAGCACAACGTGAGCCCTGGTTCCCAACACCAATCTTCTCCAAAGTCTCCTGTCTATTGCCATCCCAGTGTAACCCAACAAACTTATCCTAGGTCGGCCCTTCTTTCTGCTTTAAAAGACTTGCCCCCTCAGGATTTTTTGGACGTTATATTGAAAATATTTAATTTTTATATTTCATTTATTTTAATAAATTTACAATTTTGAGTATATCAACTTGTTTTGCTTTTAGTTGAGTTTATCCTTTTATTAGCAAATTGTTGTTATTGTGTTTGTGTAAAATATAGAGACGACAATTTGGGTCTACCCCTTTTTCTCCTTGTTGTGGGTGTCCCGTGTCCGTATTTATTTTCGGGCGCCATTTTGTTTAGGACATTCTGTTTAGGTGGCCAAACAATTTCAATCGCTTTACTTTAATGTTTTTGGTGACATCTACTCCTATTCCAGCTCGCCTTCATATTTCATCGTACCTAAGCATATTTAATCTTGTTTAATTACAACTTCTCCTCCAGTACTTAATTTCAGCCACACTTAATCTGTCACTGTTTCTCTTAGATATACTCCGCATTTGTAGTATACAAACTATTGTTACGACGGTCTACTGATCGTCGTATGGTACAGTGGAAAACAAAATACAAGAAACCAATTACGTCACTAATCACCAGCTTTAATATCGCAATTAAATAATTGTCTTACAACGATAGTCTCTTACAACAAATCAAATAAAAATTGTTTACACGCAATAGAATGTCAACTAATATAACCACAATTGCATTACAATTGTTCCGCACGATTATAAAACACATAACACTTAACACATAACCATTTGAACGCACAGAGTAATCGCCCGAATAATAACTGAACTAAGGCCGCAAACGCCTTGTATTTATACCCCGCTCACACAACAGAACATTCCACCTACAATCGCGTTACTTCACGGTGGCCGCTGCGCGAAAAGTGGTGGTAGTGGGGAGACTCAGTGTGCTCAGTTGTAACACTTCATTTCAAAAACGTCCGTCTTACTGTTGCTACAGCCGGTTTAATGGGTCCCCTTAACTATTTAATTATTACAGCTCGGGTTTTACACAGTGTTGACATTTCCGGATTTCATTCAACTAACTATTGTTTATAATTCTGCTCAGTATTACTCGAAATTGTATCAAATATGTATTTCTAATAGCACAATAATGTTATTTGTTACACAATGTAAATAATAAACAATTACTAGTATAAAGCAAGCAAGTGGAATACTAATAAATAAAATAGAGAAATATAAATCTAAAATGACCAGAAATATGCTTTATGCAAGTGCTGCTAAAATAGGACCTAAACGAATAAAGTGGGTATAATATATGTAACACGCATAAAAATATGCATATTTTATATACAATATCACATAAAATCGAGCCCATTAATTTTTCTTGCATTTAATACAATTATTAATAAAAATTTGTAAATTAATATTCATATAATGAATGTAAGTAACTTACAGACTTATAAAGAAGTATATACGAAGTCAGAATGAACTGGGAATTCAGTATCATTCTCCAAGTCCGGCGATGTTTCTCTGTCCAAAATTGCTTCAACACCGAAGATATAGCTGCGATCATCTGAAGAAGATTCCACGCTTGATAGGTCATCGTCGTCGTCATCGTCATCGTCATCTTCGTCTAAGTTAATTAAAAGCCTATCTTGCATTTCATCTATTGATCCTTCTCATTCCAAATATTCGTCTTCAATTTTAATTACATGTTCACACACTGATGTCCATTGTTGTTTTTCTATGATTGGCATGCTTGCCTAGTTAAATCTATTATGTTTTTATTATCAAAAGTGGTGTTGTTTTTGCAACAGAGTGTTTAAGTTGAGCCTAAATAAGTTCTATGGGGTTTAGGTCAGGATGATATGGAAGTAGACGAATAACAGTGTGGCCGTGATTTCCTAAAACACTGGCTATTTTATAGATTTTCTAACGGTTTATTCATTTCTACTAACTTATATAGCTCTGGTTTAAACATATTAGCTTTTTTTTTATTAAATAACCACGGCATTAACTCACTTTTTGAAGACTTTGATGTGGGAAATTTTTCAGATTGGTAATTGTGCTATGGTGCATTATCTAATACTAACACTGAGTTTATGGTAATCCCGGAATTAACTTTTCAACTATCCATTTCTCGAAATTTGTACTATTCATATCCCCATGATAATCACCTGTTTTCTGTCCCGATTTAAAAAACAATAAGGCACCATCGATGGACACTTGATCTGTACCCGCGTGAACTATTATGAATGTCTCCTTTATTTAACTTCACACTCACTCCTTCACCACTTTCGTCGTACCACGACTAATTTACTGCATGAGACGTGTGTATATACGTCTCATCTGTGTAAACGATTGGCCGGTTTTCTGTCCTTATTGTTTTATTTTCCTAAAGTATTCAATTCTTTTTGCCCTTACCTCTTGACGTTTATTTAATAGTCTTCTTTTATTTCTAATCTTCTTCCACTTAAAACCTAAGTTTATAATAACTTTCCTTAAACATGATAAGCTACCTTGAAAGTTCACACCAGACTTCAGAAGTTGATGAAGTTTTCGTAGCGTAGGATGTGTTTTTTGTGTTGTCGTAAAATTGTAAATTGTTCGTCTTATTACACATTTATCAAAATCATCAATATTAGATTTTGTTGACCTCCTCTTTCTTTCTTTACGACGTGTTATAAAGTGTGGTGACTGTCCATTTTCTATTGTTATCCCCTCATTTTTAATACGGCGGATCGTTCTTTCAGAAATTCCTGTTGGTGACGCTATTCGTTTTTGAACCTTTTTTAGTGAAATACTAATTCCATTGTTTTCACCTTCCATAAATTTACACACATTAGAAATGACTTCCCGATCTTGGCTATCACAATCTTTTTACCTAAATTCGATTTAATAGGAGGCATTTTTTCTGATTACGTACTGAAATAAAATGTACTGTAAAAGTAACAATACTTTAAGCAAAATAAAATTTAGTTTAGCTTAACGTGATATCCGAAAACACAACCACAGACAATATTAAATGAAATTTAAAATGTAATTAGACTATTTAGAACACGTCAGAGTCCCAAACCAAACACTAGTTATATTGGAGTGTTAGTGGTCTCAAATATTTCTAATAGTAATTTTGTACAAACCACTATGTTATCTTTGGTATTGATGACCGCCTTCGGCAGTCAAGCCATCTTCAGGTCATTTACCAACGTGGACCTGTGACCACGTTGACCTGAAGATGGCTTGACTGCCGAAAGCGCTCGTTAATACCAATGATAACATAGTGGTTTGTATAAAATTACTATTAGAAATAAACACTAGTAACGATACAATCTAAGTAATTAAATGAAATAGAGGCCTACACGGTAAATGTTTTTGAAAACGCATCAACACTTATGCACTCAGTGAGACGTGCCGCTACACTGACAAAAAACAGGGTTCTGCGCACACTTCTTTCAACAAGGTTGCCGGCCACCATAAAGTACACAAGTAGTGCCATGCATTACCGCTACGGTAAGTCGAAATTGATTGCGGCCTTGAGACAGTGTGCCTGGCTGGCGGCGTCTAGAAAATTCTCGCGGGCGCATGTTGAAATCACGTACGTACCCAACATTACAGCCGGATTCCTCTGGAACATTCGACAAACACGTAGATTGTTGTGCAATGACGTAACACTATTATTGCGCGTACTCTGTACTTACGTATTAATCTATCATTCTCTTGTAAATTGCCTGACCGCAAATAATAAATTACAAGCGCATATAGACCTATGAAATTGCTAAACGACAGAATGAAAAAAAAAACAATTTACAAAAGCCCTTTGTTACGTAATCTACACTCAGGAGGTAATTACGGAGGAGACGAACAGGACCAAACCCCACCCCTAGAGAGTCCGAAAAGTTACAAATCTTGTTACTCTCTTAATTGTTAGGTTATTTGTATTATTTTTTCGGCTGTATACGCTAATAGTAACTCTTTTTTTAGATATACAGTTAAATATACAAACAGGTTTATTGGACAGCATTTGTGTATACGTTTAAAAAATGAAATATCGGACAATCAATTCAGTCAATAAGTATCTTC
This sequence comes from Magicicada septendecula, assembly GCA_034769895.1. Lineage (NCBI taxonomy): Eukaryota > Metazoa > Arthropoda > Insecta > Hemiptera > Cicadidae > Magicicada > Magicicada septendecula. The sequence continues at coordinate 1,402,617,506 of CM068367.1, forward strand.
TAAACACTGTTTCAATAACGTGTATATTTGTTATGTTATTACCTTTTACTTTAATGGGGGATTGATTTCAGGATGTTGTAACACATTTTCCAACCACTTAGAATACAGCACGGTAATCTTGAGTAATCTTAATTTGGTTTTTCTTTTGTGTGAAGCCGAGCCCATTCCTGACTCCCCTTCCAAGACCAAATTCTAGGTACGCCACTGTCTACACGTTATCGTGTTAGCTGAAGCCGATACTTGACAAACTGTTAAGAACTTGAATTTACATTTGAGGGTAAAGTGAGCAAAGTGAACTTATCAGACAGTCTCGAAGCGATAGGACACGCTAAGGTCATCGATTGGATGACGTGACCCTGTTTACCTTCGATAGCATCAAAACCAGCTGACACGAGATGATTACGAACGATAAACCGTTCAATAATTAAGTAATCCTCTCCACCCTCAAATCACAACATGTTTTCACTGCCTGTTACTGAAGAAAAATTGTCTCTGCCGAACAGTATTTCATTGTTACGGGTCTACAGGTATTATTATGTATACCTAATGATAGTATGATATATTGTAATATACACACACTTACTGTTTACTAATGGTACCTATAATATCAAACTTGTATTGTCCTTTATTCATTGTTAATAGCCTAAGATACCATACAATGTATGATATGGTATCTTTAGACTATGAACAATGAATACACTACAATAGAAGATTGATATTATGTATATGTTCCGAAATCGTGTGTGTGTGTGTGTGTGTGTGTGATGCAGGGGTGGATCCAACAAGCACTTTTTAGGGGGGTGAGAAGGGTTGACTTTGGGGGAATTATGTAACGTTAGACGATTCTATAAAGCACAAATGAAAGGAATCAGTGAAGATAAAATTAAAGTATGTTATTTATCAGCAGAATAAAGTTATTAACGTACTAATGTAAAATCATGGCTGTGGTATTTATCACACGCTACTCATTTATGGTAATGTTTCGAACAAAAATCAACTTACTGGTAAGGTACAATTAAAATTTAAAATAATTTTAGAAAACAATCATGTACCTACATAAGGTGATATAAATTACGCATCATATTAACAATCCGAAAACCATTCTACAATCATTAAACGGCGAAAACATTTTGTCTGAAGTGACCACCTGTGGGGAATTTCCGCTGTACATACTATATCAACCCACATACTCATCCAGTTACAGGATCATCCAGGATCAACCCGACGTCTGAAGGACCTGTAATCCACAGGAAAGGGAAGTGAACCTATATTATTTATGTAGTGCAATAAAACAACGAAAATTATTCGAAACGAAGACTGTCATATCAGTGAAGACTTTATAATAAATAAGACTAAAATAACATTTTTATATTAATTTATTTCATTGCATAGAAAAAATTTTAGTTGTGGTACACAGGTCAACAGAGACAAATTAATTTTTTTTTATTGTAATAAAGCTTAGGGTTTGTTATAAAAGAATAACATCATTAATAAATCCACTCCTTGGAAAAATCTGCTATAATCATTCTACAATCATTAAACGGCGAACAAATTTTGTCTGAAGTGACTATCTGGGGGGAATTTCCCCCGTTTCCACAACCACCATGTGGATCCGCCGCTGGGTTAATGTAATTTTGTTTGTGTTTCGTACTTCTGGTCCTCGAGTCATCACTATCATCTTGCAGGCTATAATCAGTGCTTGCCTTGTGAAACGAAAGAGGTTGATTATTGCATGTTCATAGAAGGGCAGGTTGGAAAAAAGCACGGCAATTTTGTTCACCATTAAGGATTCGAAACTCAACTCTTACACTGGAGTGGTGTTCTCAGAGTTGTAATCAGCAGGACAGTATAAGCAATCTATACCAAGTCTTACCATGCCCTCTGGCACTACAGCCGACGATGAGCCTTGGCCTCCCCGACTAGTCGCCTCCAACACCAACACCTCGGTCCTCCAGCCTTCGCGTCAAATCCCCGATACCCATCCTCCTGAGTTCATCTTCCACATCCTGTAGCCACCTTCTTCTAGGTCTTCCTTTCCTTCTTTGTCCATCTATTGTCCCTCTAAGGTTTGCTTTGGGCATTCTGTCGTCTTCCATGCCCATCACGCGCCCCAACCAGCTGATCCTCATAGGCTTGATGAAACTCATTGTCTTCGCCATCTATCAATTCCTCCAATTCCGCCCTATTGTCCCCAATTTTTCTTAGAATTATTCTTTCAAAGACTCGTTTATAGTAGGTAGTGTTAGTGAATATTCTGACCGTTGATTTGTCTGATATTTAGTAATAATTCCAATTGCTACGACGTCTGAGATGGCCGGATTCAATATCGCTAACGGTAGTATGAATCGGGATGTCGGACCGTGGTAGATTGCTTATGGTTTCGTGTCTAAACGTTTCAGCCACACCTCTGAAGGTCATCATCAGTACGAAAAGAAGAAGAAAAGAAAACGTTGGCAAGGATGATAGCCAGAACGCACCTCACAGTTGAGGGGTTAGCTATGACAGTTGACTTATATAATGGCAATGAAAATACACTCGTATTACAATATTGTCCAATATGGTGTTATAGACAAACATTAATACGAGTCATCAAGTTAAACAATTACAATTGTCCGTGACGCAAATAAACTCTTGACTACTTTGAGTTTTGTAGCGGCAACAGTTTTGTAGTTGAGGAGCAAGCGATGATAGTTGACGAGTTGCTTACGCCTCACTTTGAGGTGCGTTCGGCCCGTCACCTTGCCAACGTTTTTGTTCGTTTTTTTTCTCTCCTACCGAAGATGGCTTCGGAGGTGGCCGAACCGTTGAGACACGTAAAAGAATAATCGACCACGGCCCAAGAACCCGGTATACATTAGTTTTAGAATATAATATGAGGAGGTCGAAATTGTGAAAATACCAAAGACCATATGGAGTATCAAATTAGGTGAAAGATTAACAACAATCTGAATATAGTCTTAATTTCTTTTTAATTTCAAAATTTTTGACTCCAGGGACTAAACGTTGGGCGACGATATTGATACAATGGTAAAAATGCATGTGGAGTACCAAATGAAAGATAATTTTAATATGATCTGAATGTAGTTTTGGAAATTTGAAAATTTCGGGACTCCAGGGCCCATGAAAGAGACCAAAATGTCAGAATAAACGGAATTGTAGCCCAAATCCAAATGTTTCGAATTTGGAGTGTTTATTGTATGACTGAGTGCTTTAAAATTGTTACATTATTACATAAATAGTAGAGGAATCGGGACTTTTGTAACTTTACCTAAAATTACAGATTTTACTATTTTACTTAAAATTAAAAAATTGTGTAATTTAATAATTATTGTATTTCTTTGAAAACACAAATTTTTGCAGCTCAGGAAGTATACTGTTATTATATAAGTGTAAACATAACTTGTGAGCGTCAATTTGTCTGGTATTCAATAATAATATCACTGCTCCCGCAATCCACGTTACAACACTTAATATCTGTTTTATGTAACAGTCTTATAGTATACATAGTGTACAATCTATGCGTGACAGTCAATACGGAAATCGCTGGTCACAACAAGCGAGTCAAGTGCTCGTCGACTCTTTATTGAAGAAACGTTTCCACCAATATCCGGACTCACGTGGCAAAACTTTTCAATAAAATCTGAGTGACGTATTACACCGTGACAAGCGGTTTATAACCGTGAACTTGTCAACACGCGCCTTACACTACGCCACGTGGCTTTAATAATTTTCCTTGCTCAAGGACTAATAAAATATTTATTTAGGGGAAAAAATGAAAGTCATTAATAAGTTTATTATGCGTTCATTCCATATGTTTTGTCTTTTTAAGATTCTTACTCAATCTTTAGGGTATTCGTGTTTTATCTACATGTATCTTTATTGCAGTTTAACCAATAGCGTCACTGCAGCCAACGTACGAATATTATTTCTAATAGTAATCAAAACTCGCGTATAAGGTTGTTTGTAAAATGTGTTTCACTTACCACGGATGTCTCACTCACTCATTCTCTCTCTCTCTCTCTCTCTCTCTCTCTCTCTCTCTCTCTCTCTCTCTCTCTCTCTCTCTCTCTCTCTCTCTCTTTCTATATATATATATAAATATATATATATATACTTTAATATTTATAACTAAATTTACCTCAAGATATACTTTTTCCCTATTAGGAACATGTTTCGAGAGTTCCTGTTCTCTCATCTTCAGCCTTCGCTGAAGGCTGAAGATGAGAGAACAGGAACTCTCGAAACATGTTCCTAATAGGGAAAAAAGTATATCTTGAGGTAAATTTAGTTATAAATATTAAAGTATTATATACATCAAGAAACGGACTGTAGCAGAAAGTGATTGAAATATATATATCACCGTTACATTTTAAATATTACATAAATCTATCTCCGTGTTTGTTTGTTTTTTAGTCCTGCAATGGAATGGAATGTGCAAACTACTTAGTTGTGCACTTGGCTACTCCTTAATTATACTCAACTGTCCCTGCAGTTTACCGTAAAGGGGCGACTTCTTTGTATTAGTTTGCTTGCAAGCATCTTTTAATCCTAGACAACAAAAATCTGTTTGAACTTTTGAAGAAGGAAAAATTGTGTTATTTTAGGCAAATAATATCTTTTAAGAACTAAACTTCTTCTATAGCCTATAACTTTAATTTCACTTTTTTGTTTACAAGCTTACACAATGGTGCGATTTCCTCACCAAACACCACATTAATCACAAAATTATAACAAAAAATTCGAACATTATATATGCCATTTTATAACCAACTACAATTTTTTTCTGTTTAACATACGTCGTTATCATTATCATCGTCATCATAATCCCCACTTTACAATTTATGCACTGTTGTCCGTTACGATTCTCAAGGTTTTTTCTCGGTCGACCTATGTTTCTTCTTCATGTTGCTTTATACAAAAGAAGAAGAAATACCGCATTACCCCTTACAGCCATCCCGACCTCCTGGAGGATTTCTATCCAACAGGGAAGCAGAATAACTGAATTCCGGTGTAAAGAGTCTCCATAGAACAGTATATAAATAACTTTGTGTATGGACTCCACGAAGAGTTTTGGACGTATTTCTGGGGGAACGTCAAACTAACTCAGAGAAATATTGGCCTACTACACACACACACATATATATATATATATAACTTTAATATTTATAACTAAATTTACCTCAAGATATACTTTTTTCCTATTAGGAACATGTTTCGAGAGTTCCTGTTCTCTCATCTTCAGCCTTCGCCATCTTCTTTAAGATGGCGAAGGCTGAAGATGAAAGAACAGGAACTCTCGAAACATGTTCCTAATAGGAAAAAAGTATATCTTGAGGTAAATTTAGTTATAAATATTAAAGTATTATATACATCAAGAAACGGACTGTAGCAGAAAGTGATTGATATATATATATATAAAAAATAAACAAGTAATGTGAATTTATACACATACATATTTATAAAGTGGATAGATGTCCTAGTCAGAGTTTCACTGCATTATCTTCATGACGTTCTTCCTAAATGCATCAAAATTCTGATTGAAACAATTAACGCTTTTACTGTCACGAACTCTTTGTTCGTCATTTTGATGGATCCCAACACTTTGCAACAAGACATGCCTTCTGAGTCTTACACAAGGCACTCTGTAACCGAACCCAAAGATATCCATCTCAATAAAGCCGTATATACTTAATTATAAATAAATAACACATATTCATTCACAAACCACAAGTCACTCAGTGGTTCACAATCTCAATCAGTTACCTCTTTCTCCCCGCCAATCAGGAAGGCCGTCGTTGGCAAGGTCGATACGTCTGGTCTTCATTTTATTGTAAATTTGTACTAGCTTTATACTCTTCCTTTCTTTAAAGGTAGTCTATTTTCTTTCGTCTTTTCTAAAAGTTTATTCAATTTAATTCTGTTTTCTTGTTTTTCTTTTTTTTTGTTTATGTTAAGCATTTGAAGTTCTTCTCTGATTATTTCGCTGTTTATCATATATCTCCAGTCACGTTTTTTGACTCTTCTTAGAGACTTCGTATCTTCAGCTTCTATTGTCCTGTCTTGTGCTTTTGTTGTAATCCAAATTTCTCTGCAGTAGACTAATTAAACTCTCTATTTTGGAAGCGGTGGTTTTGCACTTTGCCTGTGTAGTGCAATGACCTGGATTCCTCTCGAACAATTGACAGTCGTCTGGAATGCGTGACCTGGAATGGTCGCGAGCATCGAGTAATCACGAGTGCCAAGTATCATCTAGCCACACATGTCTTCTATCTCGTCAGCATAGGAATAATATTAATGTATGTCACCACTAATTTAATTGATGAAAGTCTTTCTTTAGCTGTCAATTACAAAAAACTTATTTTTGTTCTGTATTAAATCCTTAAATTTTTAGTGACCGTCCATCAATGAATTTTTTAGTGGATGGTTAGTGAGGATCGGTCAAAAATAACACAAATTTTAACTATTTTGCGTCATTAATTTTAACTATTAACTATTAAAATATCATTACATTTATTAATTTAAATTGTAATACTGTATAAATTAAGTTTTCGCATACTATTGGTCGTTTTTTAAAGATAATTTGAAGATGTAAACAAACTATCATAAGTCTTCACATATACAATGATACATACATACGCATGTACTCACTCACATACACGAACACGTTCACCCAAATATTTAATTGTTCCATTGTGTTTGACATTTCTTTTGTATTTCATACACAGGTCCTGAAGATGACAGTAAACATTGTCGAAACGTCGACGCAAAATAGTTAAAATTTGTGTTATTTTTGACCGATCCTCACTAACCATCCACTAAAAAATTTGTGCTGTATATTTTTGTCTGGAAACGTAAACGCGTATTCCGGTAGGCCTATACAGAGATACGTTGTACTGACAATAACAGAGATTCGCTGAACCAGTGTTGTTGTCATTTATTATATAAAGTGTCGCCGTTTGGCAGTGCGACAGTGGCAGCGGTCCTGCGACACAACAAATCGCTGCGACAAACAGATTTCACCAGCGCTGCCAACATTACCGCGCTGACATTTTACAAATTGTTTGGTGCAGCAATAGCGGTACCTTTGTCAACAAGTGTGTGTGTGTGTGTGTGCGTGTTGTGTGTGAGAGAGAGAGAGGACAAATTTACAGAGAGCAAACACACGCCCGCCGACAGATTTTCTGCTTCACTGCTAGTAGAATATTTCTGTTTCATTGTGTTACTAAATAAATTCTAATTGATCCAGACAGTTGGAATTATATAATACATCAATGTACTACTAGCCAACCACTTGAAAGCGTGCCAGTAAAATTCCGAGGCGCGTGAAGGCATATTAAGTGGCTTGCGAAACAAAAATCCCTTAACTCTTACTATTCGTTATAAAACTTTTATACTGGAGTTATAATATTAATAATATTAATATGTAGTGATGGCCTCCACATCTCCCTTATAGCGATCTCAACCTGCTTCAGAATTTCTATCTGGTAGGGAAGCAGAATGAATGTATTCTGATATGAAGACAGTGCACAGAACAGTAACTTATATGAATACCTTGGTGTATGCATTCCATCTAACTGGACTATATTTCATGGGGAACGTCAAAATAACACACAATAAAGAGAAATATATTACACATATATAAAACAACAAGTAACATGAATTTATACACACAGATATTTATAAAGTAGATAGATGTCCTAGTCGAAGTCTCACTATAGTATCTTCATAAAATTCTTCCTAAACGCAATAATATTCTGAAAGAAACAATCTACGTCTTCACTGTTACAAACTCTGTTTGTCATTTTGATGGATCTCAATGGAGCTAACATACTCTGCGACAAGACATGCCTTCTGAGTCTTATACAAGGCATAGTACTGTAACAGATCCCAAAGATGTCTATCTCAATAAAGCCATGAATACGTATTTATAAATAAATAACACATATTTATTGACAATTCACAAGTCACTCAGCGGTTTACAAACACAATTTGTTATCTCTTTCCCGCGCCACCAAGGAAGGCAGTCGTTGGCAGTCTGCTCTTTATTTTATTGCAAATTTCTTGTTAAGTTTCTTATATAGTCTGTGGACATTGTTGTTACCATGGACCAATTTTGCGACAATAACCGTAGTTTTAATAATGACGGACTACAGTCGAACTGCCCGGCAATTGTTTGTGAGTAACAGATGGTTTTGCATTGACTCCATATAGTCTTCATTTTGTCCATCTGTTCATATTTTTTAACTAAATTTAAATAATAAAAAAATAATAATAATAATAATAATAATGCGTTGTATGATTGGTAACTCTGCAATTGACACTTTGTTGTTTGCTGATGACCCGGCTAACCTGTTAAATTTGGAAGCAGCTTGCAGGTGGTTCATTGGATCAAATCTGCATGTATTGCGTATTACAGGTTTCCAAATTGAAGACTACGGTGATGGCCTTATATGGAACTGATCCTATCTCGGGAATTCCTGACTAATCTGTCATCAACCTTTCTGTAGATATGGTAATTTCAAACTTGTTGCCTTTCCTATATACCGTCAAATTAAAGATAATTCTAACTAGAATCAAAATATTGTTACGACGGTCTAGTGATCGTCGTATGGTACAGTGGAAAACAAAATAAAAGAGTTGCAGCAGTTCTATGTGGAACCTGAAATATTAGGTCACATAAAAATGGCAAGAATAAGGTAGGCAGCTCACATACAAAGGATGGCATAAAGCGGAATGCCTAAAAGAGTATTCCATGCCAGACTAGGTGGAAGAAGGTCGAAAGGAAGATCAAAAAAAAAGATGGTTGCGAGGAGGACGTAAGAAGATTACGTCCGTAGACCGTAACTGTCCGGTCCGGTCCGTCCGTTTCATCCAGTAACTGTAGATGGAGACAAGATGAGTCAGAGTTATACATGAGGATCTCAGCTGCAAGCAAGCTTTACGGTGGTAACAACAGAAAGTTTCTGGAAAAAGGAAAGTGTCACAGAAAACCAAATTGGCAGTATATGAATCTGTACATGCTTCTATATTGACGTACAGTTGCGAGTCATGAACTCCAAATGACAGACATAAAAAGAGAGTACAAACAATGGAGATGAGATAAGTAAGGAGAATTGAGAAGAAAAACTCGTAGAGATAGGGTGAGAAACGTTAACATTTGGAAGAATTTGAACAGATTCTCTTTAAATAATAAAATTGAAAGCTCACAACTGCGTTGGTTTGGCCACGTCTTTAGGATGAATGAGGAAAGGTACACGAGACGAACATGGGAGGCAAAACCAGAAGGTAGAAGAGGAAGAGGACGGCCCAAAACGAAATGGAAGGATAACATCAAGAAGAGTGTAGAAGGCAGAGGAGCGGTTTGGCCCGTGGCAGGGTTTTGGCAGTGGATACGACGAGATGGAGAGCTCTCTCGTAAACCTCGACACCCGACAGGTAGAAGAGAATGACTAAGAAGAAAAATAAGATAGAGACAAGGAAATGGGGGCGTATCGTGAAAAGTGCAAGACCTACATGGGCTGTAGAGCTGAGGGCGGATGGATGGATGGATGGATGGATGGTTCGGTCTCGTAATATCATCATCATCGCTAATTATTATAGCGGAATCACTAAAAATGCTTTGATAACTTCCGCTACATATCCCTCAGGGATTTCTACATAATGTATCTAAAAATTGGTGTACGCATATCTTTTTTTTTCTTTCAGTGACACTCCTGAGTCTAAAGATTTAAATACGTCTTCAAGTCATGTACCCTGAGATTATATTTCCAGTTTAGCTAGTAGCAGCAGGAAGAAAGTAACGTTGCGTTAATGTTTTCACCTTTGCTAGTAGCTGTCGGACATAGTCTAATTGGCCCGTGTAAGTGCACAGAGGTGTAACTACTGCAGAATTATACCTCTATGTGTGAATGTAGCGTACGCACGTGCAACATTCTCGACACGTGTCGTAGTGTCGTAGGTGTTGTTATCGAAGAGGAACAACTGTCACTTGCTTTGTATTGCTTGAGATAACGAATCCGTTCACTAATTAACAAGTAGATTCTACGAATGACCATTGTTGGTCACAAACGTATTCACGTTTCCTTCTGTCTGTGTATCTGCATCGTCCGTTATAGTAATACGTTCTCAATATTTTGTTTTCCATCTGCCATAAACTACTACAGGAGAACGAAATATCACGAATCGATTTATAGAATACCATCAAATACTTAAGTTCGAGTAATGCTGTACATTCAGTAAGTACGGACATGTAGAATGCGAGACTCGTTTCGTCTGTTTCCTAATTCGAACTATTAAAAAAAAATAAAATAAAAAAGTAATGGAAACATAAAATCACTTTTATTAGTTTAGTTTTATTATTTTCGTTCAAACTTAATTTTCAAATTTTTTGCTAGTTACACAAGCAGGACTCAGTTAAAGAATTTGCAATATAAAAGTATGTTTTTAGCCCTCTGGTCGACAAGGCTTGTGGAAATTAGTAGCTGGGATCAGTGCCGTAACTAGGAAGAATTAGGAAAAATCTTCTTTTCTTTAATTTCTCTGTAAATTGATCTGTCAGATATGGTTAATATTTCAGCAAACAAATGTTTCCACAATTACGTGGTCAGTTTGGTTCTGTACTGAATCTTAAAGTACTTGTATACATTTTCAACCGTATGTCTCTGTTTAGAATGAATCTGTTGACTGCGTTTATTTATTTATTTTCTCTTAGGAGAGAATTCTATTTATAAGCAACTATAATAATCCCTTATTCTATCAGGGACTAAGTGGATCGCCTGTTCCTGTCCCAGAATAAATACGAGAATACCATCGTTAAATGAAAATTTGAGGTTATAAATAAAACCGTTCTAATCATCATCATCAGCTTCTTCTTCTTCTTCTTCTTCTTCTTCTTCTTCTTCTTCTTCTTCTTCTTCTTCTTCTTCTTCTCCTCCTCCTCCTCCTCCTCCTCCTTCTTCTTCTCCTTCTCCTTCTCCTTCTCCTTCTCCTTCTCCTCCTCCTCCTCCTCCTCCTCCTCCCCCTCCTCCTCCTCCTCCTCCTCCTCCTCCTCCTCCTCCTCCTCCTCCTCCTCTTTCTCCTCATTCTTCTTTTTATTTTCTTCTTCTTCTTCTGGCCCTGCTCCACCTCCTCCTTCTCCTCCTCCTCTTCCTCCACCTCTTCCTCCTCTTTTCCTCTTCATCCTCCTCATCGACTTCCTTCAGTCTAATTCTTAACACTCTTCTAATACCTTCACTTATTTTCTGATTTGGAAAGGGACACCCTTGTGTACTTCTTATTTCACCAGAACTTCGTGTCGCTACATTAAATATTTCTTCTCATTTACTTATTCCAGTTAATGCTGTATTCATAAGATATATCGCAGTCCAAGCAATTAAAATGACACATTTGCAGTAAACATTTATTGTTCACGGTTATCTTTATTCTAATCGGATATTCCACCATAGTTTTCGTTTCCGTAGGAGAGTTCATTGGCCCATAATTGAATTTATCGATTACTTAGTCTATACAAATGAATAATGGAAAACAAAATTTACAGTTACAATAATTGACTACGGGAAAGAAAAATGAAGTTACCAACTGATAAAAAGGTGATGAAACAACTTGGAACAACGAGAAACGCCTTCTTGTAAACTGGGCCGTGTATAAAGAGGAAAGTTAGGCGAGCAAAGATTTCTCAATAGGGGCAGAATTGTACAAAGTAAAAAGTTTGTAGGAGGATTATCGCTTTATGTGTTGTGAATACAAACACCACCAAAACAGCGTGCGATGAATTTATAGAAGTTGGTCAACTCAAGTGAGCGGTATTGCAAGTTTGTAATCGAATTTATGCGGTTTCTAGTGACTTCCGCAATTTTCATGGTGCCATGGTCAATAAAACTTAGCCATTCCGTACAACAATGGATTTCTCAAACAGGGCAGTTCAAAATAAAAATTTCGACGAAACCGAAACATCGAAGCTTGAAAATGTTTTTTTAGTAACAAATATGTACTATATAACAAATATATTTACTATATAACAAACATTATCACGTTAAAACGACAGAGACCGAAGGTTTATAGACTGTGGGGAATCGAAAGTGTGGAAAAAATATAGCGTTAACATCACCTGGAGCGTTACACATTTTCGATGACGTTACACATTTTGCATCACGCATTTTGTGGAATGACCCCCATCCTAAAAACATTGTCATGTTAAAAGTCGTCTTTTTGGGAGGTGGGGGGACGAACGCTTCCTGCCAACTACGAGAGACCGAACACGTCGTAGAAGAATTCCAAATACTATAGACAGTAAAAACAAAAAATAATTAACGTTTTAAACCCAAATACGTTATTCGTCTAACGACGAACTTTGTTACTATTCCGGTTAATAAAACAACCAAACTTTGGAACAACAGTAATTTACAACCGCGAAATTTCAAAGTTAACTTTCAATGTACGAATAAAACATAACATTAGAAACATATTGTTATGACGGTCTCCTTGATCGTCGCACGGTACAGTGGAAAACAAAATACAAGACAACAATGAAGTCACTAAAAACCAGCTTTAATTATCACCACTGACAATTTGTAATCACAAGATAGTCTCTCACAACAAATCAAATAAAATTGTCCACACGCAATAATAATATCAACTGAGAGATTCACGCACAATTATAAAACACATAACACTTCGCCACAATACTTCGAACCTCACTGGAATAAATCGCTACTTAAACTGAAACTAAGCGTCGCTGAATGGTTGTTTTTATACCCCGCTGAGATTCCACAATAATCCATAATATGCATCAACGCTACTATAAAACACTAGAGCGTATTTGATTGCGGCCTTGAAACAATGCCCGCGGACCGGTATGGTCTGGAATAATCTCGTTGTGGACGCGTGACAAGTGTCACGTATTTGTCCTTCACTTCATCTCAAAGTAGCAGCAACACGTACGCACACACACACATTACAGCCGGGCTCCACTAGAATAGCCGAGAAAAACGTGGAAAGTTTTGTAATGTTGTAACAATAATATTGTTATGACGATCACACAGATCGTCGTGTTATTCAGTGGAAACCGGATAACTGACGCAAATTAAGTCGCAAATTTCAAACTTTAAATAGACACAACAGCGGGTATAAATCAATAAAGCACTTTTATACAATAATTCAAGTTAAATTTGTCCAACAATAAATTACAGTTAAAGTGCTCCATCCTATTTAACACAATAGGCCTAAGAACTTCTCATTAAACCGCAACAATTGTTGCGATCCGAACCGTGTTGTGAAGTTTATTCACATTTTGAAGTGTTTCTGTGAAAACTGATAAAAAAATTTGCACGTTAAGTTTCATTTGGTATATCTGTACTAATGCCTCAGAAAATTGGACGTTTAGAATAAAAGGAAAAAGCTTGGAGATATGGTGCTGTTAGTTAAAATGGATGGTACCATGTTTAAAGAGAATATCGACTGAAGAACGTCTGACAAGTGTGCGCGAAATTTGAGCATTGCTGTAAACAATTTTAGAAAGTCAAAGTAATACTGTTGGACATTCAAGCTTGTTCAATGCCTTTCCTGAGGAAATGACGCACTCGTACAGTATTAGGGGCACGACCAAAGCAAGAGGTATGTTTACGATAATTTTTTTTTATTCGAAATAAAGGCAGTACAAAACTTTGCAGTGTAACCAACGTAGGTTTGTGTACGCCCGAGGCGGGTAGCGCACAATCGCTGTTGCCAACATTAACATAGCTCTGGCTCACAATACTGAGCAGAGTCTCCAATCCGCCGCCAGAGGGCAGTCACAAACAAATACCCGACACAGAACCAACAGCAACAACCGCCAGCGGCTATTGTAAAGTGCGGACAGCCGACAGTATACCCACGCCCATTTTTATTAGCAACACTCTTGTTTTTTTACCATGACTGTGTGCGTGTTGCCCTTATATTAACATTGAAAATGTTTATAAGGACGTGTCGCACATTTGCGGCCGATCGCTGGTGCGTGATCGAAAATGGGAACCGGTGAGTTTCCATAGACACTGCTTCTTTGTTGCCGATAACGTAGTACACGTATAAAACTTCGCTTATGAATGCGACTACATTTAACTTATAATCTGTACATTGGCAAATTAAGAATGAATTAATTAATTGGTGAATGAAGCATTATTCATTGATTGGTGAATGAACATAAACATATATATTTTTTAGTTTTATTGAAGCATTTTCAATGCTCTCCTCTGTGCATTGCATTTGTGCAATGCCTGTAAATTTTTTGTTTCCTTCTTTAATTACAATTTTATCCATCCAACTACGCGAAAGATAACAAAACTGTTTTTTGTTGACAAGTACAATTTTTAACTTTTGTCTGAAGCTCGCGCGGCCGGTGTCAATAAACTCAAAAGTACGACTAAAAACCGGGCTGTTAGGACCCGGTTATTAAAAACACTACCCGATATCTGTATCAGGTTAAAGGAAGGTGTTACTTTAACCTGTTACTTAACTGATATAGCGTAGCGTTCGGCGTACATCTGCCGCTATGGTGTTTTTACTCTCCGTCGCTTCTTAGAGGCCCGACGGGGAACCGAAACGTCTCCGACGTAATGACGTTTAATAGCAACCGACCACGGCCTATCAGCCCGGTTTTAGTCGTACTTTTGAAATACGGTTTTTATTGATAGTGGTACGACAACTATGTAACGCTCTCGAAAAAGTCGCGGGTGCAATTACGTAAACGTTCTACACATTTCTCGGCTAGCCAAGTTGGTGCAGTGCCTCTGCCAAGGCCGTGCACTCAAGTAGCTTCGAAGCTGTTCGAGCACTCTAAACTACGCAAGTTATGTTGGCACGCGGCCAGGACTATGGAAAATTATTCTGGAATATCCGCTGGATCTAGATAAGCGTCTCGGACCGGCTTACTTAATTAGTTACACTTGGCGAGATTGTAGAGTGCGGATCAAGTGATTGTTGCGAATTTGTGGAAGTGGTTTTTGTGGTATTATTAATGCGGAACTGTAATAGCTGACAAAAGCGGTCGACTTAGAAGTTAGTTGTTACACCTGGTGTTATTCTAGACAGAGTGATTGTTGCGGATTAATGGAAAGCGAGTATTGAGTTGTAATTAGTGCGGAACTCTACTAGTTGATATTATTGTTGCGTGTGAGCAAATTTAACTTGAATTATTGTACGAAAGTACCTTATTGATTTCAAATTGTCATTTGTGATTAATTAAAGCTGGTAATTAGTGATTTCATTGGTGTCTGTATTTTCTTTCCACTGTAGAATACGGCGATCCGTGAGACCGTTGTAACAATACCGTAACGATGGTCGTCTCATGTATCGTCGTATTTAAACAATAGAACTGAGTAAGTGAACACAGAGAATTTTCTAACAAGCAGAATTATCACTGTTGCACACCACTATATAAAAATATTCCGATTAGCGCTTTCAAGCTTCACAGCTCATCGTCAAATCGGAAATCATTTCCGATTTGACGATGAGCTGTGAAGCTTGAAAGCGGTAATCGGAATATTTTTATATAGTGGTGTGCAACAGTGATAATTCTGCTTGTGATTTTAACCACTAACACAACTTTCTTCATTAATCTGCTATTAAGAGAATTTTCTATTTACAACTTTAATTACAGCTTAAAATAAACAAAGCCACTCGTATCTTACAATTGTCCGACACACACACACACACACAAACTAAGAAACAATAAATGTCACCTAATTAGCAACGGTGTTACACTAAACAGCACAAGTCACCAAATACAAATGTCCCCGGACAAGACAAGACACAATAACAAGAACTGCCATAACGCACACGAAATCGCAAATCCAAACTGACACGCTGCACTTCTGAATTCTGTATTTATACCACGCATGTGTAACGCAGTATGTGACAAAAGTGACCTGTATACCGGTAAAATAAACGACTATAATCTATAATGCGCGTCTGGAAGGATCGAGAAGGTGCGGAAGCGCTGCGTAATACTGGTGCACACACAACGTATGCGAAGCGTTACGTACTCACACGTATTATCTGTCGTCTCAGAGTAGCATATCGCTATCAATATCTAACGCTTCGCCCACTCAATGGTGTGGCATCCTCACACCATTACCATCAGCTTTACCACTGAGGATCCCACACCATAGATTGGGCAAAACGTTTGGCATTAACAACGAAATCATAGTGACGATGATGATGATGGTGGTAATCATGACGACGACCATTAGGTTTTCAGGCAGGCAGTTGGTAGTAAGCTCCCTATAGCCTTTTGGTTTTCTATCAACTTTGGACCCCTTTTCTATTCACGTGCCTTCGTGACCGGCAATGACCCCTCACCTAGGTAAGCTCACAGTCAACGCATACGTGTTGTCGGTGATTATCTATGCCTGTCCCGTTTGGGGGATACCCTGCCGCCTGCCATACAAAGACGTTCCAGAGCGTGCTCGACCGGGGACTAAAAATTGATTCTTAAGTCCATGCAGGTTCTCTTCCCGTCCATTCGAAGGCTCCCTGATACGCCTGGCGCAAAGATTTGATTTTAAGGTTGGGCGGCCCCAGTTATCCACAATTCCCTGATCGACGGACTCTGAAAATACATTTTAAGGCCAGTTGACTCTTGCAAGAGACCCTGTTTGTTAGCTTTGGTGGAGTGATCTACCAACCAAAGGAAGATTCATGTCCTTTCTCGACTAGTCAAAATTAAATAAATAAATAAATAATGGCCTATTGTCAGGTGTCCATATTAAGACTCAGAACACAGAAATGGATCTCAATAGCCTCACTCTTTAAGCGAGCGAAGTGCCGCTGATTTGAGGAGAAAACATGGATATCGTCAATTTGTGCTATTCATTGGACAGGGCATAATCGACAACATCAGATTTCTCCACCTGGACTAGAAAGCAGCGTGTTTTTTGTTCACTGATAACAGCTGTTTGCTTCTTTCTCAAATCAGATGAGGAGTTAAAGGAAAAATGTACTGTATCCTATTTAAGTAATTATTTCAATAAAGTGATTCGAGTATAAGAGCAATGGCCTTGTGTAGGTCTGGCGGAGACAATAGGAAAACAACATTATCAGTAAATATCACAGAAACAACAACAATAATGACAGCAGCAGCAAGCTGACAGTAACAGTAGTGTTGGGGCCGTACTTTGTAGCAAGCATTAGTAACAAACTGTTTATCTATAGTTCGAAGAAATTTACTGCCTCCTATCGGAGAATGAAGTATTGGAGTGGGGAGGAGGCGGCGAGCTGCTGTCAGAATTTTAAGCGCTCCGTCCCGCCGCGCCGCTTAGAGGGGAACGCTCTACTCATATGACTGCTCTATACTTTTCTTAACATCCACAGCAAACATTTTATTCCGGCATTATACATTAGACAACGCCTGTTTTATTTCTTCCCGTTTCAAGTTACTTAAATCGCTTTGTCAATACACTTATACTAGATAGTTATCGACACCAAACTTTCTGTCGTAAACGTGCCATACTGTGCTGGTGTACACTTTGTCTTTTTCTTATTTCCCCCCCCCCCATCTTCTTGACAGTCAGACTACTACTTTTATCAGTTGTTTAATAACCAATCAGTTTTACTGGTTCTCATCATGTTTTTTCACTTTCCCAAAGACTAGTTTTCTTAACGAATCATAATTGTTTAAACAAATACAAAGACCTGAATACGAAAATCGCCGTGTTATTTAAAAACGACGTTCCTGTGCAATTCTAGAAGAAACGACAAAACCTTTCAACAAGACCTGTATCAAATTCAGCAGTTCTTTGAAATTATGCTAAAACATCAACAACGTGAATAATTCCCACTCAATCGTTATAAACAACGTTCTTTTTCAAGTTAGGTCGTAAATGTTCGGGGGTTTTCGTTAATAGCAACAATACTGATTTTTTGCTTCAACACGCGTCTTTTGTTATTTCATTTAACACCAATCCTTTTGCCAATACTACGATGAACCACTGAGGATGCTCATTGTAGTGCGGACGAAACGTTTGGCGTTAAAATTAATAAAAAGACGTTTGTTGAACCAAAATAGAGTGTGGTTATAAGTCTTTCCTTCTTCTTCTTCTTCTTCTTCTTCTTCTTCTTCTTCTTCTTCTTCTTCTTCTTCTTCTTCTTCTTCTTCTTCTTCATTTTCATTTTCTTTTTCTTTTTCTTTTTCTTTTTCTTTTCCTTATGCTTATTCTTATTCTTTTTGTTCTTCTCATTGTCCTTGTCCTGGTTGTTCTTGTTCTTGTCCCTGTCCCTGTCCCTGTTCATTTTCCCGTTCCCGTTCTTAATCTTGTTCTTGTTCTTGTTCTTGTTCCTGTTCCTGTTCCTTTTCCTGTTGCTGTTGCTGTTGCTGTTCCTGTTCTTTTACTTGTTGCTGGTGTTGTTCTCGTTCTCGTTCTCGTTCTCGTTCTCGTTCTCGTTCTTGTTTCAACCAAGCATTAGGCTAATACCCTTCAGCGACACGATCATTCAAATTCTGTTATGGTCTTCCGAGGGATCTCCGTCCTTCAGGTAGTTATCTCTATACTTAACCTTTGCCATTCTTTCGAAGTTTATTCTTGCAAATGTTGTTCCCATTTACTCCGGTACTCTCTAATTTGGTCACGTAAGCTGGCAGCTTGTAATTTTTCTCTTGTTTTTGTTTTCCTGATTCTATCTCTCCTTGTGCAACAGCCTATTCTGCGAAACATTTTCATCTCTGTTGTTTGGATTCGTGAGTGTCCATGTTTCACTGCTATACAATAAACTCGCCGTAGATATAGTTTTATACAATTTGACTAATGTATCTTTCCTCACGTTATTTTTCAGGACTCCAAATATTGTACCATTTATTTAGTTAAATCGTTATGACTGCCGACAGTCATCCTTCTGACCGAGGGAGCTCTATACTACGATAATTGTAACGGATCATATTGGCGACACCGACAGTCAGGACGGTCTAAAGTAAGACAATCGCGGAGACTTAATCATAAGTTACTCGATACAAAATACCAATGATACGTTTCATGCACACTTAATATTCAAACACTAGTAAGAGAAACAGAACAGGGTAAACAGAATATGAAAAGTGCCTTACCTTGAAAACACGTTTGTCTCCTCGTCTACTGGGGGGCAATTTCTGACAAATCAGCTTTCACTGGAACACAAAAGACAGACTAATAAATAGACTATGTTATGTTACTAAAAAAGTAAAGAAAAGTACCTTGCTAAAGGGGAAAAAGATCCTTTATTTGAACAGACCTCGTTTTAAGGTCGTAAACAACGTATACGTTAATAAAATATTCATAGTTTCTTTGAACGTAGCAACTAAGTTAAACAAAGAAAGGAGCGCGACTTGCAAAACAAACACACGTCATATGTAGACATATGTAGTTCATTTTTATACACATTTCTTTTACACAAACTATATTTTTTCCCCGTAAAGCAAATCCCAAATTCTACGTATGTGACTAGTAATATACTACCCCTTAAAACAAATCATTTCAACATACGTTTTCTTAATTTTATTTATTTATGTAACAATATTCACATGAAAACGGTTGCTATACGATAGAGCGTAAACGTAGAAGAGTTTCAAAAAAATATTAAATTTACGAGGGTTGTCAAAACATTTGCATTTGCACATGCACTCGCATAAAATTCCAAGACGTAGAGTATTTATAAAATTGTTTTTGCTTATCTATAAATACTATTGAAGATATACTTTTCTAATAATCGGTAACTTGTCTTCTTCTTCTTCTTCTTCTTCTTCTTCTTCTTCTTCTTCTTCTTCTTCTTCTTCTTCTTCTTCTTCTTCTTCTTCTGCTCCTCCTCCTCCTCCTCCTCCTCCTCCTCCTCCTCCTCCTCCTCCTCTCCTCCTCCTCCTCCTCCTCCTCCTCCTCCTCCTCCTCCTCCTCCTTCTTATTCTTTTCCTTTCTCTTTATTTCAAGGATTAGGTTATATAAACCTACTCCGGCACCCATCTAATCCTCGGAGGAGCCACGTCTCTTCTTTACGGCTTTATAGTTCAGTGCCGCTTTCGGCAATAGATCCTGTCATCCTTTGCAAGTGATCCCACCATTGTTTTCTGTAAGCTGAAATAATTTCATTATGTCTTCTACTTCAAGTTCTGATCTGATATCCTCATTCCTCATTCTATCTTGCAGTGTATAATTTAAAGTACTTTAAAGAAACTGCATTTCAGCACTCTCTAACTTTCCGCATTCCTTTTCTGTCATGACACTCGCTTAACTCGCATATATAAATGTGAGTATTACAAATGTATTATACAATTTAATTCTTCTGCTGTGTCTTGTTTTATTTCTAAGATGTCTATGAATCGTTCCAAAAATATTCCTAAATTTATTTAAACATTTATCGTAGCGAGACACGAGATTTTCGGCGCCACTGCTGAAAATTGCGGACCAACAAGCATTCCCGTCCAACGCATAACATTTTCGACTTCTTCATCAATGTGAAATGCCCGCTTCTTACGACCCAACACGTAAAAGACACACAGCGCAACGCCAGGACTGCAAGGAGAGTGTATGTATTCTTCCCATTCAGATTCCTGAAGGAGTTCCTTTGTGGGGTCTGCCAAAAGATGCGCGCAAAACGTTTTTTGGCATACAAATGTTGAATCTTAAATCAACGCGCTTACGTACTGTTTACTAATTGGCTTGTTTGATTAGATTATACTTTCAATGCTTTTTTGATAGATGTTCCTTAAAACGTCTTTAAAACTCTACCAGTTTGATCGATATTGAAACTATTACAGTCACTGTACTTAAAATTTTGAACCCCTATGCAAAAAACAGGTAAGCGCTACGATTTCGGAAACATTAGTTATCAAAATTCAATTCTGCGTTTACTGAAACCAGACCTAATTCTTCGTTTATGGTCTCAAGTACGATCAAATTTAGTAAACTTTATAATTCCTCTTAAGAACGTCATTTCTGAGGCCCGTATTTTACTTTCCTGTTTCTTGGTTGTTATCCAATTGACACTCATAGAACTTCTTAAAACTTTAATTTTGTATCTCGACGTACCTTGTTTCCAAAATGTATAATTTATTGTCACACAGATCATCTGTAACTTACCTAACTTAACATCTATATCATAATTCTTATCATAGAAATATCATTTCCCAAATAGTTAAAATGCCTCCTCTGTTCTATAATTTGATCACTAATTATTATTTTTCTTCTTATCGGTTTCTTGCCTTTGTTTTTGGTGGTGGAGATTTTTATATTTTACCGTTTGTAAATATCAAGAAGCTTAGAAACAATTTCTGTAAAGCAGATTCTGTATTTTGAATTACAAGCAAGTCGTCAGCAAACAACAGCACATTCAGATCTCTGTCTCGTGATATCTTAATACCAGGATTTACTAGATATTTACATTCTTGGATTTCGTTGTCCATGACGTGTCCGTTACTTAACTAAATACAACTATTTCACTAACGACTCGGAACACAAAGTTTTTTATGACTGAAAAAGTGAAAACCGGTTCAGGTTGTAAGGTAAAACTTTATGTTTTTACTCACAAAAAACTTTGTGTTCCGAGTCGTTAGTGAAATAGTGGTATTTAGATATTTACATTTCCTTACTAGATTGGAGTAGGTAGTGCAATACCAATTTGCGACCGAGACGTAGAAAATAGTGCAAGTCAAGGGCGAAGAGTATACAACAGCTGAATGGAAAAAGTGAATATCTTCAACAGCTAAGAAAAGATTTTGAACATTGGAAACGGATAGTAAGAAGTGTACAAAATAAAGAAACACGACAAGAAAAAAACGTAGAACTTCCAACGCACATCCAGTCGAAAAAATGGATGTACTCATAAGTTGGAGAACATCAAAACTCTCGGATTTTGTTGTTCATGACATGTGTGTGTGTGTGTGTGTGTGTGTGTGTGTGTGTGTGTGTGTGTGTGTGTGTGTGTGTGTGTGTGTGTGTGTGTGTGTGTGTGTGTGTGTGTGTGTGTGTGTGTGTGTTAAAACATTTTTTGGCTACAGTCAATTTCTTGATGTATATAATATATTTAATATTTATAATGACTTTACCTCAAGATGTTTTTTCCTTATTTGGAACATGTTTCGGGACGCTTTGATTGTTGTGGTTGCCAAAGACTAACAGGAAACCACAACAACAACCAACCAACACACAAATACTTCACAAGATTCAAAATTAGCAAGGCTGAGGATGGGAACACAAAGCGTCCCGAAACATGTTCCAAATAAGGAAAAAAACATCTTGAGATAAAATCATTATAAATATTATATATATATTATATATATTATTATATTATATATATAACATGTTTTTAGGTAAGAAGCACAATAACTTTGTTAAATGATTAATAAATGCATAAAAGTTAAAAACAAAACTTGTAAAGAATTTAATTCTGAGAAAAATGGTGTAAATAAAGTCAATAAAAATCAACAAAAAATTCCAATTTTGGTTAAAAACAATACAATAC
Organism: Magicicada septendecula; assembly: GCA_034769895.1. Taxonomy (NCBI): domain Eukaryota; kingdom Metazoa; phylum Arthropoda; class Insecta; order Hemiptera; family Cicadidae; genus Magicicada; species Magicicada septendecula. The sequence goes on from CM068367.1 coordinate 1,402,639,958, forward strand.
GAATTTAGGCAAAGATTTTTCTGTTTTACGTCGGATATCATGAAAGTTATGGGAGATACAGTTCTGCGACCTGTTTTATTAGATTTTTCAGGTCAAAAACCATAAGAAACAACAGAATTCGCCCCTTAATTTACCTTCCCAGAATTTCAGAAAGTCTTCATTTGCCCGGGGGAACCGAAACCCGGGCGAAATCTTTCGCTAGCCGTAACTCGCTTACAAAGCGTTTCCGGACATATGTTTATATGAACTTTTTTTCTTCTTTTACACTATAGAACCATTTCTCAAATTATTTCCCTCTCCTCCCGGAACATCCTGTATATAGCCTATTTAGATATAATTTTTTTTGTAAGTAACTCCACAAGTTTCTTACAAGTTTATAATTAATATTACTATATACTACCAAATTATATTACTTTAGCAAGTAGTTGATATTATTTTAATTAGATTATTATATTCAAATAATAACAACAACTTCTAAAAGTAATATAATTGTATTATATATATATAATTTTTCTCTGTGCTTGCACACCTGAAGATGACCACTGACCGCTGACTGTGAGTATTAAAATGAGTTCTAAACGACGTGTTTCAAATTACAATTTCAGAAAGGCAAAACTCAAGATATTACAACTTGAAAGATCAAAGCACTATCGTACATTGGTGCTACACAATTTAGTTAATATCAATAGACAGCTGTTGTTTTTTATACGAAAACCAATAAACACTGTGCAAACCAAAAGTGACTATATTTAACTACAAAAGCGGCGCTTATATTCTTCCCATTACACGGTACACTAAAATAGATAACATTTAAATCATACCTCACACTTATGATATATAGTTGATAAAAGAAGTTCTGCTCCAGTTAATTGAAATGAAATGAGATTTCATTAGCTCTCAGATCGTCATTCCTTTTACCTCTCTCGGCAAGGGATTAAGGAAAAAAGTTTTATAATCTACGACTTCTTCTATTATTAAAGCTCAACCCTTCAGTCTATTTTTATAAAAGTAAATAGAGCGAGAGTGTTTCAAGATTATGATTGGTTAGCCGTCTTTTGAAAATAAAAATAGCAAATAGCAAAACCGAAGTGTAAGAATAATTTTTATTAAAAAGACTCAGAACAGAGCTTCTTATGTTGATTTAAAACCATAATACTATTAAAGTCAGGCAACAAAAATAGTATTTATAACGCTAAGGTCATCTTTTAAATAATATGAAGATAAGGATTACATTTTACTGTATTTATAAACGTCAGAGATTTTTGCGTTATCGATTCTCATGGAAATGACTATTCATCAGCCTACTGTGAATATACTTATCAATGCACCGAATGTGAAGCTTAGTGTAAATAATTTAAAATATCTTAAAAGAATGTAGCTTAAGGTGTTTACGGCCTTATTTTTTTTGTTATATATCCGATCTTTTGAGCACAGTAGTTTGATAAGTATGTATAGTGTAATGATCCTGCACTACACACCAGTGGCGGCTGGTGGTTCCAAATTTTGGTGGTTGCAGTAGTGGGTTTGGTTTGGGGTGGGCCAAAGAACACATTTAAACAGTAGGCATATGGTATCTGCATCATAGGTAGTGCTGTCATATGGGAAAAATAGAAAGTTACTGTCCCCCCCCCCCCCAAAGTGAGCTGCCATTGATGATCCAATGTCCTTACTTCTACAGCTATGTCTACCTAAGCCAGGATCCATATTCCCACGTACTCGTGAACGGTTACTAAGAGTATCAATAATAACTTTGCAGTAACCAAACGCTAAATATGCAGCGAAAGCAGTGGCCGAAGGTTGTTCCAAATTTTGGTGGTTGCAGTAGTTGGTTGAGTAGATGGGAAAGGGATTAAAAACATTTAACTATCATAATCACAATTATACAAAATTATTATTGTAATTTTATAAACTCAAACAACGGATAACGTTTACCTTGAACCAACGTAAACACTAAACCTAACACAACTTATAAATCAAGAAGGCTGTACTGATTTCATGACACAGTTAAGGATGAGCTGCAACGCTACTAGCGGAACGTTGCGGAAACTTTTGCAACCGCCTAGCTAACATTGGGAACATAGAGCAATTGTGAAGAGTAGCGCACGTCTTCCCGTATGTTTGTGTAGTAAGCTCTTCCATTACTGTTGAAGTTGCAAGCGGGCTACAATCACCAGCCTGCGCGCCACTTTTGAATTATACGCGAATATCGCTGCGTAGAATCTAATACGCTCTCCGTTGAAATTTATGACACTTTTAGCTGCTCAACGTTTTCGTATATTATTTTATAGTTTAGTTATTTTATATTGGTGGTTGTGCAACGCTGGAACCGTAATACCAGCCGCCACTGAGCGAAAGTATCGTTCTTTTTATAAAGTACACGTGGTCTGAAAGCACACAGAATCACTAACTCCAGAAAGCATGCAGCAGCACTGAACAAAGAAAATAAAATACTTAACACACATTAAGTAATACAGAGTTGATTGACACTTTTCTATTAAAATCACATTTATAAAAAAATATTCTCATTTCGTAAGCTGAATCAAAGGGTAACGTTTACCTTCAACTAACGTAACCACTAAACCGAGCCCAGCTCATTTCACGACACAACTAAGATGCGATACAACGCTCCTAGTGGAGCGTTGGGAAAACTTTGCAACCACGGTGCTCACATATAAAGCATTGAGGCATTATGAAGAGTACCGGACGTCCTTCCATAGGTTTGTGTAGGAAGCTCTACCATTTAGTCATGAAGTTGCAATTGGCGTACAACAACCAGCCCGCGCGCCACATTTGAATTGTACGTGAACTTTGCCGCATTAAAAACTAATGTATCCGACCGAACGTTGCACGGTGCGCATCGAGTCGAACACGTGTGTTTAAATAATGTACTTTTATGAATTTTAATATTTGACGATTTCTTCCCGAGTGATACGACTGATGATGGGACATAGTTCCCGAAACGCGTAACAACAAAAACAACGCAACGAAGTAACAGGACGGATTTGAAATAAGGTAATTTATTAATAGTCTTCGTTTTCCGTTGAAATCGCTGACACTTTCTTAAGTGCACAACGTTTTTGTGTATTATTTTACAGTTTAGTTATTCTATATTGGTGGTTGTGCAAGGCTGCAACCATGAGACAAACCGCCACTGCTACACGCTATATAGTGTTACTGAATACGAGGGACAGTCAAAACGTTACTTGCACTTCTACATATCCTTTCTTTCTGTAATAGATATTTTGATAAAAGTTGTTGGCAATACTGGCAGACTTCCGTTTCTACCAGCTGCTGCTACACTTTCCCACATGGTAGTAGCAGCGGTTAGTCCTTTGTTAGCCATGAAACACGTCACGTTGTTTGAAAGTAGCGTCCGAATTCTTCTTCTTCTTCTTCTTCTTCTTCTTCTTCTGCTCCTCCTCCTCCTCCTCCTCCTCCTCCTCCTTCTCCATCTCCTTCTTCACGTTCTCGTTCTTCTTCTTCTTCTTCTTCTTCTTCTTCTTCTTCTTCTTCTTCTTCTTCTTCTTCTTCTTCTTCTTCTTCTTCTTCTTCTTCTTCTTCTTCTTCTTCTTCTTCTTCTTCTTCTTCTTCCTCCTCCTCCTCCTCCTCCTCCTCCTCCTCCTCTTCCTCCTCTTCCTCCTCTTCCTCCTCCTCCTCCTCCTCTTCCTCCTCTTCGTCCTCCTCTTCTCCTTCTTCTCCTTCTTCTCCTCCTTCTTCTCCTCCTCCTCCTTCTTCTACATTTTCTTCTTTTTCTTCTGGATTAAGCATTCATTTTGTACCACGTTCATGGAAGGATTTTCTATTACCCACTCGTAATAGACCGCATTAATATTCTTGATACATTATTCGCCATAATTATTAGAACTGACTCGTGTTCTGGGGGCGGGGCAGCGTAACGCTACAGACGTTCATCGCCAGTTGATGGAAGTGTATCGGTGACATAGTGTTTTCACGCCTGGCGATCGCACAGTGGCAAGAGTTGTTCGACATTGCTCGCATGATGATCTACAGGAAAGGCCATCACCTTCAAAAATGAATGACAACGTTGAACGCGTTCACCAATTGTTGCTTGCAAATGGGCGAAGTAAACTTGGATAGAATAGGTACTCAATGGATTGATTTTACATGGAAGTGTGCACTTCACCATCGTTGAACTTCTAGATATTCAAAAAATTTGCGAACTTTATTTGGCACACGTCAGAAATTTAAGTGGAAGAGGGGATATCACTTTCCTTATATCCCTGACCTTTTGCTGTATGATTACCATGTGTTCGGTCCTCTGAAAGAGGTCCTTGCGGAGCGCCGGCATCACATTGATGAAGAAATCCAAAATTCAAATTGAGAATTGTAACTGAATGTTAGTCGGACATTTTTTTAGTAATGGAATCGAAAAATTCGCATCACTGTGTAACAAATGTTCAGTTCAACAATGTAATTTTGTAGAAAATGTAGAATTTCAACGGTGCTTTAGACGAATAAAACATTTTCTTAAATTAAAAATATCTTTTTTTAATGCTAGTGCAATGAATTTTGTGACTGCCCTTTGTAAAGACACATAGCGTTATTGTGTAGAGAAAGCTTCATTACTCTGCGAGTTATGAACGATTGAAAGAAGATACGAATCAAAGCGAGGCAATCCATTAATCATAGAAGCTACTGGCGTCAAATGAATTATCTGCACTTCCGGCATACAACTTGCTGTGCTCCCATTGGGAACCACTGTCATTATTACAAACAACTAATGTGATTTATTTTATCAAATCCCTTCCGTCGACGTTATCAATCCTTTACTCATTAAGGATCAGCCTCCAGCACTTCGTTTGTTTAGAAAAACCCAACACTAGCTCTATCAATACACATCTGATTGTCCTATAATTATTTTTATCTGCTTTTGTCTATAAAAGGTTGTTCTCTATTTTTGCTATATCTGAAACAAATCTCACAGGAGACAAAAACAGTTCATAATTTGGTATAGATGAACGAAGTGTCCAGTCCAAGTTAAATGTTCGAACAACTTAAACCTGGATAAGCGTAAGAAATGCATTCATCCATCCTCAGCACTATAGGCTATGTAGGATACGGGCTTTTTTTACAACACGTCCCCATTCCTTTCTGTCCTCTGCCACCCGCTTCCACCTACAGACACCGAGACGTCTTTGGCTTTCCTTCCACCCGTTCAGCACTGGAATACTCTTTTTTATATTCTTTTTTCTTCTGTCAACCTTTCTAGGTGATCTGCCCATCTTTATGTTGCCATTTTTATCTCACCTAATATTCCAGGTTCCCCAACCATCGGCTGGAACTCGTTCCCCACACTCTTATCTAAATAACTGGTCCATACATTACCTTATAAGAAATTCAGAATTTTAGAGAACAAGGAGTATACATAAGGTATACAAGAATTACAAACCACTGTCTTGGACAGTTGAAATATACCTGTACATCCTAGCTTAGATATTAACTTTGGGCAATGGAACATCCTTTAATGTACTTTTATCAAAAATTAATGTGGTCTGTTACGGGTGGGTAATGGAAAATCCTTCCATGAATGTGGTACAAAATAAATGCCTAATTCGTACTCAGAAGAAAAAGGAGGAGAAGAAGAAGAAGAAGAAGAAGAAGAAGAAGAAGAAGAAGAAGAAGAAGAAGAAGAAGAACTACTACTACTACTATAACAACAACGACAACAAGAAAAGTTGGGGTGAAGGTATTTGAATATTGTCTTTTGTCGTTTTATTGTAGTGCTGAATTTATGATATTTTTAGGACTTTACACACACACACACACACCACGCATATATATATATACACACACACACCACGCATATATATACACACACACACACACACACACATGCTATCTGTATTGGTTTTTACAGTAAACGTCTCGTTGTCTGGTTCTTTGTTTAACGATGTTTAAGGATGATCACTGTCTGAATCTGGTGAGACTGGTAGTGGTGTTGATCGTAAACATTTGTTTTCAAAAGATTCGGTTTTGTGTTTAAAGTTTAAATAAAATAGACATACAGTGTGTTAGAAGGATATCAGCAGAGAAAAAAAAAGGTAACAGCTCGCTGAAGGGGCGGGAAGAAACGGTTCGAACAAAAATAGTTCTACGAAATAAGCTCTTGCAGCAAGTTTGTCATTTTCAGTATCTTGGATATAATATCACGCAAGCATGTGACAGAGATCACATCAACAAAATCAGTAAGTATCAAGCCGTATGTGGACTTTTGCAAATAAAGCTAAATTAGAGAAACAAATCCGCTTAGTCTCTCTATTGTCTGTGGCTCTCTCACAGGAGAAATGACAGGGAGAAAATCATGGATATAAGAAAAGCTGAAAAACAAAATTTTTTTCCCAAAGGCAAAATATGAAAAACCTGCGAATACCGATGAAGTTCATCAGTTTCAATTTAAGGATATAACAAAAACAATAGAATAAGATACGCAACGAGTTGGCAATAAAATAGAAACCAAACGCAATGGGTTGAATGTGGACACAATGGAAGGCAAAACACAGAGGTATGGAGGGACGACTGGGAAGAATACGTAACGGATGTGAATGGTCGACAATAGATTGAGTGTAATGGATGCGAACGGCACGCTAGACGCTGAAAGTCTGAGAGACGTCGTAATGCGGCGAGTCCATTGAAACGCTGACTGAACCGGAAACGCTGATTTTTCAGCTCACTGAAGTTTTCTCATAACGTGTTGACCCTTTCAGCACGGGTGACTTGCCTTTAAAATCGATTGAGTTTTACTATAACTTTTGTTATATGTTTAATTCGTTATATGCAAGACGTTTCATAGAAGAGAACCATAAGTTTGTTGATCCTTTAGAAGACTATGAAAATTTAAAAGTAGTGAAAAACACAGTCGAAAGAAGGCTTATAGAGGAGTTAGAAATATTGAAAGAAAGAGAGAAAGGGTTAGGTAATTTAATGAACACTAAAACTAAATTTGAAAATGAAGAAATATTTTATAATATACTTACGAAGTAAAAGGTAGAGGAGGATATATAACATTAAAGAAGAAATTAGATTTTATATATGGATATTTTTGAAATAAGGGTGGGTGGCTTTATATATACGAAGGGACGAAAAGAGTGTTTACCTAAGTTGTTGTTTGCATTGAATATAGAAATAAAAGAGAAGGTTTTGAAAATATATCGCATTGTAAAACTATACCGAAAAGGAAATTGCAGTTAAAAGTGTGAATGAGAAAGAGTTTACAACATTAGGTATTGAAAAGAATGCACACACACACACACACACACACACACACACACACACACACACACACACACACACACACACACACACACACACACACACACACACACACACACACACACACACACACACACACACACACACACACACACACACACACACACACACACACACACACACACACACACACACAGAATGTACTAGAAGAGAGGTATCTGTACAGACATGGGTGACTGAACACGTTAATTAATAATTAATACTATTTCTTTTATGAATTGCTAAACTGCTACAATTTTTGTTCAGACGAAGCTTTTCGTCATCTCTGACATCATCAGGGTGGTTCAAGACCTGAACAACCCTGATGATGTCAGAGATGACGAAAAGCTTCGTTTGAACAAAAATTGTAGCAGTTTAGCAATTCATAAAAGAAATAGTAAGGATGGCTGCTAATTTAAATAATATGAAGAATAATAATTAATAGTTCATAATAGTTAATTAATTATAAATAGTAGTTATTAATTAGTAATATTAGTTATTAATAGTTAATAATAATGCCAGGAAGGACATTTAACTTATAGCTTGTTTACGAAAATGTGTAAGAGCGGTAGGCCAAAAAGGGAGGTATGAAGAAGTTGTTGTCCTATTATTGTTATTTCCGATCTGACGATGAGCTGTGAAGCTTGAAAGCGCTAATCGGAATAATTTTTCTATAGTGGTATGCAACAGTGATTACTCTGTGTGTTGTTATATAGTGGCGAATCTTCCACACTGGGTGAATGGAAGTTTGTAGTTTCAATCAGTCCGCAATAAAATAAGTAATGCGTGCACTTATTAAATATTTATTACACCTTCAGTTTGAAAGTACTGAACAGACGTGGTACAATCAATCTACGTCCAATGGAAAGTTCTTCTTCTGTCTACCGGTACTAGTACAGGAGTCCACAGCTCCGAGATCGTGGTGCTGGACTTTACAAGTTAAACCACGATTCTTTATAAAAACGTCATTTATAAATGTCAAATAGGACCTAGTAAACGAACACCTTTGAAGGGCGCCTTCATCTGCCTCTTCTTTCTCACACTGCCAACTACATAATGCACACAGTAAACCCCAACATGCATTGCTCTTCCATCAACGTGCCTCCACCTTCTCAACGGCCGATTTGCAATGGCGTACGACTGCCCACAATTCCCCATACCATTTGGCTGAAGGGGGCTTTCCCCAGACCAGCCCGAGTCTGGCCCAATTCGGACCAGACTCAAACAACCCCCCCCTAAAAACGATGAATTTTTAGTTAAAATACGGTGTAATTGTAATGAAATTGAAGTTTTATAATGTCATGGCGGTCCGTGCACTGTCCTATGGATGTTAACTACGAACAACCCTATCAAACAAGTTTTAAAAATACTGCTCAGCCCCCTTCCAATCATAACTGTAGTCTCGCTGCTCTTTATCACGGTAGAGTGGAGTCTCAGTTATCCCAGTTAAAGTGGACCATAACTGTAACCCAGTGAGGACGGACTAAGACAAAATTCCCAGAAAAATTCTAGAATGGAGACCAGTAGGTAGTAGATCAAGAGGAATGCCAAGGAAGAGATGGATGGAGGATGTTGAGGAGAATCTGAGGAATATGAGGATAATAACATGGAGAAGACTGTGTAATGAGAATGTTGAACGGAGGAAAATCATTAAACAGGCTGAAACTCATACTAGGTTGTAAAGCCAGTAGAAGAAAGAAGAAGATGAACGCGTGGGTCATAACTACATTGGATAATTTAAAACTCGTATAATCGCGAAAACAAAACAAAAAATATATAAAAATAGTTTATTATGTTTATTTGTCAATAAAGTCTATATACGTAAAATTTCTTAAGCTAACAGACACAGTTTAAAAATAATTTAAAATAAATGCCGAAGAACAAAAGAACACTAATAAAAAAATTTAATTGTATATACATATGAATACAGTATCGAATTGACTCGCCTACGGAATCGATTCATTTTAATCACATGTCGATATTTCCCACGTCATACAAATGTCAGTTACATGGCTTCCTATCACCGTTGTGGTAGAATAGTGTTTGAAGTTAGTACATAATTTTAGTCAAAAGTCGGTGACCTACATATGACGTGCATTAAACAAACCGATGACGGGTAGCCTACCTTTCACGTATTAAATTTCATCTGTCATATTCTGCCAGTGTTAACCTTCTATGATATTGATGACAAACAGGAATTATAATAATAAATGAAATGACATTTATATGCCAGACCAGTGTATATAAACTGATAAGCTAGTAATCCACACAATAAAAGGCGGGAAGCTGTATTCGTATTACAGAGATGCAATCCCCTTTATACCGGTGGCAATGCAATTAAATAACAACTGTCACACGTATCATCTCGATAATCCGTCCGTAAGGTTTGCCAGCCTGGGGTCGCGCTCCAATTAAAATACAGTCCTCTGTCTCTCTCTGGAGGATAATATGGAATTAGAAATTGAAAAACAGATACTACTTCTATCAGTCCTATGCTGACACAGGGAAATAATAAATACCCAGAACCCTTTTTTCCGTGTTTTTGTTTTACAATTAAAAGTACAGAGAACACACAGAATTTTAGTTTCATATTATTTTATTAAATGTCTGCAAGAGCAGTAAAAATATTTGTACCACGTAAAAATATAGTTTTCAATTTTTGTCTAAACAACAGGTACTTTTTTTAATAAAACAATGAATGTTTCAGAAATTTAATTAAGAAAGTTGTGTTAGTGGTTATAATCGCAAACAGAATTAACACTGTTGCACACCACTATAGAAAAAGTATTCCGATTATCACTTTCAAGCTTCACATCTCATAATCAGGCTTCAAGCGTCAAATGTGTGTCATCATTTTCGATCTGATGATGAGCTGTGAAGCTTGAAAGCGCTAATCGGAATAACTTTTCTATAGTGGCTTGCAACAGTGTTAATTCTGTTAATGAATGTTTCGTTGTTCTTAAGCAACTTTTAACAGCTGGCGTGAATTGTTAACAATTGTTAGCAAGTGCTTTTGCTTTTTCTTTAATTAGTAATTAATTACATGGTTACATGTAACTGACATTAGTTACATGGCTTTACTGGCATTATATCACACAGAAACACACACTCATTCACATATTTAACGGGTCCTCATATTCGGGAACAGTATAAATATTTGTAAGCACAGTACCATGTAAAAATATTTTTCTGAACGTGTATTTTGTTTAATAAAACAATGAATGTTTCATTACTGTTGAGCAATATTTAACACTAGGCATGAATTGTTAACAATTGTTATTGTTACGACAGTCCCAAGGATCGTTGTGTTGTTCAGTGGAAACAAAATACAGACACCAATGAAGTCGCTAATTACCAGCTGTAATTAATCACAAATAACAATTTATAATCAACAAGGTACTCTCATACAATAATTTAAATTAAATTTGACCACGTGCAATAATAAAGTCAACTGTTAGAGTTCCGCACAATTCTAACACAATAATCACTTTCCACTAATCACTTATCCGTACTCTACAATAACGCCAGGTCTAAGCCGGCCGCTGTTGCTTATATAGGTCTCGCAGACGTTCCAGAATAATGTTCCACACGGCTGGCGGCATGACAACATAATCTGCGTAGTTAAATGTATTTTGTGCGTGTGTATGTGTGTGTATAAGCTCCGTGTAAGAAGATGGAGACTGAGAGCAGAGGATCGAGACATCTGGAGGCGGATTGTCCAGGAGGCCAAGGCTCTTCCAGAGCTGTTGTGCCCATTGAGAGAGAAAGAAAGAGAGAGAGTATGTGTGTGTAAGGGTGGGAGTGGCGCTCGGGGGGAGCCTACGATATTCGTCGCATCGTGTATATCAGACGCCGATATTCTCAGTTTTCCCGTTACCGTGTCCTTACACTTGAAGAAGACCACTAACTTAAACTCTCCGTTCTTGTAATCATCGTTTCCCGACATTTAAAGTCGGAAATATTATAACTTGTAGCATAAGACGACAGGAATAAATATGCCATAATAATTAATATTGGTAGAAAAGCTACTTGTCTGGGAAAGTCAAAAAAAAAAAATACTTTGCAAACAAAGGAGGAGAAACTATCGTCCTTAATTGTCGTGACTATATGTTTTTTTATTGAAACTCTATATTAACAAAGAAAACGTTTAAAAATATACGACTAAAAAGTTTTTTAATTCCTGCCTGCTCACAGCTGATAAAGCAAGTTCAGCTCCGGCAGAAGGGAAGAAGTGAAAAGACATTTAACTGTTTGAGATCGTCTTACCTTTTACCTCACGGCACATTGAGAAAAAACAGTTTTCAAATAATCGACGGCGTCTTCTACCTAACGCTTTTCTGTGTGCGTATATTTTTGGAAAGGTAAATAGAGCAACACTGTTTTAAGATAATGGTTGATTGGTCGTTTTTTTTAATAGAAATAGCAAAACTGAAGCGTAAGAATCATTTTATTTTTATAATAAGACTTGGAGAGATTCTCACGTCGACTTAATAAAAATTTGTTTTTAAAAACTATAACACTGAAGTTAGATAACAAAAGTACTGTACAGCCTAAGGCAATGTTTCATAATCGATATTATAAGAGCAGATTTAAACATTATATTTATAAGTTTTCTTCATTTTCCTTCAAACATTAGGGTTTGGTAGGTCTCACGTTCGCCCTCACCAGAGTGACGTCAGCCATCTAATAACCGTGTGCGGTAACGAACCCTGCGGTGGAGCGTGAATTTTATGTAGTGTAACCTTTGTTAGTTATCTAGTCCAGGCATGCCAGACAGTAGAGTGTACGAGCGTCGAAGAAGACGCAAACTAGGAGTAGGTGAACTTCCAAAGAAGAACCGGGAGCGACGCACCAAAGTTCGAGGATCTCAGCTAGGGATGTCATAAACCGGTCGGTTAAACCGAATAATCGGTTATTCTGAACGGTTTAACCGGTTAAAACCGGTTTTTTCCCGTAGGTTTTTAACCGGTTATTTTTTGTTACATCCAATAACCGATAAAAAACCCGGCTCTAAATAGAAAGCGGAAAAAACTTTTAGGTAATTTTAATTTAAAGTAAAAATAACCGGTTAAATCGTTCAAAATAACTGGTAGAGGTTACTGACATCGATAAGTTATAATCGAGTTTACCACTTGGTGTAAATCGAGTATCAACTATCAAGTAACAACGGCGTGGGCGTGGGAGTGACTGTTCACGTTCTGCACCGCTTCTGGATTCTGGTTCTGTTCTGTTTCTGTCTGTGTCTGCCATATTGACTTGGCTCGTTGTTTGCATACCACCTGCTCCTCGTTGTCCAACTTAAAGTGCTTATAAAGTGTTGTTTCTGCGTTTATCGTTCACAATAACTGCTAGAGGTTACCGTTACTCGTACTTTTTAATAATATTAATAAAAATTCATAAAATACAAAATTCTTTGATCAATGTTTTGTTTTTATTCATCTTAAACTAAAACTCTCATTTTAAGAACATCGATCATTGAACGAAATATTAAACATTAAATTGTAAAATTAAACATAAAATCTTTTTACTCACAAAAGATTTTATAAAGAATAAAAATATTTGAACTCAAATATAAAGAATAAAAATACTTGATGGGTGAAAAAGTGCTGACAATTTCTTTACCCAAACACTGAATAGAAACCTCTTGAGAGGTTATCAAAATCGGTTACAACCGGTCTGGTTATTGAATAAACCAGTTATTGAGGCTCGGTTAAAACCTGAGCAGTTATAACCGGTTAACCGAAAACCGGTTATTTTCTGAGAGTTGTCATCCCTAATCTCAGCGCCATCCCCGAACTCCTAGAAAGACCTGTGTTAGGGAAAGTCTACCCTAGCTGAGACAACCACAGCCACCACGAAACATTGGCTCAATTCGTGAACACCGGGGCGGGGGACAGGAATACCGGACGGGATTGTTCACGATCTAGTGGTACCATTTTTGGGTACGTCGCTGGTCAGCAGGACGACCTCCGAAGCCCTGAACGGTGACGAGCCCGACCTCTGGGTTTGATCCACAGGATCTCTCTCTACAGCTTTTCCTCCACCTTTTGGCGGTGGCAGGTAAGCCATGTCCTCTCTTTCTCGTTCGCGCCAGCTTAGGACTCCACCGACTCCACGGACGCTAGTCCGCCGAAGAGGGAAGAACATAAATAATAATAATAATAATAAGCGGGCGAGACCTAAGGTACTAGGCTTCGACTGTGTACTTAATGGACATCAAGGACAGGCGTGAAAAACCCGACACATTTGCTGGCCAGGGGCTGCGGTGGTTCCCGTTTGCAAGGCACTACTAGGAGTCGGCGGGAAACCCTATACCTTCCGCGCAGCGGTACGCACATTTTCGAACCATCAGCGCCGATGCTACCAAAGGAAGGGGTACCCCGAAAGCACTATGTATGCCAGACAAGACCGCCGTATTATTGTTCTCACTGCTACGAGTAGGACGGCTGCCACGTTATCTCGATACTATGAACGCAAAACAGTCGTTTAAATTGTGAGTAAAGGACTCAATTGAGAGTTGAGACGTTGGGGTCCTCTTAGAATGGGGGGTGATCTTAGAATAAGCGGTATTGGTGAGACAATTTGCTTCAGCTACAAGTGCTCCTTTTTATACCGACGTAAGTCGCCTGTGAACTACGAGGCGTCTTACGTGAGCCGCCCGGCTTACAAGGAAGTTAGTGTGGGCAGCACAAAGCTTTATCCGCCAATCATTATACTAAAATGTACCATGTTACCCCCCCCCCGTGAACTGTGTCTGGAATTTGAACCCATGAACTGTAGATTAGTAGCCTGGCGCATTACCCATTGATCCACTAAGCACGTTGTTTTAACTAATATTATAGATTACAATATAACAAATATACGACGCTAGGTGTACTGACGCTTATGTGTGGAAGTGTAATCTGGGTTACAACAAAAGAACAAAAAACAAGAATACAACCTCGAGAGTCAAACCCGAAGAAACATGACAAGGAACAAAGTAATGAGAGAGAAACTCCAAATATCTAATTCAAATTTAAACAGAAAAAAGAAATCGGAAAAGAGAAAAAAGAATTAAACGGAACGAGTATTTGGAAATGATAGAGAAAATATATTACCTTTAAAATCAAGACTGTATAAAGTAACAGGAAGAGGAAAAACGTAGGCCGACCGAGAAAAAGACGGGAACCGTAACGGACAGCAATGCGTAAAACGTGAAGAGCAGATGGTGATGATGATGATGGAATAGATGATGAATTCTCTTCTTTTCGTTACATCCCAGTACCAGCGTTGCTGCTGATTATAAGACGTGTTTGTATCCCGGTTAAAGAAGATGATAAATGGAGGATAAGAAATAACCAGGAGACTGATGAGGTATTGAATTACGGAGATATTTTAAGATTCATAAAGGCTCAACGAATACAATAGTTAGGTCATCTACAGCGGAAGAATGATCAGTGTTTGCCAAAGAAAATTCTGAGAGCCCAGATCTATAAAATAAGAAAGAGGGTCGAGCTACTATAAGATGGTTAGATGATGTTCTAGAAGATATCAGGAGAATAAATGGGAGGGATTAAACTGAGATGGCCATGGATAGGAGACATTTGGAGAAGATTAGTGTTAGAAGGCAGGGCTCATGTTGCGCTGTAGTGCTGAAGAAAAAGAAGAAGAAGATCAGCGTCGCGGGCAACCCAGTCTCTATGTTCCAGTATACGCCACTTTCACTTCTCTGTTCCAATTTTTCATGTTGAATTTACAAACGTGAAGCTAATAAAAGCTTTTGAAAAGGTAACATTGCTGGCAGCAAAAGGTATTCCGATTGGTACGAAAAAGAGATTTGCTAAAAGTTTTATTTGCAGTTTGGTTACTATGACAGTAACCTAAAACACGGACCATCAAAAAAGGATAATAGTCGACAGTAACAGCCTGTGCTCTGGCAGCCACAAAACCTCAAAAACTGCGTTTTTTGTGCTGTTACGTAAACTACATGTCAAAATTAGGCGCGGACGCAAAAATTCACGAAAATAATTTGTTGTGAAACATTTTCAGAATCAAATTATGGGATCCAAATAACCTAAGACGTGTTTTGTTTCATTTTCTACATGGAATCCACGTCTAATTTAGATGCGTACGCGGTAAATAAGGTAGTTTTTCGACGTAAATAAGGTAAAATTGACTTTGCTGGTTTAACATGCAAACTAACCTAACAACTAACCTTTCTCGTTTTTTGTGAAATCCACACAAACAAAAAACTCGACTATATTTAATATTACCTTGTGTATCCAGGTACACTGGTGCTCCTCCTTGCAACTTCAATGTTTCTTTAAAAACTACGCGTTTCGGGACTCATGGTCCCATCATCAGGTTGGTAAAAAACAAGAATCACTCACATGGAGTACGTCAACTTAAAAAAAAAAAAAAAAAAAAAAAAAAAAAAAAAAAAAAAAAAGTTTCACTCGCACATACCGCGTGTATACAATTACACAACTACACGATGCGCATCGTATCGGAACTTGCAAGCGACTAACCGTTACGCGTCGCACTATCTCTACCTTTATCTATGTGTTGTTCCAACACGCGTATGGCCGTGTCATACAGTCCGTTGGACTTAACACGTTGGGGGGGTTGGGTTGGGTTGGAGGGAGAGGCGTTGGTTGCAAGGAGGAGCACCAGTGTACCTGGATACACAAGGTAATATTAAATATAGTTAGTTATATGCAACTTGGAGACCACAACACAATATGTATAAAAAACTCGAAGTAATGCGAATAACTTGCCTGTTACTATACATGTCTCCATTTTTTGTGACAGAATTCGTTTCTACTAGTATACTGGTTTTTTCAATAATACTCGGTTTCTGTGAAGATCACTGGAAATCAACTAACTCGAAGCAGCATTGGGTTTCAATACTGTATTATTATAAGTAATTATGCATTCTTTTCGTAACTTGAAAACAAAAAGTGCGAATTTTGACCTTTTCTTTACGTAGAAACACAAGAAACGCGTTTTTGTATATTTTGCCGATGCCAGAGCACAAGTTGGTACTGCAGACTATTACCCAAAAAATAAAGAAGAAAGTTCCCTAAGAGAGCTTCAAAATGTGGTTGTAGCAAAAAATGATTAAATTAAAATGGGCTGAAACAATGAGAAGCGATGAACCATTAACGAGAACAGGAGAGAAGAAAACTACTGAAAATATTAAGAAAGAGAAAAACATCTTGGTTAGGGAACGTATTACAGAGATACTTCCTGCAGCTAAGAATCGTAGAGGGAAGGGTGGTAGGAAAAACAGGGCGAGGAAAAAGAAAGGCTGACATCACAAACGGAAATATCTGTAGACAGATGCACAGAACAGATATAAGTAAAGAGCATCGAGTTAAAATCTGTCATAAGCAGTCTTACTGAAGAAGGAGACACGGCAAATACAGAAATAATACACATATCATGAGTATTTCAGGGGTGCCCCACCAAGCTCACACTCACCTCCCTCCCCCAACTTAATGAATTCCACCCTCCCAAGGAAACGTATTTAAAATTAAAAGAAAATGTCATTGTAATAAGAGTTTTATTACAAATAAACTAAAGCTAAAAATAATGTAGTTTACAAATATATTCTCATTGGAAATTAAACAAATAAATAAATAGAAACCTAATGACATTAATACGTGTAACAAAATTTCAAAACAAAGCGTATCAACAAAGCGGATTGTAAAGCAGAAAAAAAAGATTTAATAAAGTCCTAGTTGCTTTGGCATAGTAACTTCTTCATCTGTGATGACGATAAAAAAAGCATCAATTACTTCTTCATTAGGAATCGACTCTAATAAGTCTTTTCCTGAAGCTGAAACAGTGATTCCTCCTCTGAATATTTAAATTTCTAAAACTAAATGTTGCATTAAAATGCTGTCATAGCTTCCACTCTTACACGAACTTTTATAAACATTCAATTTTTTATTGCAACGTAGTTCCAATATTTCATACTTTCTCAAAGTTTTCTGTCAAAAACCCCTCTGTGGTAACACACGCGAGTATTTTATGTGTGAGTGTGTGTGTGTGTGGGGGGGGGGCGTGCGAGTATACGTTACATAAAGATTAATTACAACTGTTACTCTTATTCTAATTATACGTATTATTATTCTTATAATAATAAGAAAAATTATAACATTACGTATATGAATAAACACTCATTTGTATGCGTATTAATTATTTCTATATTTGAGAATTAGGCTATAAATCCTAATGATGACAATAAGTTTTAAACCTCCACAATAATGCGTCAAAACGACATAAATGTTTTAAAACTGTTCCTTGTTAATGGCCGAACCTAAGAAAACCTTCACTGAAAGTTATGAAGAAGTACATGGTCGTCAATTGACTTACGGCCATTCTGTAGGCCTAATTGTTTCTGCACTGAAATAACATGGAAAGTTTTCTCTACAATATATATTGTAGTACGGTATATAACTTTTTAATTTCATTTATACAATAGTTTGAAAACAGTTAATTCTGCATTAATATAAACACGGTATTAAGCAATTTCCTTAAAATTGACAGTTTCTATAAAATGAATCTATTTTTACGAGAATAAAAATAAATGAATATGCGCAAATAATAATTCTAAAGTTTTACCTTTACAAACATATAATGTTGTGTTGCACTGGTTTTCCTTTTTCCTTAATTCAGTTTTCCCTTTAAAAATCACACAAATAACACTGGCACATTCTCTAAACTAATAATACAACTCTTAACAAAAAACAAAATCGTCTTAATAAACCAACCATTTCACGTACAACAACAAACATGAATGACGCGATTCTTATGTACAAATCTAGACAATGGACGAATTAATGTGTGTAACATTGGCAAAGCGTCCCCTGGCGGCAACTACAGAAAACTGAATTGTTGATTGGTCGCAGAATCAACTCTATAGCATACAAACAACATGCACATTTCTTGGAACGGATAACATTTAAGGAGCACACGTTGAATGAAATGTTTAGATTAATATTTACTTTCAAAATTCTGTTTTTACAATTTACAGTCTTCAACCAATTCACCTAATTACAATACTTTTCAGAAGCTAAATATACGTAAGTAATCAAGAAATTATATTTGTCTCGAGATGGTTATATTTCATATGGTTATAAAGACTTATTTTAACAATAAATGGTTTTCCTAGTACTGGGGAGTTAGCCAATCCGATCCGACTAGGGATCGGAAGACGTAGGATAACGTTATGAACCGATTTATATATATAAAGACGTCTTCTCAAATATATTCTAAGATTCTAAATCGTATATTTATACTCAACAACTTTATTCTTTTTATTTAATGTGTCTGTCATCTGCTTTATGTATTTAAGTACACACATAAACAGAAAATGTCACAAACTATACGAATTCCTAAAACCCGTTTATTAAAAAGCTGTAATAATGTGTTTTACGGATATTCATAATTAACTATGTGTTAACTACCACATTTTCAAAGAACGTTAGTTTAAAATTGTTGTACGAGCGAAGAGAGTTCTCAGTTTTTACTCGACCGTTTGAGATTTGTCTGTCTGTCTACCTGTTTATGATATGTCTCACGATAACCTATTAATACAGCAACAGATTTTTGCTAAATTTAGCATGCATGTCGATACATTTACCCTACAGGAACCTATAGTCTTTTGAGATTGATCCCCAAAAAAAAAAATACGTGGGCGGGAGGCAAAAAAATGCGAGATGGTCAAAATGTTGAAAAATCTCAAAAATTCAAGTGGGGTATCAAATTCTAAGGAATTTTAATCAAAATATGAATTCATCTCATTTTAAAAAAAGATTAAAATATTCTGGGATTGAAAAAAAAAGCCTGAAAGTGATTAAAACGTTTGATTACATCACAAAAATTAATTTTCCATATCAAATTAAAAGAAATTTTAACTAAAATCTGAATGTTAAAAATTTAAAAATTTTGGAACGCCAGGCCCAAAAATTGGGGCAAAAGTTTGATAAAATTGTAAATTCCATGTGGGTTATTAAATTAAATGTAAATTTGACCAGTATTTGAATATAGCTTAAGTTTTAGAAATTTCAAAATTCTTGACCTCAGGGCCTTAAAAAAAGGAATCACAAACTTAAAAAATATAAATGTCTTCACAATTTTTATCACAAATCCCAATGTTTGGATTGTGTAGCGTTTATCGTTGATGGTATTGTCTGTTCTACAATTGTATTTTACAAAATAAAATAATATACAGCAATCGGGATTTTTAACATTTTTTTGATAATTAAATTATTACTCAATATCAAAATGTACATAAGTAATAAATACATTTTGTTGAAAATAGTGAGCGCTTGCTGCAGGTCAGAGAGCTTACTCATATGAAACTTCAGTTCCCGTATGTGTGTGCAGCTCGTTTGCAAATATTCAGATTATACCATGTGTTTAACATAACGTATAATCTCTCTTTACACCTCTGTAATCAGACCTGTAGTAACATATGCAAGCGCGACATGCATCCTGAAGTTGGAAGACGTGAAAAACGTTGGTCCTTTTGAAAGGAAAATTCTGAGAAGAATTTATGGACCAGTGTAGGACGTAGAGAAGTGGAGGAATCGTAAGCTAAGAGAGGTTTATGGAGAAGCGGACATAGTTGCGGTAGTGAAGGCACAAATGTTGAGATAGTTGGGGCGCGTGGTGAGAATGAGAAGCAATCGAGGCCCAAAAAATGGCATTGGAAAGGAAGCCGGAGGGAGTAAGGAGGAGACGACGCCCGAGGAGGAGATGGTGTGAAGATGTGGAAGGGGATTCGAGGGAGACGCGAGTGGCAGGTTGAAGGAGTAAGGCTCTGGACAGAGAAGAACGGAAGAGAATCATTGAGCAGGCCAGGGTTCTACAAACACCGTAGTGCCCTGTTGGTTGGATGTCTCTCTTTAGTCCACATTTAAATTTTAGTACAGTAATATTTCATCGGTGTTAACGTTCAAATATCCTGGCGACAAACAGGAATTACAATGATAAATGAAATGGTGTACAAATACATTTATATATCAGACCACTAGTATATAAACTGATTATAACGTCTCACCTACGTTATAACATCGGGAACCTGTGCATACTTACCTCAGAACACTTGCACGGGCTGCCATACTCGTAATTAACTTTTAATTACTAATTAAACCAGCTGTAGTTATAACTAAAGGAACTTTTACATGGGGGTCTGATGATTTATTCACTCATTGTTTTAGTGTAAAGTGACGACATCTCTTTATTAAACCATTACTACAACAGTTCTACATAAATATTCCCACATAAGGTTTTCTAAATAAAAGATTACAATTTATAAAAGATTTTGTAAATAACGGGGGCCAAAACATATGGATTTATAAGTGCTAGCATTATCCACGGATCCGGGACCTTAAACTTGTTTGTGAGTTAAAGCTCACTTATTCATATTCTATCTTACTATTTTGGGGGGGGGGGAGCATTTGAAGAATGGACTTAATCTAAAAAATTTTGTATTAGTGAAGCTTTATATATATATATATATATATATATATATATATATATATATATACACCAGCATTACTTGGTACTACAAATATTTTGAATCCTAAGACATACTACATCTTATAAAGTGATTATCATTAAAGTCTTTATAGATTTCTTTAAACTGTCTTTAACAATTCATTTGTTAGAATTTTAATTAATCACGGAGGACAAGTCTCCGTGTCACCTGTGATATGCAGAAGTTTACTCGATGTCCGGGTCCTTGGTCCTTGTGGTGTTCGTCAACGGTTGATCTTTCTTTCCTGTTGAAGTTCCTGAAGTGATTAGTTCATGATGAAGTAGCGTTGAGGTCCTCAGAAGTCTAGTAGTTAAACATCGTCAGTAGTATGATTGCCGTAAATGTTCTTGTTTGTTGTAGAATCGCACGTTACATTATTGTTTATAAAAGTACTCACTTTAGGTAGCTCGTACCATATTATTTTAAAACAACATAGACATCTTACAAATTATACAAATGAGATGTCATCCCTTACACAGTTATTTATTCCTTTCGGTTGTTAACATTTAAACGTACTAGCACACTAATTTGCCACTACTTTTCGCTACACATTGTTATATCTGTCCTCTAAATAAAAACATTTTGTGGTTCTCCGGGACATATTTCAAGCGTGTGTTTTCTACGCGAGCGCTTCATCTCGATTGAATTACTATGTTAGGACGGGTCAGTTAATCGCGCGGAGTTTACGCGTCGCAACAAAATAGTTCCACCTTTATTCTATATTAAGGGGTTAACGTTTGACCTTTTAATTATCCAAAGATATTCTTTATTACAGACTTTATTATAGTTCACTATGGTGGTCTTGTTTATTTATTTATTTAATATCAATTTACAAGGATTATTAGTTTGTTTATGGGTCGGTATTCAAGTTAATTCCGGTTAGCGCATGTCTATGCATGGTTAATTAATAAGGGTTTCCCTATCTGTACACTCGCATTCCTTTTTTTTATTAAATCTCTTTATTAAATATTATTAAGATTTATGATAGTGATAAAAATTAGTTTAAATGTTCGATTCATTAAAATTTAAATTTCTCAGCTTTTAACATTTCCTATTTTATTATTTATTTTATTTTTTTAATTAATGAAATCGTCACATGATAAGCTAGTAATCCACACAATAAAAGGAGGGAAGCTGTTAAATTCGTATTACAGAGGTGCTATCCCCTTGATACCGGTGGCAATACAATGAAATAACAACTGTCACACGTATCGTCTGGATAATCCGTCCGCAAGGTTGGCTACCCTGGGGTCGCGTTCCAATTAAAATACAGCCCTCTCTCTCACTCTGCAGGATAATATGGAATTAGAAATTGAAAAACAAATAACACTTATACGTTATTATTATGTTAGCGTAAGCAACTAATAAATACCTAGAATTTTTATTTCCTTGTTCTGTCTTTGTATTTTAAAAGAAAATACGCCTTGGGTATCTATAAAATATTCATCGTATTAAATATTTACGAATAAAGTAAAAATGTTTTATTTTTCTGTAAACTGTAAATTATATTTTGAACAAAAGAATCGACGTTTCATTGTTGTCAACCGACATTGTTGTTAATGATGATGATGAAATAGCGATGGGAAAATTTAATAATCGTTCAAGTTTCTTCCAACTTTTATCAGTTTAAATTAAAATCATTTGTTTATATTAAAACGAGACTAAACTTGTTTTCATAAAACAGTACTGTTTATGCGAAACACGTTTAGGCCCATAATTCTGTCGAGCGGTGGTCGTAACCGCAGGCCTTGAGCCTGAATTAACTCTGCCGCCGCATACTGATTCAGCAAAAATTAAAATCCCACCGCTGCGCCCTTCACATTGGCCAACTTTTGAAAACGAATTTTACCACATCCTGAGGTAATCATTAATTCTTAATCATAAAATAAAAGTGAATGTGGCACAATTTATTTATTTTTTTTGTTTTATATAGCTTCCGCGGTCAGAAGAGTAACAGTCGGCATCAAATCAAGTGGTATCGGCCGACATTAACTATGTCCTCCTATACGAGATAAGTGTTTTGAGTCCAAATGTCCACACGTGTAAACCAAAGTACTGACACGTACAGTCCCATGAAAAGTTCTTTTACTATTCTCGCCGATCAAAAACGCCTATCACCTTCTTCAGGCTAATTAAAAACGAATACATATAAATAAATAAATAATACTCAATCGACGAGTAATAAACAGTTAATATAATAACAATAATAATACTTACATATTATATAATAAAAAAAATAATAATACAAATGTGAAAAAACGTACAACACTCACAAAACTAAAGCACAAAGCCCACCAACTCTTGCACACCAACAAGGTCAACAACACTATTAATCAATCGCTGTAGATCCTCACAAGGCAGTCAACGATCAGTATTGTATCGTCCGCACACCTCAGGTTTTTTATCAAGTAGCATAAATAGGAAAAACAAAATGATCATTTTCGTTGTGTAAAATCCGAAACACTTTTGAAATTTTTCACTACAATTCAAAACAAAAAATGTTACAGCATGAGAAGTGACAGAAGAGTCGTAGTGTTAAAAAATAACCAACAGACAATTGATTCTACTCAGCAAAGCCACGTGCACTGCTAAATACAAGCAGATATATACGGCAGTGGTGATACAGATATTGAGATCGGAGCCGCGGTCGAAACACAAGGTAACACCTTAAGCTTCTTACGTCAGTCATTGAATCAAAGAGAAATTGAAGTGACAAAAAAATATTCCTAGAACTGTTACAGACGAACAAAACGAACTGAACAAGAAGAAACGCCAAGTAAAATACTGAAATACTTACATAGACAGATGGAAATAGTGACTTTTGTAGAAAACAAATTGATAGTGAGGCAAAGGGACACAAGGCACAAAGGTAAATGTTTGAACAGACTTACACGTGTACAACTGAAACTTATATATTGCCGGCATTTCTAGTTTCTTTATTGTTAATAGATTCGCTTTTGTTGAACGTCAGAGAGACTATTTTGTATCATTTACAAGGTTTATAGGGCTCAATATTGGTTCACCCCTCTACTGTATTGTCCCGTATAGAGAAAACCATTCTTTTCTCAAAACTATTTACTATCGCATCGGCGATTAGCTCCTTAGGTTATCTGTTTTAATAACCTCTCTTGAATATATAATAAAGCCCAAGACGTAAACTATAACTTCGATTATCCGAATGAGCTCAATTATCCGAGTCCGGATATTCTTACAACCGTCGCACGGATCGTAGCGTTGTGCAGTAGAAACATAATAACTGACACCGATGGAAGACACTAAAGTTCAATTAGAAACAAACAACAGTTAGAAATCAACAAATAGACTCTTATAGGCCTATAATAATCCAAGCTAAATTCGTTCAACACACAACAGTAAATGTTACCTTATTTCAGTTACGCACTAATTAACACAATAATCGCTTTTCACTAAACCGCTACAATTACTTCAAACCGCAATTGTAATATCGCCAGGGCTATCTGATATTGGCCGCTTTGAAATCCAGAATTTAAAACTCCCCCGCCTTGCATTGTATACACAGCGGTCCTGGCTGCCGTAAACACAATTCAGTTGGGAATGAAACAATTAAATTGGTTTCTGAATGTAAAATCTAAGCTCTCGTTAGAAAACAAAATCTTTCTAGACAAAAGCTGTAATTAGGTGTATCTGAACATACGGTATAAAACTATATAATTGCGTCAGTATATCTAACATCGCCACAATTCAACAGTCGCAGACCTTCTTGCAATAACTGATACATCACGGCAGGAAAAAAATCATTTATACCTCCGAATTTGAACCGCCCAAGAGATTGCCCTCAAACAAAACAGGAAATCTCATCTGAGTTAGAAAGCCACGCCATACTCTTATCGAACCACTTGCGTAAAAGCGTCACACCATATTCTCTCAGAGAGAGTCTCTTCTTTACTTAGCAATCAGCAGATTTGTCGTAGCAGTTCTCCACATCGACCATCTCTGTCTTTTCCGTTACATCTCCTCATAGGAAGAAATTGTAAAACTATGTTGTAAAACTTAAATCAACAATAATCTGTTTCATATATTGGAGCCTCGGCCTTCCTCTTCCACTTTTTCCTTCAGTGCAAACTTATACCTCGTATTACTTTTTTTATCAAATTATCGTGAATATGACCAATGACTTCAACTGTCCCCTTCACAATATTTTGCAAAAACCCTTTCCTTTCTAATTTTAATAAGAATCTCATCACTATTAAACTTGTCGATCCATCTTACTTTCGGTACATTTCTTATAACACATTTTCAGTGCTTTAAGTCTCCTCCTTTCGACTGTTCCAATTGTCCACTTTTCACATCCATATAGAGCTATGCTACATAAATATGTAACTCTTCAAGAACCTCTTTCTTCAGAAGTCAATAATTTCCATTTACTGTTAAATTCAACTTTAGCCTGTCCGATCCTACTCAAAATTGCTCTCTTACTTTTTCCGTCTTCCGTTTTTTACTTCCCAAATAGGTTAACTCTCTAAATTCCTCTATATTTTTCTCCCATTCAGCAATATATTCATACTGGACTGTCCGTTTTTTTTTTTCAACGGACCACCACCTTAGTTTTATTAACATTTATTCTCAAATCGTACTGTTTGTTCAAACCTCATCGTTTTCACTTTCACCTATAATTACAATGTCGTCTAGAAATTTTAACGTGTTAATTCTCTCTCTTTTAACTTTTACTCCCCCATCCGTTTACTCGTTTACTTTGTTCTGTACTTAAAAGTATTCTGTATATATACATTAAGCAATCAAGAAGAGAGGTTGCAACTCTCTCTTATATTTTCAATACCTTCTTTCATTTTGAATATTTACTTCCTCTTTTTTCTGTTCCCGAAATTTTCTGCGTGGTCTCTTTTTTATACAACCGCGAAATTATTTGTCTCTCCCGAAAATTATTCCCGTTCTTTTTCATTAGTCTAAACAACGTATCCCTTCCCTTCTCAATATCCACAAAATCAAGGAACTTTGAATCCACAGAACCGCACTAAAATATTGAGAAGAAATTGGCCGACAGACATGAGAGAGGATAAAAGAGAATTTCTCATTTGAAAAGTCATGTCGCGTCAAAGGAGGTGCTAGTTCCTACTCCAGAAAAATAGCTTATAAAATTAATGTAATTTCCGATCGCCAATATAAATCAGTAAAAGAATGTGTTACCCTGTTGCGTAATTGCAGAATGAAAAGATAACTCGCAGCCTGTCGACACAAGTAGTTTCCAACCTAGCCGCTGAAATAAGGGTCTAAAAGTTATAATTATTTGTTATTTTTATTGAATTTGTACAGAGACACCCTGGCCAGAAAAATAAAAGTTGGCGGTAATTTGCGGCACGTAGCCAGTAGGGGTAGGGGTAACAGACCGCGACGACCACACCTGTTGCTGTCGCAATGAATCAATTACCACACAACACGAATTTTATTGTTCTCGTTGGAACTGAAAGATATTTGTCCGATTTACAATAAATCTGTGGCGGTCGTCTGACTCTGAAAATACAAAAAAAAATGTTATTACCCATTCCAACACCATTTACAACTACACAGGTAGTTTCTGAATGATTTAGTGGTTACTCCTTACTGAAATATTAGCTCAAATCTACTATTATCGAAACCAGTAAGCTCGGCTCCAGAACTCGATAACTGTTTTCAACAAAACGCATTTATTATTGGTATTCAAAATTTATTGTTAATAGAAGAAATAAAATTATTACATATTTTAAAGCTGAAAGTAAAGTTTAAAATAAAGCTTTATTTAAGTACCGTTAATTGTTTCCCCTTCGGAGTTCGTCGTATAATCCTATAGTAAAATATAACATTTGACCATTTTATTTGAAATACCCTTGTTCATTATATGTCACACCACAAATAATTAAAATGCACTACCTACCTGTTCGAGAGTTTGATTAGTAATTATGATTTTTGTCCGTACTCTATTGTTTCTGTGAAAATTATGGTCTTGGACTTTTCATCCAATGTTTTTAAATTGTACCACGCAATTGATACAAAATGCTGACAGTCAATTGGAATTAGACTTCCCTATCTTGGATTATAACCTGATTATCATCAAAGATCAGTGAAAAATTCGTGCTGAGCCATGGTTCCACTGTTAAAAGGTTCTGTCGTTCTTCTGACCCACTGTTACGACGGTTCCATGGATCGCGGCACTGTATAGTGGAAAGAAAATACAGACACCAATGAAGTCAATAATTATCAACGTTAATTAGTCACAAATAACAATTTGAAATTTACAATGTGCTCTCTTACAATAATTCAAGTTGGTTTTGTTCACACGCAATAATTTCAACTATTAGAGTCCCGCACTAATTATAACACAATAATCACTTTCCACTAATCCGCAACAATCACTTAATCCGCAGTCTATAATTTCGCCAGGTGCAACTAACTTCTAAGCCGGCCGTAGACGCTTATATCGATACCGCAGATGTTGCAGAATATTTTTCCATACGCCTAGCCGCGTGCCAGTATTATTTGCGTATTTACATGTGCTCTCAAACAGTCTGGAGTGGTACGTTTAGTGGACGGCCTTGACACAGACGCCGCACGCTGGGCTAGTCGAGAAACCTGTAGAAAGGACGATGTTGATTTTTCGAGAGCGTTACTTAATTGCCGTAGCGGTATACTGGTGTTGCAACTTTCCTCCATTTTGTTACCAGGTCATCTATATTCATGTTAAACAATGTCAGTGAAGAAACATATTTCTGACTTACGCCTAGATTAGTTTAACAACCGTAGTCAGTTCTTTGCCAATATTTGTATCAACGACAATAACTGTGGTTGTAATCTCCATTTACAGATCATTTACTCAGTACATAAACATGATATGATTTGTTAGGTTGTTAGATAACCCTTTTAACACTGAAGATATTTACAAAATTCCGTGCAGCTGCGGAAACGCCTACATTGGTCAGACGTGCTGCCTGATTTTTACAAGTATCCAAGAACATGTCAGACATACAAAGAACTTACCAGTTGAAAAGTCAGCAATCGCTGAGAATTCATCCATAACTAATCATATGTTAAACTTCGAAGACGCATCTGTTATAAGGTCGTGTAACAAGTATTATGACAGAATGATCCTAGAAGCAATAGAAATTAATAAACACAAGGATAACATCAACAGAGGAGCAGTAACGCTCAGCACGACTTGGTACAATTTACTTTCTGGTTTGACTGGACGCAGGTTTGATTGACAGCACAAACAATGCACAAAGCGTAACGCCCAACAGGGCAGGGTCCACTTACCGGACCATCCACCGCGACTTCCACACTATATAACTGAGTTCAGTTGCCAGTCTCATCGTCACTTAGACCTGAGGATATTCATTGTAATATGAGTGAAACGTTGCCATACAAGACAGTTTTGACGCTGTACGTACCGGAAGAAGACTTCAAAAACATAATGAGTTGTTAGACGTTTAAGTACGTGACGCAACAATGAGTTTATGAGGGGTGTCTTTCAACTTTTGACAGACACTGCATAGATTGCAGCAATAACTTAAATCCACTACAGCAGATTGATGTATACAGTTCAAGGAAAATAGAGTATATGTATGTACATACTGTCCACATTAAATTACCTAATTATACTAATCGATTGTCTACTGCGACACATTGTGGCTTAGCAACCATGTAAACCAGAGCTGATACCATACAATCGATGTTCAACAGCTGCCCGATGATCGATGATTACACGCTGCAGGCGTTAACATTAAGCTAATGTTACAACAAGTTCAATCACGGTAATGTTGGCAACACTGCTGTTGGAGATACACTATAGCAACATCACATTTTATGGCCGCTAGCAGACGACGCGCGATTATATTAACTGAAAACGATACCACACAATAAATGACCTTCATCTATCACTCGTCCAGCTTAATAAATTAAAAGCAGATCGCGGATTTGATGGTCCAGAATACAATGAATTCACGTCCAACTTTCAACACCATCGATTACGACTAGCGAGGTGATTGGCTTTTAAAAGCGAGCGCTTTTAAAAGTTTCTTTTTATCGATTTTGTTTTAGAAAATAAACTTGCGATACAACACATTATATGCTAATGTGCCCTCAGTGTTCTATACAACTATGTATTCTTTTCATTAAATTACATAATTACATCAGTGCTCTCTAAGGCCTCTATTATTCTAGGCAACTGATTCCAGAAAATGTTGTGAGACACTGGCTTAAATGAGACCTATTACACTTACTGAAATCAGTTGTACGGTCTGCAATCCATTGGAAGACGGCTGCAAAGCTTGTAACTGCTCGTGCAACTATTAGTTTCCCGCGCTCGATATGGGGCATTGATTCAAATGTAGCCTATTACACTATGCAACTCGCCTGCGCTCGCATTCTGTGGACAACGAAGAAATTTCATAACACTGGGCCGACACAACATATACAATTTTTTAAAAAACTGCCAATATCTCAAAACGAAAATGATAATTTTATTGAAACAAACACCGAAATAAAATTTGTACTTTTTCAAAAATTTCACTCACTGACACCATATAGCTCTTTTTTTATAAGAACAAAGGTTTGTCGCATGCCAAAAACTTTACTACACGCAAATGAACAAAGACATTTCATGAACAGAGGTTTAAATGAGTTTTCGGTTCAAATGTATGTCTAAAATCATTAAGAAACTTCAAGAATCACGGTAGTAAAAGAATTATTTTATCGAGTCAGTAGTTTTTGTGGTTATCCCGGACAACGATACAAACAAGCTTAACCTCTTTATAATAACAGTATAGACGACACGCTTACTCTGCAACTGATTGCAGAGCAGTTGCAGCTTGTTTCTTCTACTCTTCAATTAGCTTCACGTAGCCTTGAAATCAGTTGCATGGAATAAGTTGCGTAGTGTAATAGAGGGCTAAAAGTGCTGGTGGGATAAGCAAATGCCATTATGATCGATGCAGGGAAAATTCTGATGTTCGACTCCTCGCGATAGAGAGGGGATGGAAACGTTTGATCAAACATCTGACAAACACAGAAACTGAGTAACACCTGGGATAAGGCGATCCTTTCTACCAAGTGGCAATGTTCTCTTCGGAACGGCTAGAGATCAAGGTATCTGTTGTTACAGGAGCGAGAAACCGTTTCTAAAGTCAGAGGAACAGATATTGGCTAAAGGTGTAGGTTGCTAAAAAGGCAAAGGAAAACAAATGTACTAAAACTAAATTATCATTGAACTCAAAGATATTCAAAGATCAGCGGCTGCATGATGGACGCAATAGAAGGATGCTCAAAATAAGCTGGAAGGAGAAGATAACTAATTAGGAAGTCTTTGGAAGAGCTCAGGACATAAGCTTTCTGCGAAAAAATAAGTTAATAGGGATATGCTCCGACAAATTGGGCTAGTGAAGACATGACAGGAGTCATAGAGGAAGTCCCCGTTTAGAATACATGAGACAGATCATGGACAACATGAACTGCACATCATACTAAAAATTGAAAAGGATAGCAAGAGAAATGGCGGACTACTAAACCAGAGAGAGAGAGAGATAGAGAGAGAGAGAGAGAGAGAGCAATCAAAAGATTCCTCCTCTTCTTCTTCTACACTTCAGGGATTAGCCAATGCGCCCTGTTCCGACTTCGCATTAACAGATTCATTTCTTTCTTGGTCGCATCTTCCAGAAGGCTTGTACCTGTTTACAATTACTAGTAATCTATCTTCATCCCGTATTCATCGACTTAAACGCTGTCTCCATTGTTCCCTGTATTCTTCAGTTTTCTCATTTAGATTATATATATTTAAAGATTCCCGTACATCTTCATTTCTTATATGATCCCTTCTTGTGCTACATTTAACCCTTCATAAAAATCTCAACTTCGCTGATTGTATGTTGCTTTTGTCACTATGTTTTGTAATCCAGGATTTACTGCCATGTAATAGCACTGGAACAGCCATTTTGTTGTAGAATTTTAATTTTGCTTCACGTCTTGTTTTATTTTTCACTGCTTTATTTACAGTTTTACATATGTGTTGAAATCTATTGACTTTATTTTGTATATCTTTGTCAACGTCAAAACTTACATAATAAACTAAATAGTTGAAATGTACGGTCTGTTCCAATACGTTATCCTCAATAATAATCTTTGAGCGTATTGGAAGTTTTCCGTAGTGAGCCATAACTTTTGTTTGTTGGTAGATATCTTTATGTTGTAGTATTGTCGTCACAGATTATGTAGTCTGTTCACAGACCGTTGTAAGTTTGCTTAATTATTTTTTAGCATAAACACATCATCTGCATGCAGGAAAACATACACAAAAGATTCCACACTGTGGAATTAACGTGAATAAACAGGAGCCGGTATGTCAAAGTCAAAGGTTACACCCGCCCAAATTAGACACCATACGTGCAAAGCGACTGTTATGTAAATTTTTATGGCTGTAATGTTAACAACACTGCTGGCGTAGACACGATACATATATATTCCATAATATATATTGCTACAACGAGATTAAAGACAATTACGTAAATCTCTATATAATTCGAGATTGACTTTCTACAACTTTCTGAACTAGCTACCGTTACCAGTTGGCACGTTGGGTTCAAGGTCGGACTATTACCTCGTCTCCAGATTGTTCTAGCGCCTGTAACTACGCCAATTATTCTCGGTGCGATGCCCAAAAAACGGAAGATAATTCTAGAATCCCAGAGGTGTATAAATATAAACATGCAATGGCAGGATCAGTCCAGTTACACCTGGCGATTTTAGAAGTGCAGTTCGGAGTTATTGTGCTTGTTTAGTGGGAAATAATCATTGTGTAAAACGTACGAGACTGTAATAAGTTAACACCTATTGTAGCTTTTGGACACATTTAACTTGAATTACTGTATTGTATAAGAGCGTATTTGCTAATGTCTTAACTGTTGTTTGTGCCTAATTAAATGTGTATCTAATTAGTGTCACTTTGCTGATGACCAAACACAAGATTCTCATGACGTGGAATTTATGCTCACCCGACTATCCAAGGCATATGAAACGTGGGTATTGTGTGTTATTGTAAATAAGACAGAATATCTAGTCGTTAATTCCGATGCCAGATTTGAAGTATTGATTAAAGACAGTACGTCAATTGAACAGGTCGATAAATTTAAATACCTAGGGGCACTAATAACACGGAAAGGCCTAGGAAACCCCGAATTCAAAAATCGAATAGAACAGAGCAGGAAAGTTTTAGGAACCTTGAACTCTATTTTGTGGGACAAACAGATTTCGAGAGCCACAAAGATTCATATAGGAAAAGCTTTTTGTTGAATCAGTTCTGTCTTACGGCTGTGAGGTACGGACGTTGAGCACGGAAATTATACGACAATTGAATGCCATAGAAATGGATTATCTCCACAGAAGTGCCGGAGTCTCAAGAAGGGAGAGAATAACCAACGAGGAGATCAGAAGAAGGATGCATGCAGAAGATTGTTAATAATCTACAATTATTAACACAGTAGAACGAAGAGGCTTAAAATGGTTCGGTCACTTACTTCGAATGCATGAAAATAGACGGCCGAGGAAAATGTTTCAGTGAAGGCCCCCAGACAGAAGAAAAAGGGGCAGGACCTAGACTGTCCTGGTATGAAAACATGAGGAAGGCCATGTAACATCATAACTTGGCAGAAGAAGATGCACAGGACAGAAATGGACGGCGGTTAGGTGTGGGTATGCGGCAATAGGTATTTGAGAGAGACTAAATAGGTCTTTGAGAGAGAGAGAGACCTAATGGTGACAGTTATTCCGTTTCCACTGTACAAACTACAATCCTAGTCACCGTCCTAACAATATTATATTCTGTGTATTTTAATCAACGATTAACTGTAAAACCTTCAGTTTTCACTAATTTTATTAAATTTTAATAAAAATTTGTAACTATTTTTACTTTTTATTAGATTAATTTACAACATTTCAGATTAATAATTTGTTTTCTCTTGAATCAAGATGATTCAAGTTACAAGTTTTGAAACAAATAATTAGTTTTATTTCCATACAGGTGCCGTGTGGTGTATATGTTGTTGGCCTAACAGTAATATGTTCGCGCGCAAACACCCAAGTTTGACATGATTCACTGCGGTACTTTACCAAAAGAATTTAATAATACACTCCTCCTACCTACACCACGTCCAAACACTTCTTTACCCACCCACGGGCGTCTCTCTCTCTCTCTCTCTCTCTCTCTTTCACACACACGCGCGCGCGCGCGCGCTTCCAATTGTCAATCCTGCCTTATTTATCACTCTATCCCAGGTTAGTAGTGTAAGGCAATGAGAATATTCTAAGTAAAAGGCAAAACGGACAATACGGAAATTGAAGATAAAAGGAGTGTGAACAAATTGTGGAATTCTTCTCTTACAGTTTGCAACAAACCAATGTACACTTACTAGATAATTATAAATAATATACAGTAATTTGTTGAGAAGGCTACTGAACTCGGAGTCAGCACAGCTAAAACTACAATATTCCGGGGTGTTGGACCGTGATCGATTGGTTATGTTTCCGTGTCTAAACATTTTGACCAAACCTCCAGAGGCCGTATTCAGTATAAAAAGAAGTAAAAAAAAAAACGCTTGTAAGAATGCCAGGCGGAACGCACCTCATATTTGAGGAGTAATCGATAACTTAAATCGGAAAACGAGGTACTCCATGTAACTTCATCTGTTCTAAGCAAACCAATCACAGTCCAGCTAAGCCACGATTGGTTTAGGTAGCAACCCTCACAATTTAGGCACGCGGAAGAAACCAAATAACTCCATGTGTCCTGAGCGAGCCAATCACAAACCATCTAAGTTCTAAGATACAGCAAAAACCTTACTGCGTCCAAACCGATTTACAGTAAGCAATTATCAAGTCAAGCTATGTAAAACCCCCGAATATAATGTAAAATATATTTAAATATGTGTAATATTTTTCAGTTCAAACATAACCTCTGAAGCTGCCATAAACAGTGAAACAATTGTAAGGACTAATAAAAAATTCTGTGCAACAAACCAAGTTCAGTTTATTAAAAGAAAAAACAAATAAGGTAATCAACAGTTTATAAAAATAATATTTTCTATTTTGACACAACAATATATTTTATTGTTTCACATTTACATCAATGTTTCGGTAGTTTTATAATGTACTGTCATCATCAGAATTATATAATAAATTGTTAAATAATTAGTTTTGAAAATAATTGTTGCGCCATATGTGTTATATATATATATATATATATATCTGTTATAACAAGAATAATGTGAGTAATATGAATGTAATTAAAAGTTTGTAGTTAGTTTTCCCATGAAATAACACGTTTGTCTGTTTCAGTAAACAATGTCAAAATAAACTACGTTTACCAAAACATGCGTATTTTAAATGAAAAGTATTCCGAAAATATACGTTTGTCACGCTAATAGTGTTGATGGTTTAGGATCATCAAAATTCGTATTAATATTATAGAAAACGGAGCAGGCTACGTATTTACAGTAATATATTTACGTTACAATTTGCTGGCTGAATGCCCGGAACCAGAGACGGTAAGATTAGTAGCAGCCAGCCCTACATGTGACCCGAGAGTGATTTATGTGCTGTCTGGTGGGCTTTAGTAGCGCTGAAGACGAGAGCCAGGTGTGCGTGTCGTTAAACTCCTGCAGTACAATATGTGGCCGAAACCGAGTCTCATCACTCCATCACGATTTATATGTGTATAAATCTGTAAAACGTAACGATTTGATATATTATGCAGATGCCATAATACGTATTGAAACTCCCGTAAATCAACGTGAGAACCACATTAACATATGGAATAAAAAAGATAATAGTAATAGTAATAATAATAATAATAATAAATTCACGACCGACTCACGGATCGTACAGTGAAAACAAAATACAGACACCAATGAATTCACTAATTACCAGCTTTAATTAGTCACAAATAACAATTTAACATTAATAAGGTACTCTTATGCAATAATTTAAGTTAAATTTCTCCACACGCAATAATAATGGCAACTGTTAGAGTTTTAACTAGAATGGCAACTAGTTATAATACAATAATCACTTTCCACTAATCCGCAACAATCAACTTGGTCCGCACTCTACAATATCGCCAGGTGTACAGTTACGCCATTACAGAACGTTCTACATGTTTCTAGGCTATGCCAGCAGAACCAACTGTAATTTTGTGTGCGTACATGACAATTAACCTGCGTTAACGAGGCTATTCCAGACTTCACCGGTCCGCGCGCACTGTGTTCAAGGCCGCAAGCAATTACGCTATAGTGTTTTCTAGTAGTGTTGATGCGTATTAACTTATGGATTGTTCAGGAATCTCAGCGGGGTATAAATATAAGCATTCAGCAACGCTTAGTTTTAGTTTAAGTGGCGACTTATTCAAGTGAGGTTCGAGTTATTGTTGGGCGATTTACACAGTGCGTTTCAAGTGGTGTATTAGTGAAAAGTAATTATGAGCGGAATTATTTATAATTGACATTATTATTTGTGTAAACTGATTAACATGAATTATTGTACGAGTATAAACTTGTTGAATAACTTGTTGATTCAAGAAAAGTCAAACCTCCGCTCAACAGTCCCTGAAAGGAGCAAGGCATACCGCGCGGCTGTGTGCAATGTGACGGTTGCATGGCCAGTACAACGCGCCACCAGCCGCTAGTTGCGGTATTCACAGCCAGGAGGCGGCGCTGTTATCGCAGCGCCTACTCAGTTCGGCCTCACGACGCTGAGTGCACGCCGTACGGAGCCTCCGCCGGGAATTGAACACGGGACCACGAGTGCATCAAGCGCCCGCGCTAGCCACTAGACCACCAGGAGGCTCAACTTGTTGACTACAAACTGTTAATTGTTACCCCAAACCGTCGCTTAGTTTTCAGTGTATGTCCGGCAATTTACACAGTGCGTCTCAAGTGGTGTATTAGTGAAAAGTGAATATAGTGCGGAATTCTTTATAGTTGACATTATTATTTGTGTAGACAGATTAACTTAAATTATTGTACGAGTGTAATCTTTTTGAATCACTAGTTGATTACAAACTGTTAATTGTGATAATTATAGCTGGTTTTGATAACTTCATTGGTGTCTTGTATTTTGTTTTCCACTGCACCACACGACGATCAGTGAGACCGTCGTAACAGTACCTAAGCCACGTTTAACTTCTAAGCCGGCCGCTGTTGCTTATATAGGTCCCGCAGAGTTCCAGAATAAATTTTGCATTCTTTTGGCGGTGTGCCGACATAATTTGCGTAGTTACAAGTGCTCAAACAGTCTACCTGACTGCACGGCTTTGACCGAGATACGTCACCTTCTCGGCTAGCCGAGAAACTTGTACGACAACGCTCTCTAAAAGTCGAGAGCGTTACGTGATTGTCGTAGCAATATCTTTTTCCCTTTATAAAGTTTAAAATATTCGTTACATCATTCACAGCACTGGGAATTACCTGCACACCACAAAATGTGAGCAGTTTTTTTTTAACATCATTATTATATTTTTCAATCAGCTTATATAGCAGCGCTTCATAAATTCGGCTAGTTCACAGCGGCAACAATTTTTGTCGCATATTCATTGTGCAATCACTGTAAACATTATGTGGAATACACTAAATACTTAAGTATACTAGAAAATAGATCCTTAACGTTTCAAAATGAATCCAATCTGAATGTAATCCTTCTGAGAAAATATTACAAATTAACATGTATTATTAACAATATAAAATGAATATCACTATTGTTTGACGACTCGGAACACTAAGTTTTTTATAAGTAAAATCGTAAAGATTTACCTTACAGCCTAAACCGGCTTTCACCTTTAGAAGGCTTCATCAGAGGCTACCGTACGTAGCGCTGTCCGTCTTGTTGTTGGCGACGGGATAGTTTTTCGAAAGATCGAGGCTGTGTGTGTGTGTGTGTGTGTGTGTGTGTGTGTGTGTGTGTGTGTGTGTGTGTGTGTGTGTGTGTGTGTGTGTGTGTGTGTGTGTGTGTGTGTGTGTGTGTGTGTGTGTGTGTGTGTGTGTGTGTGTGTGTGTGTGTGTGTGTGTGTGTGTGGTGAGATGTGTTCGAATAATGCGTGCGATTTGAATTGTGTCTGTTCGTTTAGGATGTCGTTTTTATTTGTTTTTGTTTGTGTTTGTATCTTTACGATTTTACTTATAAAAAACTTAGTGTTCCGAGTCGTCAAACAATAGTGATATTTAGTTAAGTAACGGACACGTCATGGACAACGAAAACCAAGAATATAAAATGATTAAAAAATATAATACGGGAATACCAAGCTGGATTCCGACCTGGAAGGTCTACAATCGACCAACTCTTCTCGGTAAAACAGATATTAAGATGCGGATGGGAACGTGATATTGATGTGTACCAAATCTTTGTGGACTTCAGGCAAGCGTATGACTCTATTAATAGAGACAAACTCTACACCATAATGCATGAATATGGAATACCAGGCAAGCTGGTAAGATTAACGCAAGTGACCATGCACCAAACTGGAGCCCAAGTAAAGGTGGATAGCCAACTAATTGAACCCATAAATATTAGACGAGGACTAAAGCAAGGAGATGGGTTAGCCCCAACACTATTTAATATTGCATTGGAATATGTAATTAGAGGCTTATCAATAAACAGCTCCAATCTGTTAACAAATAAAACTGTACAGATAGCCGCATATGCAGATGACATTAACATCATGTCAAGACGGATCACGGCAGCTAAAGAAATATTTATAGAGTTTAAAAACAAAGCCAAGGAAGTTGGGCTAGCCATAAATATGGATAAAACAAAAATGCTTATCCAAACAAGAAGGGACCAGGTTCATAACAACATCGAGATAGAGGAGGACACAATTGAAGTGGTGGACAATTTCACTTATCTCGGAGTGAATCTAGCAAAGACTGGATCAGAGGAGCCGGAGATCCAAAGACGGACCACCATGGCTAACAGGGCATACTTCGCATTGCTGCCATCATTTAGGTCTGGGGATGTGCACAGGGAAACAAAAATGAAAATATATAGGACTGGCATCAGACCGGTGCTATTCTACGGGTGTGAGGCATGGACAATCACACAGAAAACAGCCGACATAGTAGACACCTTTGAAAGGAAAATCCTCAGACGCATTATAGGCCCAATACAAGAAAATGGCTCATGGAGACTGAGATACAACAACGAACTGTATCAAATATATAAAGAGATACCAGTCTCAAAATTTATAAGATTACAAAGATTGCGTTGGGCCGGACATGTTATGAGAATGGAGGATGGCAGGAACCCCAAGAGGGCTTTGCTGGGTACATGGGAGGGAACGAGACCTAGAGGTAGACCGAGGAAGAGGTGGGAAGATGGCGTTGCAGAGGACGCGAGAGACATGGGGATAAGGAACTGGAGGAGGGTTGCAGTGGATAGAGTGGATTGGAGGCGGAGAATGGTGGAGGCCAAGGCCCGATTTGGGCTGTAGCGCCATAGGAGGAGGAGGAAAATGATTAACATAATAGTTGGCAGTTACGACAATCTTCAGTGATAAACAAATCATGAACAGTTTCACGTCACAACCAATCCTAGATTAGTTCGAAAATAAAATAGAAACGCAAATTAAGTGTCCTTCTGTTAATTATAGCATATTGTGTGGTTAAATTATTTTTTAAAAGTATGCAGGACGATACAAATCATGCCACGTTCAGACGGAAGACAATTGCGTGTTGACACTGTATTTAATTCTAGCTTGCCTTTCCATACGTTTCTGATAAGTCTACCTCATTTGGACGGTACGGAATGTCAAGGTCGTGCAGTGACCAAGCTCCCAACAAATTCAAGAGCGTTTGTTAATTACCCAACTCTCTCTTCTCGTAGTCCGGAAAGTGGTATATTTCTCTGTAACCTCTGCGTAGTATATATATATATAATCGTCAGCTTCCGGCTTAGCAGTTCAGTTATACCTGACTATTGCAAGTAAAGATCGAATGATTTTTGCGGTTCAGTGGAAAGTGATTATCGCGTTAATTAGTGACAAACTGTAAAGATTCGCGCACACTACGCCACCACGGACCTGCACAGCAGGCACCGGCACGGACCTGCAAACAGTACACCCTGGCACACTTGTCCTGCACCGACCAGCACCAATCTGCATCTTTCGTGTAGGTGGGAGGTGTCGGTCTACCTGAAATAGCAATTTTGTCTTCAGTTTAGTTTGTTTCAAATCATGGAGGAGTTGTGTAGCTCTGACGGGGAAACACTCTTTGATGCATCGTTGTTATGCGAAGAGAAGGACGAAGAGGACAGAACAAAGACGACAAGGTTATGGATTCATTCTATTAACCAGAAAAGGCCGTTTCTTGGTGAGTTTCATTGCCTGTTTCCAGACCTGGAAGAGGATCCGAGAAAGTTCTTTCAGTATTTTTGGATGTCAAGATTGAAATTCTACGAGCTCTTGGACATAATTCGTTCCGACATACTCTATCAAAAATACTCTATCGAAATATTAATTTTTCTTCATCCATGTGTAGTACACAGTTTTAACGAAAGTTAACGTAGACAGCAGCTGCACAATATAACTCTCCTCGTTACAGAAAACCGCGAAAACAAGAACCCGAGAACTGCCGAGACGCGGTGAACTGTAACGAAGGTCGAGCAATCGCCTGAAAACTGCTGGTTGCTGCTGGTCCCTGCCAGTCGCCTGCGTACACTCAACCGTCACGGCACGAACATGCAACCGTCAATGCAGGTCGAGATTCTACCCTGACCGTCACGACCTGTACTGCCGGTCGCTGCTGGTTGCAGGTCCGTGCCGGTGCTGTTCTAGTGTGCGCGCTTGTATTTGAAAACATGGAAACCTTCATGACCGGCAAATGCCGGTGCCTGCTGTTCTGGTCCGTGCTGGCGTAGTGTGCGCAGACCTTAATAAGGTGACATTTATTGTCGTGTGTGGACAAATCGGTATCAGTTATTCCGTATCCACTGTACAACACGACGATCTGTGTGACCGTCGTAACAACATTCAACTGACTTTAGATAAGATTTAAATGTTTAACTGACTTTATTTATTTATTTTTTTTTAATTTATTACAAGAAGAAGAAGAAATGAGAACGAGCACAAAAAAGGGCAAAGTAACTCGCTTAACATTATTGCAGAGACTGCTGAATAGTCATAATTTTTGAACGAGCGGATAGAGGTTTCAGTTTTAAATCGATCGTGTGATATTCTTGTCTCACAATGTATTTTGAACGCAACAATCGATTTTCACAAAACTTGGCTTGCGTGGCCAATGTTTTTGACATTGAACCTACTAGAGGGACGAACGTCTTCCATTGTTGCCTTTTTTTATATGAAGCGAAGTTTCGGTTACATAACAAATCTGTAGCCGTCTTCAGGCCAAAACAAACACTACAACATCACAAATAAAAAATACTCTGTCTCACAACCTACAGAGAGTCAAAATATACTAAACTTTATACATAACAAAACAAACAAATAAATAAATAAAATATGGAGTCTATAAAACACCACAGACACACTCTAAATACACGTAGAAAATTCACATGAACAAGTACGATTCAAAGTCAACTACAAACTACGATAGACGGCACTAAGTAATACGCCTTTATATAGGCAACCGGAAGACACACTCCTTTGCCCTACCGTTGAACGCCTAAAAGAAAGTAATGCACGTTATCCTACCCTAAAGCCTAATCTGCCAAACGCCTAAACTATTTTAACATGATAATGTTTTTAGGCTGGGGGTCATTCCGTAAAAACGTCATCGAAAAACGTGACGCTTCCACACTTTCGATTCCCCACAGTCTAGAAATTTGATATGTAAACGCATCAAGACAAAATAATCGCTGCTGACATCGAGTTTAGCAAACTTTTTAGTGAGAATAAATTTGGTTTTACATGCTCTGTTTGTGATCGTCCGTGGTTTGGAAATGATCTACGTAATCCATATTATACGTTTCAAAAGCCTAAAAACATTATCATAATTATCTTGTTGATTCATCCTCTTCGTTCACTTTTTAAAATATTATTATATATATAAACTTTCACATATGAACTTACTTTGGTTATCACTTTCCCATACGTTTCAAGGTGATGTGCCTCTTCCTCAGTGGGAGTAAATACTGAATGTCATTTTACAGAATAACGGTTATCATTTTGTATAACCTACAAAATATAAGTAAGAGGCCATCACCTTGAAACGTATGGGAAAGTAATAATCAAAGTAAGTTCATATGTGAAAGTTTATATATATAATAACATTATCATGCTTCGATGTTTCGGTTTCGTCGAAATTCTTTGATTACGTTTGTAGTTGTTTTTTTTTTCTGATGGAACGCAGCCAGATATTCAGAATTTTACGGCTAACTTGACTAATACAGTTACTGTTAGCCGTTATGAAAACAGCTTCGTTAAATCTACGTTCAAACCATTTCTTTTCATTACAAATAACTTCCACTTCACCCCATAAGGCTTTGTGCTGCGCCTCCCACACATGTTCAGCCAACTTTGATCCGTGGTCTAACTCCCTTTTTCACATTCATTCTGTCTTCATTCATGCATAACTGGAGAAGTCGACAAGTTTGTCGACATTTCGCCGACATATTCACAACCACGTTCTCATGGGCTACCATAAACCACATTTCTTGTAGAGACAGAGTCGGTTGTTTTACTGCATGTTTTGGCCTGAAGATTTCTGCTACAGGTTTTGAAACGGCCCTCTTTACTTGGGGGTCGTTACTTAATTTTAAAACTAGACACTTGGCCTAAGATGGAAGAAAAATGCTCTGAGCCCAGAGTGACAGGACTTGCAATAAAACACTTATGTAACAGTAACAGCATTTCTATTAGTGTTTGATTTTATCATCATAACATTTTTAATACAGTGTACACGATTGAATTCTCAATTTTTATTATATAGACACCTATCTTTCAAGTAGTAATAATCACAATTGGCAATACTATTAACAAACAAAATTATTCAAACACATTCAAGTACACTGTTCTAACATAAGCCGACATTGCTATGTATTAATGCCATTTTCTAAATCACAGTTTAACTACAGTTACTAAATAACAAATCTATAGGTACCTTATTAATTCAATTTATGCTTACATAATAATCCATTATCATTGACAATAAACATGTAGTATGTCGGTTTATATCTGAGAAATAAAATTTTTTATGTATTTAAAAAAAAAATATTCTGACACTATCATAATATTTTTTTTTATGCACCAGTTGCCCAGACAAATTGTGTCCCATAACGTTCTGATACTTCTGAACTTATTTCGTAGCTAAGTTCTGTAATAGACCATGTATTATGTACTTGTTCTTACCAAAGAAGATTTATAAAACTTACCACTAACAAAACAAAATATGCAAAAAATAAAAAAAATGAGAGAGATGCGTTTCCTGCCTGCCGACCACGCGTACAGAAAACTTGTTACGAATTGCGAAGGGTTACAAAAACAGCTGATAAATAGTAGCCGGCTTGATTACATTGCTCCGTGCTGTCGCGGTATATCGGTCAAGACCACTCTTACTTGCCAACAGCACACAGTCCGTCCGCTGAGGCGGCGCGAAATCTGGCCGGGGAATTCAAATTTAAAATTTTCCCCGGCACAGTTTGTTGCGTAGCCGAAAAGTCGCTTCATATAACAGAGGCAGTGATGGGAGAACTCCGTTCCTCTACCTCTAGTAGCCTTAATGTCAGTAACCCATCACCGACGTCTTTAAAGAAAGCCGATGTTTACGACATTGATCTACCCAAAAAATGGATGTCAAGGGGAAGAAATACAAAGGGTCAAGGTCAAGGTCAAAGTATTAAAAAATCTCCTAAAAATGCGTGTGGAGTATCAAAATATAGGCAATTTTAACCACACTTTGAATATATTATTCATGTTTTGAGCATTTTAACATTATGGAACACCAGATCCCAAAAGGAAAATGAAAATTTAAAGAAATTGCAAAAAAAAATTACACAGAAGATTAAAAAAAGTAAGTACATAGTATTTTCCAGTGAAGGGTTAGTGAGGATCGGTCAAAAATATAACACAAATTTTTAACTTATTTGTGTCGACGTTTCGACAATGTTTATTGTCCTGATGATGACAATAAACATTGTCGAAACGTCGACACAAATAAGTTAAAAATTTGTGTTATATCTCTGACCGATCCTCACTAACCCTTCACAGTTGTGTGTTCGGCGTCAGCAACAATTGTCCTGATGATGACAATAAACATTGTTGAAACGTCGACAAAAATAAGTTAAAAATTTGTGTTATATTTTTGACCGATCCTCACTAACCCTTCACAGTTGTGTGTTTG
This sequence comes from Magicicada septendecula, assembly GCA_034769895.1. NCBI lineage: Eukaryota > Metazoa > Arthropoda > Insecta > Hemiptera > Cicadidae > Magicicada > Magicicada septendecula. Next base: position 1,402,683,113 of record CM068367.1, read on the forward strand.
GCGTCAGCAACAATTATCCTGATGATGACAATAAACATTGTCGAAACGTTGACACAAATAAGTTAAAAATTTATGTTATATTTTTGACCGATCCTCACTAACCCTTCACTGAAAAATTCATTGATTGACGGTCATTACGAATTTAAGGATTTAAGTAAGTTATATAGTATTCACTTTTGTTAAATTCAAAATACTACTACATCAGGGTCTAAGAAATGTATAATAATTTTTGTAAAATTGTAAAAACATCGTGCCGGTTATCAAATTAAAGGGAATGATATTAAGCCAAATCCAATTGTAGGGGTTTAAAAATTGTTATCTTTAGAAGAACCACGGGCCAAAAAATGGAAGTGAAAATTCTGAAAAAAATGTAAAAACCTGAGCAAGTTCTACAGGTCAGTGTATTTTGATAAGAAAAGTATGTATGTTCATATGTATGTATATGTTGCTATAACAACAAGCAAACAAATATGTCAATTATAGGGTTATTCTACAAAAACTATTTAAAAAGCAATTCTCCAAATTGTTCATTGTTATTAAGAGCCTTGCGTACAACTAATCGATACTGTTGGGAGAAGAACTTTTACTGTATATTAAACATCGCACCAGACGACGGCTGCCGCAGATTTAATTCAGGTGCCGACAAAATTTCTCAGCTCCAACAAGAACAATAAATTGACGTTAGGTTAATAGATTTATTGCACCAACTAAAGGCGCGTTGGTTCCGCTGACTACGTGCCGTGAATCATAATGTTCGACTTCGCTGGAGTTGCGCGTGCTAACTTAATTAAAATATAATCGAATATAATTTTTAAAATTTTATTTCACGGTAAAACCGAGTGTGTCAAAAGATTGCGTAACATGAAATCTTCTGTTTCTCTGTTGGGGCAACAAGGAAATCTGTATACTCTTGTAATAAATCATTTTCTAAATCAATCGTTTGTCAACTCTTTGGAGACGAGTTTCAGAGACGAAAACGTTGACTTTGCAGACGATGGAGTGCGCGTCCACGATATGGTTTGTTGTTTTGATTCAGAGGTTGCAGTGTGACATTCATGTATCGTCCCAGTTTATAGAAGTTTCTACAATTTTGTACTTCCCCTAAGAGTAGTACTACAAGATGGATTGAGGAAACATTTCTAAATGTGTATCTTACATCCTTCTAATTAAATATTTATGTAAAAATATAATTTTTTGCACAGTAAAGAGAACTTTTTAAAGTCAATTTTAAGAAATTCTCTTACAGTTAGAAAATAGTGCCTCTTGTAAAAAATTTAGTTCATTTCTTACTAAATATGATGGTGTTTTTTTTTAACATTTGGATAGCCTTAAAATAATAACGTTATGAGGTTTTCCGTGAAACACTATTGTCATCAAAAGACGCTCATGGTGGCCATTTTAAATGGCAAAAAATCCAAGGGTTTAAACATTTGTTAACCCTTGTTTTGAAGTCCCAACATACTCGGAAACTATCAGGCAAAAAACCAAAAATAGCAAAAACAGTAAAGTAAAGAACGTTCTATTTTTTCTGGATGATTTCAAGTGGATTGATCCTTAATTAAAAGTTAAAATTTCTTTACCGCGCTGAAAAATTGTATATATATATATATATATATAAAATAAAATATAATTTTTTCTGCAGTCGTTCAAATGTATTTATATTGTTTCAGTTCGTCTGACGTACTGTACGTTCCAGTGAGTGAATATATCAGTTTCCTCAGAGGTTTGTAAATGAATTAAGGAATAATCGAATTTGGTTTGAGTTTAATATAAAGTAAAGAATACTCGATTTAATTCGATTTACATTATCAATATTATCGATAGTTTTAATGTTTATTTACTTAATCAGCTGTTTTGACGGTTATATAGGAAATATTAAATGTTTCCCTTTTATTTATTTTAATAAATTTATAATTTAAATAGATCATCTTGTTTTGTTTTTATTTTAGCTGCTTCTTTAATTAGTAAATTATTGTTATTGTGTTTGTGAATATTAAGGTTTCACCAAATATTCATTTTTGACCTTTTTGTGCGTTTTTAATGAACTTCATATTCTCAATGTCTGGAAATTGGTAGTTATTATTTAGATAATGCGAGGCTAGATTAGATTTATAAATATTTAGTTTTAAAAATGCATTGTGGTGTTGAAGGAATCTATCGAGTAGATGTTTCACTGTTTGTCCTACGTAAAATGTATTGCAATCTGCAAATTCTATTTTGAGTATTATATTTTTATTGTGAATATTGTATTTAATTTTAGGTTTTGTTTGATTAAAAACTAGATTATCTGTGTTATATTTTTAAATTATTTTTATAAAAAAGTAATTCCTTTTGATAGTAGACTATGTTTAATATTGTACAATACTCCAAGAAACTGATCGAGTAAGTTTGCGCGCGCGCGCGAGGGGGTTGTCATGTCAGGCCATTTACAATGTCCAATTTGGATTTACAAGTGCACACCTAGACACGTAGCAATAATATTTTTAATACAAGTATCGCAAGCCTCTACAAGTAAAACTTGAGTTTAGTACAAAATTAAAGTTACGAGAATTGTAGAGGTGAATTTCATCAGTAGAATACAAACAATTACAGGGGAATAGTTTGTTGTTACGTCAAGGCTGGTGAAAACCAATAGACTGGAGACAGAATCGTGGCACGCTTGCTGAATAAACAAACCGACCCAATCAAACTGAAGCTAAATATACTGCGGTGCGATAACCCGCAGTAATGATTCCCAACAAACCAGTCGGAAAACTGCTACTTTATCATGTCATAGTTATTAACAACAAAAAATTTCTATAACAAATACCGTACAGAAAAAATTAGGTTCGACAAGATACATATCCCTTTAAAATGATTCAAATATTTCAAAAATATCTACCTAAAAAACCTTCAATATTATCCAAAGGCAGCAACCAGTTTCTCACATATTTCAAAACAAATAAATTATCTTCATAAATAATAAAAGTTTGGAAGTTTATTATAAAGGTTAGGTATAAAGATTGTAAATGATTTTTTAAAAGTTTCACATTTCTTGGCCGTGAAACTGCTACACGATTATGAGACTGCAATCTTACTGAATATGATTTAGCACCCTTAAAAAAAAACTTAAAGTTCAATAAATAAAAATATACTTAGTGGAAGAGTCTAGAGCTCCAAAATAGTGGCAAGGCTGAGATATTTCTCTTTCCACACGTCGTAAATATAATTATCTTCTTTTGTGCGACTGCTATTAGACTAATAATTAAAAAAATATGTACCTCGCCAATAAAAAATACTATACTAATATATAATGAATAATAAAATCATATACCGCTTTCAGAATGACAAGAGGATACGAATGTTTTAAAAAGTAAAATTTTCTTGAAACAGAATTCATGTGTTTTTTTTAGTAATGTCTACTTTAAATTAATATATTCATCTAACCCTTTTTGGATGAATATCCATGTTTTATACGCATTTGTTACGGTTGGACTAACTATGCATCCGTATACTTCCTGTTAAAGATTCTCTGTAACAGGTATGACGCCTCTCACTGTTTACAGCAAACAGTTCTGCGATATTATTTTTTGCATCATATTACGGAAACGACATTGTGTTCGTTTATACTATTTACAGTCATGCAGCAGGAAATACACGCTGATTGAAAATTTCCTTTCTAAACAGAAAATATTTCCAATATATCGTTAAACAGGATATCGAAATGTAGGCCCCTCGATCCAGCAGGGGCATTGAAATATAAGTTCAATGCAGCAGTAACTAAGAATATTAGAACGAAAAATGGTGAGAAAAATGTTTGGACCAGTTCAAAATAACAACATACAGAATGTCCATTCTCGTGGAGTATATGAACGAATCATAATGTAATACACGGAACTGACATAGTAAGGTTTATAAAGAGTAGAAAGATAGCCTGGCTGCGACACACAATGAGGATGGAACAACACAGACATACAAGTAAAATTCTAGAATGGAGACCAGTGGGTAGGATATCAAGAGGAAGGCCAAGTAAAAAATGGACCGAGGATGTTGAGAAGGATCTGAGGAATATGGGGATAAGAAAAAGGAGAAGATTATTCAATGAAAGGGCTGAATAGGACAAACCGTTGAAGAGGCTGAAACCCATACTTGGTTGTAAAGCCACTTGAAGAGAAGTGTAAAGTGGTAAATGTGAATTATTGATTGCGAAAATTTGTAATTGGTGACTTGTCAAAGTAAAAGTGTAAGATGAAATATATGTAAAGACTAGCTGTTACCCGCGGCTTTGCACGCGAATATTTGACTTTTAATAAGTATTTTAATATAATTTTTATTGTCCGTGTCTATATGGTGTTCTGTCAGCTCGTATAACTATTTTGTACTCATTAGTCAAATTCTCTCCAAAGCTGTTTTCAACACTTGTACTATTTTAACTTGTACTAAATTATTATGTTGGTGCAACAACCTTTGGAGATTTAAAAGTCCCCGTGTATAAAGCTTTTGGAGATATTTTTAAATACCTGTTAAATCATAAACGCTAAATTCTTTATTTTAAGTGTTACTGTGTTAGAAGCATTGTATAACACTTTAAACGTTATGTTTTCCTAAAACATGGCTTTTATTTATTTCAGCAGTAAACTAAAAACCAAAAATCGTTGTCACCTAATCTCACAAATGAAAACAACACGTATTTTTGCTTTGCATTAAGTATGCATATTTTACAATTAGTACACTTCTTCTTTTCCACATCGTAATATATCGATACAATCGCATGTTATATAAAACATCAAAAATATACTGCAGTAATGGATAAATGTACAGTTCCGCTGCTGCTAAATAGGTTTTTTTATTTACTTGTTACTATGGTAATTAATTCTGGTCTCCATGGTGTTTTTGACATCTTTAATAGTAGTATTTAATATGTTTCATTACTTATTCATTGCATCATCAAAAATACGTATAAACATAAATTTTATAATCGTTTAAGACAATTTCAAAATATATAGACGTGTTTGTATACAAAATCACAAAACACATCGATACAGTTGCATAGTAAAAACATTAAAAACTGCAGGAAAGGATAAAGGTACAGTTCCGATGCCGCTAAATATCATTTGTTTATTTACTTGTTACTATGGTAATTAATTCTGGTCTCTATGGTGTTGATGACACCTTTATACGCGTCAACGAAAGGCATAATTAAAAAGGCCTAAATCGTGAGAACGGCGCAAAATTTCAAATTCCAAGTTAAACAGTATTTTTTGCCTTGTGTCAAAAGTTACCTGTGCAAAATTTGGTGGCAGTCGGTGTAACGGTGTGGGTTTGTATTCAGTACCCATAAATCCTCAGACATTGAATTTTATATATATATATATATATGTGTGTGTGTGTGTGTGTGTGTGTGTGTGTGTGTGTGTGTGTGTATATTGCAACGTTACAAGTATTATACACAAATAAAAATACCATGTACTCAACGCAACTATGAAGTGTATTGAACCGGCCAGGTCGCAGGATTTTTTTATTCTCGTTGCGTCAAGTATATGTAGTTGCACAATAATAAAATAATTTTCAAAGAGGAGTGAGATGTTGATGACATGAAATAATTAATTAAAACGGTTTCAAAATAATCATTCTATCATTAATTAATATTAATCGAAAATGTGCAATATTAAAGTTTCGAATTATAAAAATAAAAAAAAATATTTTCTTTTATAAGTTTACAAAAAATACAATATAACCTTCTATGCTGTTCATGACATATAAAAATAAACAACCATATAATCTTACTAGCTAAACAGACATGTTAAACAAATTACCTAAACACTTTTTATTTCAGCGTGTGTGACTTTGACTCCAATTTTAAATAATAATAACTCATTTTCAAACAAAAGTAATATTAAATCTCAAGAATAAAACTAATTGTTGCTATAACAAAATAGAAAAAATATAACATTTACTTCCAATCTATTATTTATATTTCTACTCACTCACCCAAATTTTAACATACAACAGAAGATTAGTATTTTTAAATTGTCTTGTTAAATTAAATTATTTTCTTTAACTACCATATAAATTTATGTACAGTGATTATACTTAAAACGTTAAGTCTTTACTGTTCATATATAAGTTTCTTTTTAAGAGTTCTTTTCACAAACAAAAAAATATAATTGTTTATTCATCACCTGCGTACTGCCGATGTTACAGTTGCGCGCGCGCGCGCGCGCGCGCGTCCTGAATCCTGGTAATTTGATGATGATGATTATGCTGATGCTGTGTTCTCTGTCTCTACGGTTTGTTGTTTGTGATGGTCCAGAGTTCCTCCATAAGTCTTGGTGTGTGTGTGGTAAAGAAGTTCGATCGGTCGGCAGACCAGCAGCGTGACGTTGTGTGAAGATATCTTGAGTTTCTGAGATCGCCCCAAAATTGCCGGTGGTATTTATACTGGACGGCGATTTGACAAGTCCAGGACTGTTTTCGACCTGTTAGATATTCTCACTTCGTGCAAAGCGTCCTTTTAAATACAAATCACTTTTTCGTTCATTTTGGCGATTTCGTAAACATACTCGAAGGACGAGCGATATCATCGTTTGCGTAATTTTTTCTGGTCACTCACATATAACACACTTATAAATTACAATTTAATTACACCAGTAATTAACATTAAATTACCTAGCGTCTTTATTATTCCACATTTCTGCAATGCTTTTACATCACTATATTCGTTAAAAATTCCTTAATGTAATGGTGTTTTTATAATTGGGGTAAGTCTTTGTTCACAGGTTTAAAATGTATTAATTAGTTTATTTTTATCCGGTTAAAACCTGATTACAGACAAACCAACAATTCGTACGCATCACCTTATAGTAGACTTTGCCTGTCGTAGCTTGCGTTCACACACACAAACACACAAGCGCTGTATTCACTCGCGGGGCAGGTGTACGCTTTCTGACAATTCTTAACCTGCATAATATTGTTAGAAACTGTTCATCATATATTTTCTATGCTAAATATTTACAAACATACCGCCCTGGGGGAATATGCATATATATGTATTGTTGCAATATATATACACACACGTTAGTAATAAAAGTGCTCTCTCAACACTAATGCAACAGCGAGTAAACCGCACCCAAGATTCTCTGTAACAGGTATGACGCCTCTCACTGTTTACAGCAAACAGTTCTGCGATATTATTTTTTGCATCATATTACGGAAACGACATTGTGTTCGTTTATACTATTTACAGTCATGCAGCAGGAAATACACGCTGATTGAAAATTTCCTTTCTAAACAGAAAATATTTCCAATATATCGTTAAACAGGATATCGAAATGTAGGCCCCTCGATCCAGCAGGGGCATTGAAATATAAGTTCAATGCAGCAGTAACTAAGAATATTAGAACGAAAAATGGTGAGAAAAATGTTTGGACCAGTTCAAAATAACAACATACAGAATGTCCATTCTCGTGGAGTATATGAACGAATCATAATGTAATACACGGAACTGACATAGTAAGGTTTATAAAGAGTAGAAAGATAGCCTGGCTGCGACACACAATGAGGATGGAACAACACAGACATACAAGTAAAATTCTAGAATGGAGACCAGTGGGTAGGATATCAAGAGGAAGGCCAAGTAAAAAATGGACCGAGGATGTTGAGAAGGATCTGAGGAATATGGGGATAAGAAAAAGGAGAAGATTATTCAATGAAAGGGCTGAATAGGACAAACCGTTGAAGAGGCTGAAACCCATACTTGGTTGTAAAGCCACTTGAAGAGAAGTGTAAAGTGGTAAATGTGAATTATTGATTGCGAAAATTTGTAATTGGTGACTTGTCAAAGTAAAAGTGTAAGATGAAATATATGTAAAGACTAGCTGTTACCCGCGGCTTTGCACGCGAATATTTGACTTTTAATAAGTATTTTAATATAATTTTTATTGTCCGTGTCTATATGGTGTTCTGTCAGCTCGTATAACTATTTTGTACTCATTAGTCAAATTCTCTCCAAAGCTGTTTTCAACACTTGTACTATTTTAACTTGTACTAAATTATTATGTTGGTGCAACAACCTTTGGAGATTTAAAAGTCCCCGTGTATAAAGCTTTTGGAGATATTTTTAAATACCTGTTAAATCATAAACGCTAAATTCTTTATTTTAAGTGTTACTGTGTTAGAAGCATTGTATAACACTTTAAACGTTATGTTTTCCTAAAACATGGCTTTTATTTATTTCAGCAGTAAACTAAAAACCAAAAATCGTTGTCACCTAATCTCACAAATGAAAACAACACGTATTTTTGCTTTGCATTAAGTATAGCATATTTTACAATTAGTACACTTCTTCTTTTCCACATCGTAATATATCGATACAATCGCATGTTATATAAAACATCAAAAATATACTGCAGTAATGGATAAATGTACAGTTCCGCTGCTGCTAAATAGGTTTTTTTATTTACTTGTTACTATGGTAATTAATTCTGGTCTCCATGGTGTTTTTGACATCTTTAATAGTAGTATTTAATATGTTTCATTACTTATTCATTGCATCATCAAAAATACGTATAAACATAAATTTTATAATCGTTTAAGACAATTTCAAAATATATAGACGTGTTTGTATACAAAATCACAAAACACATCGATACAGTTGCATAGTAAAAACATTAAAAACTGCAGGAAAGGATAAAGGTACAGTTCCGATGCCGCTAAATATCATTTGTTTATTTACTTGTTACTATGGTAATTAATTCTGGTCTCTATGGTGTTGATGACACCTTTATACGCGTCAACGAAAGGCATAATTAAAAAGGCCTAAATCGTGAGAACGGCGCAAAATTTCAAATTCCAAGTTAAACAGTATTTTTTGCCTTGTGTCAAAAGTTACCTGTGCAAAATTTGGTGGCAGTCGGTGTAACGGTGTGGGTTTGTATTCAGTACCCATAAATCCTCAGACATTGAATTTTATATATATATATATGTGTGTGTGTGTGTGTGTGTGTGTGTATTGCAACGTTACAAGTATTATACACAAATAAAAATACCATGTACTCAACGCAACTATGAAGTGTATTGAACCGGCCAGGTCGCAGGATTTTTTTATTCTCGTTGCGTCAAGTATATGTAGTTGCACAATAATAAAATAATTTTCAAAGAGGAGTGAGATGTTGATGACATGAAATAATTAATTAAAACGGTTTCAAAATAATCATTCTATCATTAATTAATATTAATCGAAAATGTGCAATATTAAAGTTTCGAATTATAAAAATAAAAAAAAATATTTTCTTTTATAAGTTTACAAAAAATACAATATAACCTTCTATGCTGTTCATGACATATAAAAATAAACAACCATATAATCTTACTAGCTAAACAGACATGTTAAACAAATTACCTAAACACTTTTTATTTCAGCGTGTGTGACTTTGACTCCAATTTTAAATAATAATAACTCATTTTCAAACAAAAATAATATTAAATCTCAAGAATAAAACTAATTGTTGCTATAACAAAATAGAAAAAATATAACATTTACTTCCAATCTATTATTTATATTTCTACTCACTCACCCAAATTTTAACATACAACAGAAGATTAGTATTTTTAAATTGTCTTGTTAAATTAAATTATTTTCTTTAACTACCATATAAATTTATGTACAGTGATTATACTTAAAACGTTAAGTCTTTACTGTTCATATATAAGTTTCTTTTTAAGAGTTCTTTTCACAAACAAAAAAATATAATTGTTTATTCATCACCTGCGTACTGCCGATGTTACAGTTGCGCGCGCGCGCGCGCGCGCGCGTCCTGAATCCTGGTAATTTGATGATGATGATTATGCTGATGCTGTGTTCTCTGTCTCTACGGTTTGTTGTTTGTGATGGTCCAGAGTTCCTCCATAAGTCTTGGTGTGTGTGTGGTAAAGAAGTTCGATCGGTCGGCAGACCAGCAGCGTGACGTTGTGTGAAGATATCTTGAGTTTCTGAGATCGCCCCAAAATTGCCGGTGGTATTTATACTGGACGGCGATTTGACAAGTCCAGGACTGTTTTCGACCTGTTAGATATTCTCACTTCGTGCAAAGCGTCCTTTTAAATACAAATCACTTTTTCGTTCATTTTGGCGATTTCGTAAACATACTCGAAGGACGAGCGATATCATCGTTTGCGTAATTTTTTCTGGTCACTCACATATAACACACTTATAAATTACAATTTAATTACACCAGTAATTAACATTAAATTACCTAGCGTCTTTATTATTCCACATTTCTGCAATGCTTTTACATCACTATATTCGTTAAAAATTCCTTAATGTAATGGTGTTTTTATAATTGGGGTAAGTCTTTGTTCACAGGTTTAAAATGTATTAATTAGTTTATTTTTATCCGGTTAAAACCTGATTACAGACAAACCAACAATTCGTACGCATCACCTTATAGTAGACTTTGCCTGTCGTAGCTTGCGTTCACACACACAAACACACAAGCGCTGTATTCACTCGCGGGGCAAGTGTACGCTTTCTGACAATTCTTAACCTGCATAATATTGTTAGAAACTGTTCATCATATATTTTCTATGCTAAATATTTACAAACATACCGCCCTGGGGGAATATGCATATATATGTATTGTTGCAATATATATACACACACGTTAGTAATAAAAGTGCTCTCTCAACACTAATGCAACAGCGAGTAAACCGCACCCAAGATTCTCTGTAACAGGTATGACGCCTCTCACTGTTTACAGCAAACAGTTCTGCGATATTATTTTTTGCATTATATTACGGAAATGACATTGTGTTTGTTTATAATATTTACAATCGTGCAACAGGAAATACACGCTGATTGAAAATTTCCTTTCTAAACAGGAAATATTTACAATATATCGTCAAACAAGACATGGAAATGTAGGCCCATGGACGTCCTACACAAGCATTACGTTAAGTGATAATCTTATAATCCGTGTATAATGAAAGGAGAGGTGTCGTCGAAACCGTGTCACATTATTACTCGGAAATCCCTTGACGTAATAAAGTAATAACAACTACAACCGTAAACAACGGGATAATCCGGCTTGCAGTAAGGATCGAAAGCGTGTGACACATTTCCCAGCGGAGATTCATGCCGAAATTAAAATAGAACCAACCACCTACGGTTCGTTGTTTCCTTTTTTTATTTACATTTATCGAAAAAGATGGCATTCGTATCTGTTCTACTGCCAACTCTACAACACACACACACACACACAAAGAGAAAGCATAACTGATAAAAAGCTGTTATATTCATGTTAGTGAAACCTATAAAAGCATTCTGCAAAAATTTCAAATTTTTCTTACAAAAGGTTCGTAAAGTTAAATTATTTTTACTTTTCAATAAAAAGTACACTAGTACCCTCCCTGAGCTGCCGAAATCGTTCACTATTTTAAACTAAGTATATTTATTAATGGACAAACTTTGATATTAGAAAATTTTTCAATTATCACGATAATTACAAAAAATGACACTGATTACCTTAGTATTTTTTGTTTATTAATCCTGATGTAGATAATTTTTCAATTAGGTCTATCAGAAAAATTACGAATATCTCAATTACCCTACTAATTTTTGTTTATTAAAGTAACAACAATCATATAATAAATACTAAAAATTCGAAGCAATTGGCTTTGTGTTAAAATTCCTTTTAGTCTGTCTTTTGTTTTTTGAATTTTGGGCCCTGGGGTCAAAAAATTTAGAATATTCAAATCTGTACACTGTTCACAGATTTTTGTTTAAATTCTTTCATTAGGATAGGCCATAAAGTTTAGTGATTTTATCAAACTTTTTACCCACTTTTTGGCCCTCGGGATCCAAACATTTTGAAATTTTAAAAAGTGAACACTAATTTTACATTTTGTTTAAAATTTACTTTCATTTGATAATCCACATATACTTCCGCGATTTTTTCAAAATATTTACACTCTCACATTTTTGCCTCCCCCCACCAATTTTTGGGAGATCAATATCAAGAAAACAAGACTGTTCTGTAGGCTGAAAGTATTGACATGCACAGAAAGTTTTACGAAAATCGATGGACGAGTTTCAAGAAAGTTATCGTGAGGCATACCCTAAACAGACAGAAGGTCGAATTAAAACTGAGAACTCGCTTCGCTCGTGCAATTACGTCTCCGTATATAAAGAATAATTGAAGTCCATTTTATTAAACATAATCCTGAACAGCCCCTTTAATAGCTTGCATTGCTAACAACATTATGGGTTTGCACGACTAACACTCACGATTCAGTATTCATCATCAACAGCACTTCATTGAGGCTGTCTGCTGTTCATCATCATCAACATCGCTTTCTGCTGTTCCGGGCTCATGACTCCCGCCGTCTTGTGATCGGCCTGCCTACAGATCTTCCAAATAGCTAATACTCATAAGCCGACTTCGGAAAGCGGGTATTATCCATTCTTTTTAGATGTTGTTTCCAGCAGATTCTGAATGAGTTAATTTAGGTAAACTATATCAGGTTCTCGTCTAATATGATTCAATTTTATTTATGTCAAACAATCCAACGAGCCAATAAGAAACATCAATGCTGTTAAAAAAAAAAAAGAGAGAATGGTTGTTCTTAATGATTTTCAATTGTTCATTGATGTAAAATTATTTACAAAAATCACCTCAGTTGTTGCCTGTTATAACAAATACTCAACCATTTTGTTTTTAGAGCAGTCGTTTTCATTTGTTTGTTTTCACTATAAACAAAACGTCATCAAAGTATGGCTTTCATGAATGATATAAAAGTTTACAAATGTATATTGTTTATATTTTAATTATACTATAATAATAATAATAATAATAATAATAATAATTTTAGATATTATCTTTCTTAGAATATCAGCTAAATGACTATGATGATTGCAATCAAAGACTTGCAATTATTCAGGGAAAAGCTGGAACTGGTAAAAGTTGTGTAATTAATGAAATGGTTAGGAGAATTCATTCATATTCTGGCTGCGATGCAACTCTTTTAATGGCTCCTACTTGTATGGCAGCTAACAATATTGCTGGTCAAACTATTCATTCAGCTCTAAGAATAAATGCTTCAAAGATAAGGGGAGGAACTTACAAACATTTAGAATGTGAATCAAAAATTGCTTTTGAAGAAGAATTAAAAGATGTGAGGTTCGTTGTTATTGATGAAGCCATTGATGGGTTTGAATTTGTTTTTCAAAGTGGATATGCGACTCAAACAAGCAAAGCAGCGTCCTTCAGCTGTTCCTTTTGGTGGCCTTTGCGTGTATTTAGTCGGTGATTGGTCCAAACTTGCACCGGTTTGTGACAAGAGTCTTTAAAATATTGGTAATAATGTTCAGACCATTCAATCGAATCTTTTATACCAACAGTTCAAAAAAGTTTTTTTTTTAATGAAGATTATGAGATAGCAAGGTGATGATCAAAAAATTTCAGAGAGACTTTAAATAGAGTCGCAAATGGAACAATCACTGAACAAGATTATCAGCTCTTATCTAAAAGATTTTATGTAAACAATATCAGGGACAATTTGAAAGATACTGTTTGTATAATGTTGAAAATGATGAAACCGAACGCTTTAATTATGAAAAACTAGAAAGCAATAAACAACCCGTGGCTCTAATCAATGCAATCCATAATTGCCCAGAAGCCTCTCTAGGAAAATCTGACAATGCTCAGGGATTATCTGCCCCATTATGTTTATGTAAAGCTGGTCGAGTTATCCTTAGAAGAAATCTTTGGGTCACAAAAGGACTAGCCAACGGTTCAGTTGGGACAGTAACTGATATTATTTATGACCCGGCAGTTGAATGCGAAAATTATAACAATCACATGCCAATATGTATAATCGTATCTTTCGAAAAATATACAGGACCAGTTCTGTACGAGAATTCAGTACCCATTGTACCAGTAGTGGCATCTTTCAAGAAAAATGAAATTTCTTGTACTCGCAAACAATTTCCGTTAATGTTAGCATATGCTGTTAGTATACATAGATCGCAAGGGATAACATTAGATAAGGCAATTGTTAATTTAGGAGACAATGAATTTCAGGTTGGATTAACGTATGCTGCTCTTTCAAGAGTGAAAACATTAGAAGGATTATTATTAAAACCGGAGTTTAATTTTGATAGACTGGTAAAAATTAATAGAAGTCCATCAATGGTTGATCGTAGGGATGGGTTATATTTTGTTGATTGTAAGAATATTGATAGCCTAAATAAATTATTACGAATCTATTTATCTAACGGATCAAAGACGGTTGATTGTAAAAATATTGATAAATAAATTATTACGAATATAAAATGCTCCGCCCATTTGTGTCAGTGACACTCCTAGTAATTTTTATTGATGACCTCCACATCTCCTCTCATAACTATCCCAATCTCCTTGAAGACTTCTATCTAAGAGGAAAGCATAATGTCTATTCTGATGTGTAGACAGTTCATAGAACATAGATCGTCACTGTTATATGCTACAGACATTCCAATGATAAACTGTTCTAAACTCTCGTTAGAAAACAAACTCTTTCTGCACAAAACAGCAATTAGCCCTATCCGGCCAAACGGTACAGAGTGTGCAAAACGAAAATACTTCGTGAAATAAACGAAGAGCCACGATATAACACTAACTAGTTGTAACATCTAGACCACCGAATACCAACCCCGCCCAAGAGATTATAGCAACGAACGATGTAGGAAATATCTTACAATGTTACAAACGTACGCCAGTCTTCTTATCCAACCGATTGTGCAAAAGAATCACACCAGAAGATTGACAAGAAATTAGCCAGTAGTCCTAACATACGGTTAAAGCGTTCTTCTTAACTACATGGCTTGGGCTATAGCCCGTTCCGACTTTACAGAGTCTCTGACCATTTTCTCCAGGCTCTTCCATGACTTTCCGATCCCACTGGCTTGTTTAGGAATACTCGCTTGTTTAGGAGTACTCGTGTCTACCATGCGTTCCCCAAGGGACTTCCAATTCTGTCTGTATACTTTTATTCTGTCCAGAACCGAGTGTAACTTCATGTCCTTCCTTATGTCGTCGTTTCGTAGATGATCTGTATTTTTGAAATATCTTTTTTCAAGGAAGTCCATGTTTTACATCCATACATTAAAGGGACAGCCACGACCTTATAGAATTTTAGCTGTGCCTCTCTCTGTGTTTTATTCTTCAATAGTGGTCTTATTGTCCCACAGGTATAACTAAACGTTAAAAAGGTCTTCTTACTAAAAAAGTCCCATGTCGCCAGAAGAGGATCTTAACAACCAAGTTCTCGAGCCAGCAAAATAGCTTATAGAAATTATTGTAATATTTGATTGCTATTGCAAATAATTTTAAAAAAATGATAGACTAATTATATTAATTAAAGGTAGTAACAATAAACGTAGTAAGGCATTTTTGACTGACGGCAGACACAAATTGTGAGGCAACAATTAACTGGATAAGTAATATGCAGTAGGTCAGGATTGCGTGCCGTTAAACAATGGAAAGCCTCTTCAATGTACACAAGTGATCTCGCAACAATGCCAGCCCACCATTGTCTCGGCAATGGACGAAATCTCGACAATAACAATTAAGCCAGCCTTCTCGGGAGGGTTCGTAATTGTAGCGTATCAGATAACAAAGGACTAACCTACATCTGTTGGAAACAGCTGTTCACACCACTGTAACAGAATTCCTCAAATGCAATCTCACTGGCAGATAAGCATCCAAGCAAGCGACTGTCAAAATAGGAGAGAGAGGCAAATTCCCTTGATCTTTAAGGAACGTTAATAACGCTACTATACGAAAGCGTGATAAATTCCCTGATTGATTTCTTGGAAAGGCCAAGGTTCATTGGTCCGTGTTGACAAGCACGATTATCGATAGTAGGGCTAACTATCGATCCAAGTAGACTCGGAGTCCTATATGAATTCATTTATTTATTTAACGTAGATAGCCACTTTGAACAAAATATTATAACAAACACTTTTCAGTAATCAGTAGTTTACTAACAACAAGAATGTAATTAGTATTTTTTTTAAACTATAAAAAATAAAGTTTCCAATTTAAGTATCTAGGAGAAATAATTCAAGAGAATGGCTTAGAAAAATCTGCTATAGAAGAAATGGATTCATAAAATGGAAAGAGCATATGGTATAACTAACGATATTTACAATAAAAAGTGCATATCTAAAAATGCGAAAATAAGGCATTACAGTACAATAGTGAGGCCAGAATGCTTATATGCACTGAATTATAATTTAGACAAACTAGAAATATGGGAAAGACGAATTACTAGGAAAATATTAGGCCCACGAAAAACATCAGAAGGTTGTAAATTAAGAAGTAATGATGAAATATATCAAAGTATAGAAAATATAACAGAAATAATGAAAAAAAGAAGACTATTATTTTTTGGACATTTATATATAATGGACGACAATAGGTTAACAAAGCAGATCTTCAAATATCTGTGGAGGAAGAAGTCAACATCAAGTTGGATTAAAGAAATCTAAAAGGATTTAGAAAAAAAAAATAATATACACGCATAAGAAACAATTGAAAGAGATGTTTTCCGGAAAAAGTGTTACAAATGGAAGGAGTCCAAGGTAGGAGAGAGAAAAACGCAGGTTCAAAGTGGACTGAAGACAGGAAGAAGAGACACGATGAAAATACGAAAAAATATTAGAGAAAAAGAAAAGTACAAAGAATAAAGAATTTAAAATTGGCACGTGGTCCTTAGATGGCCGATAAAATAAAGAGAGAAAGTTTCCAATTAGTGGCTTATCACATTCAATTTTTTTTTTTCAATGAAGCAAAACTCAAAGCTGGGTCATCACTACCGTTGGCGACACGAATAAATGTAATGTTTCACTCATTTTACAGCAATTGTTTGAAGATAACCATCAATATTTCAAACGTAATACTGATGTCACTGTTCATAAATGATCTCATTTTAAGGTACGTTGCTACGCTGAAGAAATAAACAGCATTGCATTGATGTATGGCTAGGTGACGGTCAGCACATACAATGTGCGGGCGGCAGACTTACCCAACCGTCTACATCATTCGAGATGTCCCTCCCGTACGTTGGTCGAGTGTTCTACCGGCATCCAGGCTTGCTGCGTCACTACAACAACACACAAATACTGAATCCAGAATTACAGCCAGTTCAGTTTAGACCTGGCGATGTTACAAGTGCGGTTCGTAGTGATCGTTATTGTGAGCTTCGGTTTAGCATTACTTGCAGCGAAGCTGTTAATGTGTCGGACAAAAAAATGCAGCAAAGGAAACTCAAAGCTAAAAGAAAATGCTAGCAACGTAGAGCTCAAAATCAACATAGATAAAACAAAAATATTAGTGCAGACTAGAAGACAAAGAAACTACGGATTTATCGACAATATCGAAAAGGTGGACAACTTTAAATACTTGGGAATCATATTAGAAAAAACGACACAGAAGAAGCCGAAATCCAAAACAGGATAGTCCAACCCAATAAAGCGTATTTCGCCACATCAAGTATCTTCAGATCCAAAGACATTAACAGAAACACGAAACTAAGGATACACAAATCAATAATAAAACCAATCCTAACCTACGGCTGCGAAATGTGTATCCTGAACTCCAAAGCAGCAAACACTCTCGATATCTTTGAAAGATAAATATGACGAAGGATCGTGGGACCAGTTAATGGCGTACATGGCTGGAGAATAAGATATATCTTTTAATTGTAGCAAACGTATAAAGAACCACCGCTAACACCGATACATAAAACTACAGCGTCTAAGGTGGGCTGGTCATGTACCCTGGTTAGGGGAAGACAGAATACCACGAAAACTCTTGAATACCAGAATCCACGGAAAAAGACCAGTGGGAAGACCGAGGAGAAAATGGGAGGACGCGGTGGATGAGGATGCGAAAGAAATACTGAAAGTGCGTTCCTGGAGGAGGATGGCTACCGACAGAAGAGAACGGGGGGAAAAATTAAAGGAGGCCAGGGCCCAACAAGTGCTGTAGTGCCATAGGAGAGAGGAGAGGAGCGAACTGTAATAAGGAGGTATTTAGTATTGTCTGTTGTAACTTGAACTTTATAAGAGAGCCTTAGTTCACGAATTACTAACTGTAATTAATTACTTCATTTGTTGTCAGTTATTCTGTTCCCACTGTTCAACACAACGATCCGTGGGACCGTCATATTATACAGTTGCATATAATTTTTCCCATTCAGACTGAATATATAAAGATCTTCTCTTAGTGATGTATTAAAATATAACGATATGTAATGATTGTAAGCGAAATATTCAATTACAATTCAAACAAACCTCTGACGGTACAGAATAAATTCTGTGAAACCTATTTGCAGTGTATTTATTTGAAGATGTTATATGTAACATGTGACGGCAGCGAGGCAAATATCTGCTCTCCGGTACCAGCGCCGCGAATACCTGGCGGCGCGTGACACCTGGCGAGTACGCAGCGAGCCAATCAGGGATCAGCAGCCGAGACGTGACACCTGACGAGTACGCAGCGAACCAATCAGGGATAAGCGGCCGAGACGTGACACCTGACGAGTACGCAGCGAGAAAATCAGGGATCAGCGGCCGACGTGTGACACCTGACGAGTACGCAGTGAGACAATCAGGGATCAGCAGCAGGACATAAAAGAGCGCCGCTAGAATCTTTTGGCGCAAACCCAGCCCAAAGAAATCATCTCGATTGTGGAGCCTGAGACATCAAATCAATCCTCTCCAACACCTGAGAACCCCGACCGTGCTGTAGCAGCAGCCTCGCTTGACCTCCCACCCCCGCGGTTTCCTAATGCAGGCAAAAAGAAGCGGCATCGTAAGCCCCGTGGCGCTCGCTCCCGGGCTCCTGCCAACCCAGCCGCACAGTCCAGACAGCCTGCGCATCGCGTTGCAAAGTCAGACGCAATCGCATCTGCCCCTCTTCCTAGCACCTCCGCTAGAGGCGCTACACCTGGCACTGTAACACCCACCAATCTCCCGATTGTTAAGTCTCGGCGCTCTTATGCGCACATAATCTCCGGGCACTCTGCCTCAAAAACCGTACCTCACGACTACCAGGTCGTCAAAGACTTCCTTGCGGAATTTGACCTCCGCAAAGTTGCCCAGACCTTCAGGTCCATCCGCTCTTGTTTGGAGACTGCAGATATAACCAACAGGTTCATGCTCTTGGTGCGAGCCGCCACTTGTGTAGGACTTCTATGAGTCGGGTCCTCAAACGAGACCTCTCCATTCTTTCCTGGAACGCCGACGGGTTGGATAACAAGATCCAGGAACTCCAAGAATTACTGGCCCGACTCAAATCTGATGTAGTACTTCTCAATGAGACCCACTTGACCCCTTCGTATCGGTTACGATTAGCCAGCTACGTGTGCTATCGAAACGACAGGCCGGGCACTGCTGGTGGTGGTACTGCGGTCGCGGTAAGGTTCAGTCTTGAGCATCACGGCGTCCTCTTGCCTGCAACGGCTCACCTGGAAGTTACCGCTGTGGAGATGTTGAACACACTGGGCGGTGTACCCTTGGTAGCGGCGTACAAACCGCCGCATAAAGAACTCCTTCACCCCGATTTAGCGGTCGCGTTCGATGCACACAGGAGGTTCATCATGGCCGGCGACCTGAATTGTAAGCATCGCGATTGGAACAGTCGCCTGACTGCCCCAAACGGGAAGCGCTTACGCAGGTTTCCAGATTCACTCAGGGTGACAGTGATTGGGCCTGGCCAACCTACGTTCTACCCCTCACAACCGCGCGCGGCTCCCGATGTCTTGGACATAGCGGTGATCCAAGGAATTGACTGCCCGGTCCATGTGTCCGCGCTAACGGAACTATCGTCCGATCATCTCCCCATCTTGATACACGTCGCTACCCAGCAAGTCGTACGCAGAGATGTCAGGAAGGTGGTAGAATGGGACCGCTATGGCCCGGGGTTAAGTCGCCGACTGCCAGAGGCGGGACCATTCGAAAACGTCCGCCAAGTCGACGAGGCAGTTGCCGCGTTTGACGAGGCTGTCGTATCTGCGATCGACGCGTCGTCCAGGATGAAGCCAGGCGTCACGCCCCAAGGGCAGCGGATCCCTGAGGAGATGAGTGCTCTCGCTTGTGAGAGAAATCGCCTCCGGAGACACTGGCAGCGGTCCCGTGATCCGGCCGACAAGGCAGCGTACAACCGGGCGACCGGCATTTTACGTCGTGAAATGCAGGCCTACCGGAGACGCTGTTGAGAACTCGCCGTGGCCCAAGCGGGGGACGGATCGGACGAAAGTAGCCCTTACCGGATACCTTCGGCGTTGGTAGGGAAGAGGCGCCGACCTCGTATCCCACCCATTGCTGGACCTTTCGGTCAAATCCTGGCTCGCCCGGAGGCGAAGGACGAGTAGTTGGGCGCGTGTTTCGAGCGTCAGTTTGCTCCAAACCCGCCCATGGACTGGGACTTCGATGAAGAAGTCGAGAACGAAGTGGAAGACTTTCTGTCTCTTCCGATCACTGCGGAGCCCGAACCCATTACTGGGAAGAGGTCTCAGATCGGCTCGTTGAACTCGTACCGAGAAAATCTCCTGGCCCGGACGGCGTCTCGAACGCCGCTCTAATTCGACTCCCGGGGCAAGGAATACTTTTCTTGGTTGCGCTGTTCAACGCGTGTCTAAGACTGGCCTATTTTCCCCAGAAATGGCGAAAGGCGACGGTCATAGTGATCCCGAAGCAAGGAAAGGACGCTTCCCGTCCCGACAACCTCCGGCCTATTAGTCTACTGTCAGCCACGTCAAAGGTCCTCGTACATCTTGTACAACGACGAGTCCTATACCATCTAGGAAACTTCGATGTAGTGGTCTCCGAACAGTTCGGTTTCCGTGTGGGGCATTCCACCACTCATCAGCTGATGAGACTGGTGGAATACATCACGGGCGCCGACTGTCGGAATGTTTCCTAGATGTGGAGAAGGCCTTTGATAGTGTCTGGCACGACGGGCTCTTGTTCAAGCTCCGGGAAATCCAGCTCCCAGGTTGCTACCTTAGCTTGATTGCTAGCTTTCTGACGGAGAGGACTTTCTGCGTGAGAATAGACGACCACGTCTCTTCCGAGAGACGCATTACAGCCGGGGTACCTCAAAGCTAGGGCCTCTCCTGTTCTCCGTGTTCGTCAACGACGCACCCAGAGATCCTGGAGTCCAGATGGGCATGTTTGTCGACGACATGGCAGTCTATACCGCCGATCGGAACGCTGACAGGGTTATCATACGACTCCAGCGCGCACTCGATGCGTATACGACGTGGACGGAATGCTGGAAAGTTGCCGTCAACGAAACCAAGAGCTCCGCGGTGCTATTCTCAAAGCGCCGGAAAAACCACGAGGACGAGTGAGGCTCGGTAGAACGTATTTGCCCTGGTCGAGAGAGGTTAAATACCTCGGTGTCCACCTTGATCGTCGGCTCACCTGGCGTGCCCACGCTGAGACGATGCGTCAGAGAGCGTCCGCTCGTCTCGCGCAACTGTTTCCGATACTCGCCAACAAGGCGAGCTGGGTAAATTGATTGTCAACGCGTAACTGTTGCCGATCATTACCTACGCTATTCCCGTCTGGGGTTACCTCGCAACCGTTCATAAAAGAAAGTTGCAAAGCGTTCTCGATAGGGGTCTTCGGCTAGCGGCCAAAGCCACCATCGTTTCCCTTCTCGACTTTTGAGAAGAGGACTCGGTGTCCGCTCCTTGGATGACACCGTAAGGCGACTTGCACGTAAATTTTACGTCCGAGCTGCGAGGACTCAGGCAAACCCTCTCATAGCAAGTACCGTACACGTCCAGGTGATTCTTGGAAACGGCCTCTGCAAATACTGTACTAGGACGGCCTAGTACGAGCATGCCGTTGTAGCGGCCACAAATAATTAACTAAGATCCCGTCTGGACAGGACCACTAGGCAGGAGCCCCTACCGGAGGCTCGGTACTAGGAAACCATTGGGACGTCTCACGACGCGCATCCCAATCCCGCCCAATTGGGAGCTCTGGCAGCAATTTTTGGCGCACTCCATCGCCACGTCATCGGACGCATTTTATCTCCTCTCCTCTATCGGACGACACCGACGCGGAGCCAGCAGGAAGGAACAGACGAAGAGTAGAACAGACGTTCTTCGCTCTGTGACGGACCAGCGATGAACGTCGCTGGGCCGCCAGCGGACTCTACAAACCGATGTCGAAAGAAGAGAAAGACTGCAGTACGTCACGAACAGCGGGCGCAGCGGCCGAACATCTCAGCGAGGCTCGGGCGGAGCAAACATCACAACGTTTTTGCCACACGGCCCTTTTTAGGGTCACCAAAATAACGAAGAGTTGTACGATTGGCGCCATTTGACAAGCCTTTTGTCCGGTGACAGACAATGTGTATATACCTGTGTGTGTGTGTGTGTGTGTGTGTGTGTGTGTGTGTGTGTGTGTGTGTGTGTGTGTGTGTGTGTGTGTGTGTGTGTGTGTGTGTGTGTGTGTGTGTGTGTGTGTGTGTGTGTGTGTGTGTGTGTGTGTGTCCGTGTGTAAAACGGCCTGGTAGAGAGGATGGAGGAACGATACGGTCCGAGTACCGTAGGGCCGGACTACGGTAGTGTCCGAATTACTGGCATTAAACTAAACTCCCAGAGTTTGACAATTCGCTCATACTTGCACAATTTACCAAAGTCTAACTCACTTTTTTGACCTACAGCACCCATACTATTATAAAATTTTAAATGTAAACACTAACAGTCGTAGTATTATTGTATATCTTTTACGGCCCCTAGTGTCCTCAAATTTTGAAATTTCCAAAACTGAATACATATTCAAATTTTGGATACATCCTATTTAATTTGACACACGGGACAAATTTTTTTTTTAATTTTGATATATTTTTTGGCCAAAGATTTAGAAATTTCTAAAAGTGAACGCTCTATTAAGATTGCTGTCAAAATTCTCTTCAATTTGATGTCCGCACAGACTTTTGTTATTCTCTCAAAATGTTGTCATACGTTTTTTGTTAGTGCTCAAAAATTTTTAAATTTCAAAAACTGAACGCTACATTCAGGTTGGGATTTAAAAAATCTGTAGACACCATACTGTTTCATCTGATGCATTGCGGTGGTTTGCAAAATTGTTGCTGAAGGTCCAATAATACCAGCAAATAAGCAAAAATGACTTTTTAAGACGAGAAATGAACGATACTGCTACACCAGTTTCATAACACTCTCGAAAGTTCGGCAGGTTCTGTTATATAAAAGTTCTACATGTTTCTCGACTAGCCCAGCGTGCTGCATCTGTGTCTTTAATTTGATATCCCGACCTGAATTTTTGCGATTTTCCAAATCACCGACCCCTACATTTTTGCCCCTTGGCCCTTATTTTCTTGGGGGTATCAATTTCAAAACAACATAGCTTTCTTGAATAAAGAATGTGCGGACACGCAAGCTGAGCTTCGGCGGGGGCTGTGTAGGAGCCACGGCCGCAAATCTTCAGAGCGTAGAATACGTCTGTGTGCTTTAGGGTTGCTAATGTGTTATGAATAAAATGAACAAACACATATTTAGTTTTACAAAGTACAAAAATTTACAATAGGGCCTATATATCAATACAATCGCATAGGAAAAGCATTAAAAATTGCAGGAACGGAAAAAGGTATAGTTCCGAAGTCGCTAAATATCATTTGTTTATTTACTTGTTACTATGGTAATTAATTCTGGTCTCCGTGGTGTTGCAACGGCATCACTTTAACAGCCACTATCCTTACGTCCATCTGGAACCACAGTCTGTCACAAACGTCACACGCGTGTACAAATTCATTATTAAAGAATGTTTTGTGGATGTGCTTTGTAGCTAACTGCTACGTTTTGCTGAATTGGATCGGCTGATACACTTGCAAAGTCGGGCGCTCTTCCTCATCCAACTCGACTTCAGTATTTATTTCCTTGTCTTTCAAGCGTTGTCGGTAAATCCTCTGACGTTCGGCATTGGTCATTTTAAGTTTTTTGCATTTCCCATGATTTTCTCTACTCTTCTGTATGCGTTAACGATACTTTTGAGCATGTTTAGCATCCATATACCGCGACATTTTGTCCGAACACACGATTTTTACAACTTAAATTACGATTATTCAAACCTCTTAATAATATCACCGCTATTACGGTACACTATGTAGATAGTACTCGATGAGACAATTTTAACGACACCTCACTCAACGTTCTATCGCATCGGAAACCGGAGAAATACTAATTTTAGTGCGCGCCGAGCGGCGCAAAACATTTCTATTTCTCCCCCCGCTCACCACGCGCTGGATGATGCAATAGCCCGCTTAGGCTATATTGTGATATTTATTATCTTTGTTCCTTTATCTGTCGAATGGTACCTCATATAAGCGTGAACCTTTTGTCGTTAAGATAATATTTCAATTTCAAACGTGACGTGAAAACGTAACGCTCGATTTTCTGGTTGGGGGTGCCTATTGCTGGCCTGAAAGATAAGACGTATTCTACGTCAAAAATAGATTGATGCATTTTAAAGTTATCATTAAACGTATCCCAAACAGTTGGACAGACACAACCCGCATCCCCAAACCCCATTGGATTATTTAATTAACAAAGTTGTGTTATTGGTTATAATCACAAACCAATCTGATAATGGTTATTTCCGATCTGATGATGTGCTGTAAAGCTTGAAAGCACTAATCGGAATAATTTTTCTATCGTGGTGTGCAACAGTGTTAATTCTTTTATTGTTGTATTGGAGTGTTAGTGGACTCAAATATTCTATTCATACCATCCAATACAGTATAAAATGGCAGCGATAAATAATTTCTGTCATAGAATAAACAGTTATATAAAAGATGAGGGAAACAGAAAGAAAGAAATAGAAAGAATAAAAATAATTGTAAAAAACAACAAGTATAATACAAATGTAGTAGATAAAATATTTAATAATATAAACGAAGAGAAGAAACAAATAATGAGAATAGTAAAGAAAAGAAGGAGTATAAAGGATCCATATCATATATAGGTCACACAAGAAACACAAACAAAAAACACAAGAATAAAAGAAAGATACAAAAAAATGTTTTAGAAAATATAATATAGAAGTAGCGGTTAAAAAATCGAAAACCGTGTTTGATATAATAAAAACTACGAATTTGGAGAAGGTGACATATTGAAGAAAAGTGGAGTATATATGCTTAGTTGTGGGGAATGTGGCAAAGTGTATCTGGGCGAAACGGGTCGTCAATTTTGCCAGAGTTTTAAAGGACATAAGAGGGGTGAAGGAGAGTTAACGAAGAATTCATTATACGCTAGGCATTTTATAGAAGAAGGACATAAATTCATAGACCCAGTTGTAAATTATTAGATAACAAATGTGATGAGAAAAAAAAGAAAGGAGATTAAAGGAAGAAGTGGAAATATTAAAAATAAGAAATAAAGATGAAAAGACACTAATGAATATAAAAACCACATTTGAAAATGAAGAAATATTTAGCAGCTTATTAGACAACAAAAAGAGTAGAAGATGAGAGTTAACGTGAATTGTAACGGCTACAAAATTGGTAATGTAAGACAACCCTCTATGGGTGCAGCTAAGTAAGACGTTACTCCGTCAGGGGGCGGGGCTAGATAGGTCCGGTAGAACGGTAAATAAGAAGTGAACAGTTTCGTATTTCACTGTTGGTAAATGACCTGAAGATGGCTTGACTGCCGAAAGCGCTCGTCAATACCAAAGACAACATAGTGGTTTGTACAAAATTACTAGTAGAAGTGTTAATACTGTTTGTAACTATTGGATTGTAAGCCGATTGGACGGAGTGGTGGGACGGAGACACCCGCAGAAGCCCTGGAGTGACCAGCTCTAGTCTACCTGGGACTGGAACAAACTGTTTTTTTGTTTAATCAATGTAGAAGAAGAAGATGATGATAATGATGAATTCTATGAAACAATTATAATAGTAGCACAACACAAATGTATAATTATGGATTACTTATTAGTGCAACCAAAACAGACACACAGACAAAAGCAGAATAATGCCAATCGATCGAGTTAAAACAGACAGAATTAATTTCGCTCGTTCAATAAACAATAAAAAATAGAAGCATATATTAAACGAACGGTGTGTAATAAATATTTTATTACTAACATGTAGGAATACGCTTATTCTAATCATGGAAATGAAATCTTTTTCTAAACAGTTCAAATGGATATAAATGGAACACGCCGGCAAAATTACGCTATCAACATAAAAAACCTATTTCTCAGATATAACGCCCGCTGAGAGTGAGTGACTGCTGAAACATCTGGTGCCGGGCGCCGGCGTAACAAGATTTTATTACAACTATAAAGTACGACAGTCTTCCGCAAGACGTAGACCGCTGCCACCTGACACTCGGTCACAGTTGATTAATCGGATCTCCGTATAGTTCGTTTGAGCACAAAGTTAATGAAGATTTTGTCGACGACGACGAAGTGGGAGAAGAAGTGAAGTCGATAGTGTTAACGCGTCGTCTATGTTAACACTGAATTTTGTTGCTGCGTTCGCGTAGACGATTACGCTTTCATTCAAGTCAATGAAGTTAAGTTACAAAGGGCTGTGCTGCATATAAGCCGAACATTATTATAATTAAAGGAAATAATATTTAAATATAGCCATCTGGCTATATCTACATTAAATTGAATTCTGTGGGATAAGCAAATTACAGCAGAAACTAAAACCAAATATTTAAAACCATTGTTACAATGACTTACGGGTCAGAAGTTTGGACTACTTCTGTATGTATAAAACACAAGAACAAAATTAATGACAGCAGAGATGGACTTTTAGAGACGTTCGGAAAGAGTATCCAGACGTGAGAAAATTAGAAATGAATGTAAAAAATTCAATTGTTGATTTTTCCAAACAAAACAATTACAATGGAATGGACACACGAAAAGAATGGCACAGGAAAGATTGTCAAGGAGAGTTATCGAATGGACCCCACCAGGAAGAAGGAAGAGAGGAAGATCACCTTTCACCTGGATAGAAGAAATTCAGACTATATTGAGGGAAAGAGAAATTGAAGAAGATCTTTGGATGGACAAGCAGCAGTGAAAGATGAGAATTCAATCACTTCTGTTTTGGTTCCAGAAAATGTGTAAACATTGTACAGCCGGAAAAAAAATAATAATAATAATAAAATCTGGTTTTAATCTTGTTTGTAGGAACACACGTTTCACATCCATATAGTAAAACAGGCACTGGGATTGTTTTAAGCCTTGAAAAAATTGTATCATTTTTCTCCATAAATGATAAAATCCAGACATATTACAGGGAATGGTTACAGCATCTGGACAGGATGGAGGATGGACGACTACCTAAGGTTTCGTTTCGGTATAGACCCTTTGGTACAAAAGACGTATGAAGACCGAGAGTGAGATGAAGAGGTACTCTGGTAAAGACGAAACAGACAAAATGCCTACTGCGTGTGGTGCAGAAGATGAAGGAGAAGGAAATAATGTAGTCAATTGCAATCTTCCGTGCATGTGTGTAGAATTAAATTGAAACCAGACGAAGTAAACAAAATTTTAAGCATTGCTAACGTAGTCAAGCCATAAAAATATTCAACAAATTTTTCTTATAACTTTAAAAAATTTACAGAGAAGGTCATTGAAAATGCTTCAATAAATCTAAAATATATATATATTTATGTTCATTCACCAATCAATGAATTCATTCTTCATTTACCAATGTACAGATTATAAGTTAAATGTAGTCGCATTCATAAGCGAAGTTTTATATGTGTACTACGTTATTGACAACAAAGAAGTAGTTTCTATGGAAACTCACCGGTTCCCATTTTCGATCACGCACCAGCGATCGGCCGCAAATGTGCGACACGTCCTTATAAACATTTTCAATGTTAAAATCTCCTCCCTTCCAGTCGATAGTGGAGTGCACGCGAGTGTCTTTTTTATACAGGTAATTACAAACAGGCACAGTTCTATAAGTGAAGGATTATAGAAGTTACAAAGAAGACATTTTCATTCATTTACTACTACAACTAAACAAATTTGTCTATCTAGTAGCTTACGTAGGTCGCTGTTTGTTGGATAGCCACCCATCCATGACTTAAATACAGTGGCGTGGCGTGGGTACATAACAGCTGTTGCCGGTTGTGATAGGCTTAAACGTGACCTAAATTACTGTTTTTAGAGTGTTCTTATTTTCTGGCAGAAAAAGAAGGTCCCGGTGAACGGGGTCTGACTCCATTATACTTACACAGAATACATCATAACACAAATAATTTAATTAAAAATAATAAAGTCAAACAGTGAAACATATGACTAAACGAACAAAACACCAATAGGTACGTAGTAACTGCTGCACATCGATTCCGAAAACGAACATAGCTGGTAACTGAGCGTTTCGCCGGTATATATAGCGGGGACAGCACATTGGGTGGACGAATGTCTCCCCCCCCCCACAGTGAGTAGAGTGACTACTACGAGGTCAATGACCGTACGCAGTAAAACAATGCCGATGTCTGAGCCGGCAACACAAGACGGTCCAAGTGCACAGCAGGTCTAAAGCAATGGTATGCTTTTCTTCAAGTTTCCCTACTAATATTGCTCGAATTTCAAATTATTCAATAACCAAAGTATTCATTCTGTGATCTAATTAATATGATTTTCTCTTATTTCCAGTACTGTTGCCGCCAGAAACAGCGGTAACATGGACGCCACGCTACTGGTTGAATATAAAATCAGTCACAAACATAGTAGGCAATATTAAGTTTTATTTACAGTACCAAGCCACTTGTATGACAATCAAATAAACTACGTTACTCACCGTCAGAGGCTTAATTCTTATACTTGTGATGTTATACTAACTGAACATGTTTCGGGACAGCTTGTCCCATCTTCAGGAGTAAAACACACTCTTCAACCTCAATTGAGGATGAATCGTCAAACATTAAAAATATTAAAACCCAAAACATACATTTAATAAATTAATAAAACTACAACATTAAGCGCACGCGTAGGCTCTAAGGTGCACACCTCACGCCGGCTGAATGTCCACTAAGTAAAATCACTCATCGCTCGAAAGATGTCGCAGTGCGGTATCATATAAAACATTCGACTTAAAGCTTAGTTGATCGTTCAAAACAAATGGCCTGGTGTCATTATTATTATAAGCTTTATAAATCTCGATTTCTTCGAGAGCGTTCATATATTGTCCGTTATTGCAAATAAGGGACAGTATATTTAGTCCCCCTCCATATTTGCAATAAGGGACAGTATATGAACGCTCTCGAAGAAATCGTGATTTATAAAGCTTATAATAATAATGACACCAGGCCATTTGTTTTGAACGATCAACTAAGCTTTAAGTCGAATGTTTTATATGATACCGCACTGCGACATCTTTCGAGCGATGAGTGATTTTACTTAGTGCGCGTTCAGCCGGCGTGAGGTGTGCACCTTAGAGCCTACGCGTGCGCTTAATGTTGTAGTTTTATTAATTTATTAAATGTATGTTTTGGGTTTTAATATTTTTAATGTTTGACGATTCATCCTCAATTGAGGTTGAAGAGTGTGTTTTACTCCTGAAGATGGGACAAGCTGTCCCGAAACATGTTCAGTTAGTATAACATCACAAGTATAAGAATTAAGCCTCTGACGGTGACTAACGTAGTTTATTTGATAGTAGACAATCATAACTACACCACCGTACCAAAGGTGTACGTCTCACCAAAGCACTGTTTTCTTGTCGATGGGGCCGCTTCTCGTGTTCACACTAAATCTCCTGATTTCACCAACAATTGTTTCCACCTCATGGTCTCTATGGAAACCTCATCTAACCTCATCATTTCGGATATACCACAGAGCATTAATAACTGTCCGAAGAATTTTATACTGAAATCTTTGCATCGCCTTAATGTTACTATTCCTGTCACAGACTCAGAGCTGAAATAATGAAAAACAGGAATCTTCCGTCAGCGAGAGTACTCGTAAAACGTTTCGTGGCAACCTACGTGTCATCAACTTTAGTCTTACAAGAAAGCAATCTGATTGATGCAAAGCGACAGTGTCGTGAATTCTCTTGTGCGATGTAGAACGTATAATTATAATTACAATAATGATAATCACACGTTTTTCACCTGTGATAGATGGAAAAGAAGAGCAAACTCTGAAAAATGTAGTTGGACCGATCTCGCCCGAAAATATCATCGAAATAATGCTGGAGAGCGAACACCATTGGAATCAGGTAGCAGCCTACATAGAGAAGATACTAAGGCAAAAGAAAGAAGCCGAAGATGATCTTGCTAGGGGCCGCTGACAGAATAGTAGAAAACAGGTAACGTGGACCCGCTGAAGGTTTAAAACAGATGAACGTCCACAGGAGGAAGTACAAATGGCACCACCTTGAAGTATTGCGAAAGCTGAGTCCCGAGGTGGATCCATGCCATGGACAAGAGGCTTTGTGGTTTTGGTGGGTGCGAGTCCCACACACCGTAGGAGTGCAGGACCCTCCCGCGGCGAACATTAGTTTTCCACAGTCTTCCTCGTAAAAAAAAATTATTATTAATATTATTATTATTACATCAGGCTAACTCCGCCTGTGATAAATGAAAATGTGTGGATTGAGTAGCACACTGGATACTAGTGCCGGTCCCAAGCCACATAAAGCAGAAGGGTTAGTGGACAAGCTTAGCCACCTATCCACTGGAAAAATATTAAAAATATGGATGGCTCAGAAAAGCAACGGACAGCTTCGGAAGAAGGATATGGAATGAACACATATCAAGAATGGTTGACACAAAGCTAATGAATAAGGCAAGACATAGCCAATCAAACAACAAGAGGAGCAATGGTTTCCCAAGGAAGAGGTGGAGTGACAGAATGTAGGGCCGTTGTTATAGAAAAGGACGGAACGATGAAGTTAAAGAAGAAGGAAAAGACATCGAAGGCTTCCAACGGTTATCCTTTTGGCCAAAGCAGTGTTACTAACGTATGCTAGATAAGTAGACGGTAACGAGAAGAGATTAAACCGAAGATAACATTTAAATACAATTAGCTGTAACAAAAAAAACCGTGAAGCTATAATGAGATTCAGAAATAATTCTTTTTTAAATTTTAATTAAACTTGTACGTGTTTTGAAGGACAAAAGTTGTACGTTATAATTCACGGCACGTACCGAGACCCGTGGCCACAAGGACGACGACAACAGCTGTTACTGTTCAAGCAATAAATCAATTAACAACAACGCGAATTTATTGTCCTTGTTCTCGTACTGAGAAATTTTTGTTGAATTTAAATTAAATCTGCTCCAGTCGCGTGATTTAATTAATACAAAGGAATTCTTTTCGCGTTAAACAGACACTTAGACGTAACCGGCCGCCTACTAGTTGTACTACAGCCAAAATCCTTTTCAAGGACAGAATAATTGGTTCTTTAAAATCCGTTGCTGGCGCCCTATCGTGAATGTTGCTAACACACACACACACACACACAATAATTGTTGAATTTGTCTAGTTTGTACATGAATTTTATATATAAATGAATATTTATATGTATTATGTTATATTACATTAATATTTATATATAAAATATTCATTTTGGACTTCGGGCGTCGTCCTGTTGATCAGCAACGTACTTAAAAATGGTACCACGGTTTCGTGAACCATCCCGGCTAAGGGGTCCTGTTCCCCTCTTGTTCACTTCTCCTTCTTTTTCTTCATCTTCTTCCACTTCATCTTCATCTTCATCATCTTCTTCTTCTTCTTCTTCTTCTTCTTCTTCTTCTTCTTCTTCTTCTTCTTCTTCTTCTTCTTCTTCTTCTTCTTCTTCTTTACTTCCTAGTTAGGACTCTGTCCTGTTCTATAACAACGGTCCTACATGCTGTCACTCCACCTCTTCCTTGGCCGACCAATGCTCCTCTTCGTATTTGGTTGGCTATCTCTTGCCTTTTCCACTAGCCTTGTGTCATCCTTTCTTGATGTGTATTCACATCACATACCCTTCTTCTTTCCGCAATCCAAGAATTAATATCTGTTACATTACACGTTTCTCTCATACTATCGATTGGCAACCTATCGTACCTTGTCTTTCCCAGTACCCTCCGTAATATAGTGATTTCTATAGTTCGTCGTTTTCTTTGAGATGTTGCTGTATCTGGCTTGGTCTCTGATGCATAGGATATTACTGGACGTATTGTGCTTTTGTAAACCCTATTTTTGTTTTTCTTGTGTGAGGTATTTATTATCCCATATAAGGTTATTCATACATCCAGCAATTATCCTTGCTTTCATCAATTGATGTCCCATTTCTTCATCTGCCCTATTGTTACTTGTAACCCTTGTTCCTAATTAGTGTACCTGCATTACTTGTTCTATTATTCTATCATTTATCTCACTCTTACACCTAAATGGGTCACGTGAAATTGTAAATGATTTTTTGTTTTCTTTTCCGCTATCTTCATGTTATATTTCTGACATGCTTTGTTAAAATTATACGCAAGTCTCTTTAAGTCATTTTAATTTTCCGCTTTTACAATAACGTCGTCTGCATAACATATAATATTAAACACATTTCTACACGTCCTATATCCACTCATATGCTTTACCTCCTTAATGATTCCATCCATACCTACATTGAAGAGTATGGCACTTAGGAAATCCCCCTGCATGATCCCTTTTGTTACAGGTATACATAGTAATTATATATATAGTAATTAATTATATCTGATGATGATAGTTGTATTACTATCGAAATATTTGTAATTTTCAAAATAAAAAATATTTTCTTGTTAAAAGTTTTTTTTAACAATAATATGAAATAACAAGAAAAATTTGAGCGTAAATGAATATATATATATATATATAATTAAAACTGGTGATTAGTGACTTTATTGGTGTCTTGTATTTTGTTTCCACTGTACCTACGACGATCAAGTAGACCGTCGTAACAGTGGTGTCAGAAGTGGGATAGAACGGTTAAGAGTGGAAAAAGTGGACACTTTGTACAAGACGAGCGTAATTCGTAATTAATCGGAAAACAATGGATGCCTGTCAGATGATAGAAAATTTCCAGGCGCTGTTGTTGCAGACAGAGGAACGACGACGACAGCAGGCAGAAAACCGACAGGATGAAAAACGCAGGCAGGAGACGGAAGAAGCAGAAAAACGACAGGATGAAAAACGTAAACAGGAGACAGAGGAACGGAAGAGTGAAACAGACGACATCAAAGCATTAATACAGGAGCAGAAACAGATGCAAGAACACAGTACGGCAGAATTGGGTCTCCTATGAGGTGAGCATAATAAGCACGTTACTAAACTATCGGATGTACAGGAATCAATAACATTAAAAATAGCTGAAGTAAAAAAAATCTGTCTCGATTGTTGAAGAATCGATGTCTACAAAAATATCTGTCATAGAAGAATCGATGTCTACAAAACGTCTGTCATAGAAGAATCCGTGTCAAACAAAAAAATATCTGCAGTAGAAAACTCAATGGCAAACATAAGAGAACAAATTAAAAGTAAAGTTGTGCAGTGGATGAAGATACAACCAAAACAACTTTGTGAATAGACTGTACCAATAATAAAGACAGAAAAAGACGCAGAAAATAAGTTAATAGAGAAAGTCACTTTGCCTGCAGTAGGGACAGTACATGTCAAAGCTCCAACCTTTGACGGAAGCAGTCACTGGGCAACGTACCTCCGCCAATTTGAAGCTGCGCAAATAATTGGACAGAGAAAGACAAGGCTGTTTCACTCGTTCTTGCAATAAAAGGGCATGCAGCAGAATTACTACAAAAAGTACCACCTGACAGCCAAAACACCTATGCCGAATTGATAAAACTCTGGAATTACGGTATGGTGATGAAAATTTGCGAGATGTGTACTGCACCCAGTTGAGAGCAAGGCGACAGCATGCCGGGGAAAGCCTTCAAGAGTTTGAAGCAAGTATCGACAGACTAATTAAACTGGCCTATCCTGAAGTGCCAGAAGATTTTCGAACGAGTTTTGCGATCAGACATTTACTGGCGGTGTCCGAGATAACGAACTACAGCAAGTGTTACAACTGGCAAGACACCAGAACAGTGCGGACGCCCTAGTACATGCTTTGCAATCTGAGGCCGCCAAATCAGCGTCTGGTTGGACAAGTCATAAAGTGTCCAAAAAAGATCGCGGTGTGCCGCTAAACGATCGCGACGGCACAGACGATGAAGAAGAAGAACAACAGAGACTCGACGGTCGGCGCCACAAAATAAAATAAGAAAGGATGGAAGACCGAAGTGTTAGAGATGTGGGAAACCTGGACATCTACAAAGAGATTGTCGAGTTAGAATTTAGCAGCAGGGAAACGAGCAATAGTCGGTACAACGGGGCGTGTGCTGACTACCTGGAGGAACGAAGCCCCTAGACAATACGCAATTTCTACACTTCAGAAAAACAGCGGGAGCTTAGTAGTTACCGGATTTGTTCAAGAAAGGCCAACCTCGATTACAGTTGACACAGGCGCAGCAGTTTTTATTGTGCGCCCCGACGTGGTGAAAGATCTCAAGCCAATCTGGTGCTCTTGCAGCTTGCGAACAGCTAATGGACGGCCTGTAAAAGTGTATGGAAAAGTGGAGATACAACTACGCCTCGGTCGACTTGAGTTTAAACGTCAAGTACTGGTTGCAAACATTGTGGCTGAAGCAATTCTTGGTGAGGAAGTTATGAACACATACAGATTTATAGTCGACTTCAAAAACAATGGTTTGAGAATCGGAAGAGAAGAGGTAATGCTCTCCACAATGACAACATCACAAAAATCGATGGAAGTCATAAACTAGGTGGCCATAACTGTTCCGCCAAACTCCGAAAAGATCATCATGGTTAGAACTGCGGTAGATACTAGGGGCAATCAGTGCTCTATATTCGAACCCCAGATAGTCAGCACACCGGGCATACTAATTGCCAGAAGTTTAGTAAAACCTGACGAAACCGGAAATGTACCTATTAGAGTAGCGAATATTTTGGATCAAGCTATCACTTTACAAAGCAATACGCGCCTAGGCAAATTGACTCCTGTGGCCTGGGTAGCCGGAATGACGCAACGAAGATCCAGTTCTTCGGATACTTCTAAATTACCAGACGAACTGCAAGAATTATTGAACAGATCTTCTAACGACCTCTCAAGTTGTGAGGTAAAAGAACTCAGACAGTTTTTGCATGAATTCAAAGATTGTTTTGCAGTTCGGGGACAGTCACTGGGAAGACCCTCCTTGTGCAACATCGCATCAATACTGGGGACACAACACCGATACGCCAACCTCCTTGAAGGCCTCCATTATCTAAGCAAGAGGAAATGTCTCGGTTAGTACAGGACATGTTGACAGAGGGAGTAATCGAGCCTTCGTCAAGTGCTTGGTCTCCTCCTGTAGCGCTGGTAGAGAAGAAGGAAAGTGGATTGCGTTTCTGCGTAGACTACCGGAGGTTAAATGACGTTACAAAGAAAGACTGCTATCCATTACCTCGCCTTGACGATACACTCGACACGTTGTCCGGAGCACAATGGTTTTCCACATTGGACCCGAAGAGTGAATATTGGCAAGTAGGTGTTCATCAAGAAGACAAGGAAAAGACCGCTTTCTCGACCCCAAGTGGCTTATTCCAATTTAACGTCATGCCATTTGGACTCTGTAATGCACCGGCAACATTTGAAAGATTGATGGACCTGGTACTCCGAGGCCTGGCAAGGAAAAAGTGCCTTGTTTATTTAGACGATGTCATAGTCATCGGGAAGGCTTTCAAAGGCCATTTGGGAAACCGTAAGGACGTTTTAACTAGAATTCACGGTCCCCAACTGAAGCTGAGCCCGAATAAGTGTTCTCTATTCCAGTAGGAAATACAGTATCTGGGCAGCGGGTGTTAGCATGGATCCTAATAAAGTAGACACCGTAAGAGGCTGGCCAGTGCCGAAGAGTAAACACGAAGTTCGGAGTTTCATGAGGTTATGCTCATATTACAGACGTTTTGTGAAGGGCTTCGCTACTATTGCTAAACCATTACATGAGCTAACGGAAAGTAAACGAAACTTTCAGTGGTCGAGACAGTGTGCTCAAGGATTTAGGACTTTAAAAATTGCATTATGTTTGCAGCCAATTCTCGCTTTCCCAGCTTCCGAAGGGAAGTACATTGTGGACACAGACGCAAGCAATACTGGTCTAGGAGCAGTTTTGTCTCAAGTGCAAAACGGTGAAGAACGAGTAATAGCGTATTACAGCAAGACACTTTCTAAACCGGAGAGAAATTATTGCGTTACAAGGAGAGAGTTTCTGGCAATCGTCGAGCGTTGGAGCACTTCCATAAATACCTCTATGGAAGAGAGTTTTCACTACGTACCGACCATGCCGCGCTTGCATGGCTCTTGAGATTTAAAAATCCGGAAGGACAGATGGCAAGGTGGCTTGAACGTCTGCAAGAGTACAAGGTACAACATCGACGGGGGCGCCTGCATGGTAATGCAGATGACTTATCACAAAGACCGTGCCCGGAAGACTGCCGACATTGCCACAGAAAGGAAGAACAAAACTCAAGCGAACATGTTCAAGCCATCACTCTAGATTTCCTGGCAGACGGCTGGACAACACAAGACTGTCGACAAGAACAGATGACTGATGAAGACATTGGACCGAACTTGATAGCAAAAGAGGAAGGTCGCCGCCCGGATTGGCAAGATATCTACCATGGTTCCGAAGTGCTGAAGGGCTACTGGGCACAATGGGAATCTTTTACCTTAGAAAACGGATTGCTAAAAAGGGCTTGGGAAAGTGCAGATGGACGAGACGTGGTCATGCAAATAGTTCTCCGAAGTAAAGTGCAGTCTGTTTTGAAGGAGATGCATGATGGAACATCTGGAGGCCATCTTGGCGTTAACAAAACCCTTGACGAAATACGGAAGCGATTCTACTGGCTTCATCTTCGCCACGACGTAGAAGAGATTCTATAGGACACTTGAGCAGCATTTTTTCGAAGGTTTTTGACGAGAACCAAACAGACTGGGACCAACGTATACCACTATTTTTCAAGGCGTATAGATCATCAGTACACGACACAACCGGCACGACTCCAGCAAAATTGGTGTTTGGGCGGGAGATTCGTCTTCCTGGTGACTTAATGTTCGGATCACCTGAGACTCAGTCCCAAGAGCCACAGAACTATTCCTCGCAATTAGAAAACCAACTGCGAGAAATGAATCGCTTGGTAAGAGGACGGCTGAAGATTGCCAGTGATAAAATGAAAACTCGGTATGACATCCGCAGCAATAGTGTGGGTTCCCAAGAACGAGATCAGGTCTGGTTATTCAACCTAAAGCGCCGTCGTGGTCGCTCATCTAAGCTTCAGTCTAACTGGGAAGGACCCTACTCTGTGAAAAAAAGAATCAACGATGTTGTTTATCGGATTCAACAGGAAGGACAGCGAAAGTTCAAGGTCGTCCACCTAGATCGCCTGCCTAAATATTACTTCAGAGACGGTTTGCCAGTTCGGGACGAACATGCTTAAGGGGGGAGAAGTGTTGCGACATCACAGAACAATTTACGTGTTTATCGAATGTTCGAGAAGAATCTCGCTCTAATGTGTGTGGCATACGTGATTGTCGGCGCATTTGCTAGACTGTACCAGAAGCAGCACGCACTGTGTCAAGGCCGCAATTAATTATGCCGTAGTAGAGATAATGCGTAGTTCGGAATGTTCTCGTCTGTGAGCGGGGGTATAAATACAGGCGGCAGCGGCCTTAGTATTCAGTATAGTTGCGATATATTTACAGTGCGATTACAAGTGATTATCAGGCGATATTACTCAATGTGTTCAGGTGGTTATTAGTTAACTGTTGTGTTTTATAATCGGACGGTATAGTGTAATACAATTGTGATTTGATATTATTTGACATTTATTTGCGTGTGAACAATTTTTATTTGATTTGTTATAAGGCACTGTGTTGTTAATTACGATCTGATTAACTGTGAAAATTAAAGCTGGTGATTAGTGACTTAATTGGTGTCTTGTATTTTGTTTCCACTCTACCTACGACCATCAAGTAGACCGTCGTAACAATATGAAAAATTAATTAATATAATTAATATATTAAGTATTGTAATTAATATTATTATATGATAAAATATTGAATATGATAATTCACCAAGGTACACGATAAATTAATATGAAAAATTAAAGGAGAAAAAGGAAAGAGTAATCTGCAAAGATGGACGGGTTCAAATATGGATAAGGAGAGGATTCCCAAACAGTAACAAACTGGAAGAAGAAGAAGAAGAAGAAGAAGAAGAAGAAGAAGAAGAAGAAGAAGAAGAAGAAGAAGAAGAAGGTATATCTTCATATACGATAAAATTTTTACGTTATAAAACTCCTATTCCTAGCGTAGAACACTGGTGTTATACTCTATCACAGACTCATAAATCCGATGCCGTACTGCATTATATAGATTGGGAAAGCTGTCGTATATCATACAAAGCGTTGCCATTAGTGTATTGACGGCGGCGGGCCTGCGGCGCAACAAATCGTTGTCAATGGAAAACAGATTTCAGCAGTGCTGCCAACATTAACGATGACACATTGCAGCTTCGCCTATCTGTGAGTCATCCTGTTGTTTATGAATATATATAAATCTGTAAATAATAAAGGCAAACGTACAAAAATACAACTTTTGTGTTGCGTTGTTTTTGAAAATTGTCTTGCATATTTTGTTTTCCCGCCTTTATAGAAAAAAGAATACAAATAAATACAACGTATGCCTAATGCAGTAAGCTTAATACAAAGTTGTAATTAGTTTATAACCAGTTATACAAAGTTTCATATAATACGTGTGACATCATGGGAAATACACAGATACATATTGTAACGAGAATCGTATATCGAACCGCGTAGAACATCCGAGAGCTTCCTTCCACTCGTCCCCCCCTCACCTAGTAGCCAGATGTTGCCTCAGTCAAGGCCGCGTTAAAGTTTGTTCTAGATTCTTCAAGAGGCCACTTGAAATACTCACTAGCGTCAGCATTAAGAGGCGTGCACATTGAGGATGGAAGATTTCTAGAAGGCGTGGGTTATCTATAAAAAGCCATAGCAGCCGGCTTGTGAGTTCAGTGGTGTTGAGCGATTTTTTTTAAGTCGGATCGAGTGTTTGTAGCGAAGCGTTGTTGTGTTATAATTAGTGCGAAATCCTTTCTAGTTGACATTATTATTGTGTGTGGACAATTTTTACTTGAATTGTTGTAAGAGGTTATCTTGTTGATTACAAATTATTAATTGCGATAATTAAAGCAGGTTATTAGTGATTTCATTGGTGTCTTGTATTTGGTTTTCCACCGTACCATACGACGATCAGTTAAACCGGCGTAACAACATTTTCCGTGTTCAACCAAACTGCTTCTCCTTTCCGCAATGGTTTCAATCGGAAGTCGCCTTTCTTCCGCTCTCATCAATACCTCATCATCAGTCAGTCTTCTAACGCATAGGGTATTCATACAAAGAGCATCACAGGGTATTTTTAAGGGCCCATTCATAAGGGTATTCTTAACATCCCAAAATCTTCAAGGACCTCCTTATCTGTTTCTTCTGGGTCCAGGTTTGTGAGTCACGCGTGCACGTGCTCAAAACAAATCTTTTATGAATTTCTTCCTGGTTTACAGGGACACGTTTCTGGACGGCAGAAGAGGTGCTTTATTAAAAAATACAGTTTTTTTTTTGTTTGCAGAAGCGCTCTTATTTGTGCAGTTCCATTTTTCACATCAGTTATACATTACTGGTGCATCTCACCTTCTGATGTAATCCAGCTTTGTCTATCATACACTTACTTATAATTTTCTTGTAACAACAATATTTTTAAGAAAACAGTTTTGTTAACACTGCACTATAAAATACCAGTCTATTAGTCATCATCATCATCTTCATCTTGAGGATTAAACCAAGGATGATTGGTTCCGGTCTCAAATAGGCAAAGATTAGAGCTGGTCACTCCAGCGCTTCCTCGGACCTCCCACACCTCTCCGTCCCCTCGGCTTATAGTTTAATAGATGTTTGGGAATGCGGCAGTCATCCATCCTGAAAAGATGTTCCCACCAGTCTATTAGTAACTTAGTAAACCAGTAGGGCTGATTTTTTTTTTTTTTTTTTTTTTTTTTTTTTTTTTTTTTTTTTTGAGGGCGGAGGCGAATTGTTTGACTATCGATTTATTAATCTCATCGTAATACCACGTCAGCAGGTTTGATGTTACGAAGGGGAAGCAAAGTTATGTTTCCGACCCTAACTAACACGTCCTATCGGTATCGTATCCAGATTGTGCGATAAGCCCACCTCACCACTTAGTTGACCTTATTCCCCCCGAAAAAAAGAAAAGCAAATCGTTTAACAGGGCTCTCTAAACATTCACGTTTCACGTTTAGCTGACAAGGCAACGTACAAACATAAGAGTCCCTCTCTTTACTGCATGTTGACGCCCAAACACACACCGGTATGTACAGGTTTCCTTTAATAAAAAACAATACAAGTAGACTACACTCCCTGAGCTGCACAACTCGCTCACTATTTTGAATAAAATACGTTTATTGTTGGATATATTTCGATATTCGACAATTTGTTTCTTATTGAAAAATTTCAAAAATCCCCATTACTCTATAAATGTTTTTGTGATATAACAATCTGAGCACACAGTAGTGTAATTTTCTAGAGCTCACAACATAACAATAAATACTAAAAGTTTGAAGCATTCGAATTTGGCTTACAGTTCCTTGCAGTCTGACTCCCTGCTAGATTTTCACAAATTCTCAAACGTTTGATCTCTTTTTATTTACTCTAGGGTGTAAAAATTTTGAAATTTTAAAAATTGAACACTACACTTTGATTGTGGATAAAGTCACCTTTAATTTGATAACCCATCTGAATTTTTTTGATTTTATCAAGCTTTCTACCTACTTTTTGTGCTCTAACGTCCAAAGATTTTGAAATGTTTAAAAACAAACATTCTATTCAGATTTGGGAAAAATTCCCTTTAATTTGATACCATACATGGGCTTTACGAGTTTTTTACAATTTTAAATCTCACATTTTTGTCTCCTGCCTACTTTTTGGGGAGGTTAGTCTCGAAAACAATAGAGTTCTGTAGGGTTAAAATGCGGACACGTTCGCCAAGTTTTCCGAAAATCGGTTGATGCGTT
The DNA here is from genome assembly GCA_034769895.1 of Magicicada septendecula. Lineage (NCBI taxonomy): Eukaryota > Metazoa > Arthropoda > Insecta > Hemiptera > Cicadidae > Magicicada > Magicicada septendecula. Next base: position 1,402,724,318 of record CM068367.1, read on the forward strand.
CAAAAGTTATCGTGAGGGTAATGAAAGTCATCTTAATGAGATAGACAGACAGACAGACAAGCAAATATCAAACGGTCGAGTTAAAACTGAGAACTCGCTTCGCTCGTTGAACTACTGTTACATTTACCGCATCATAAATTCTTTTCCTCTTCCATCGCTTCTTCTTCTTCTTCTTCTTCTTCTTCTTCTTCTTCTTCTTCTTCTTCTTCTTCTTCTTCTTCTTCTCCTCCTCCTCCTCCTCCTCCTCCTCCTCCTTCTCCTCCTCCTCCTCCTCCTCCTCCTCCTCCTCCTCCTCCTCCTCCTCCTCTTTCTTCTTCTTCTTAGACTTTTCCTTCTTCGATAGTCAATCCGTAGACTGGTCTACAACAGTCCTCCAGTCGGCTTCATTCTCTGCTGGCCCTCTTCATAACAACGTAGCTGTCGCAACCAGCACCTTGCATGCTTTGCTAGATATATTGCAAACGGCGTCTACCTCTGTACCTCTTTGCTTCTAGCGTGTCCTCCAGTAAAGATTGAGTAAAGTCTTGTGTCTTAGAATATGTCCTGCTAATCCGTCCCTCCTAAATTACATACCCTCCCGCAAAACATTACGTTCTCTCACTCTTCGAAAGACGTCTCCGTTTGTCACTCTGCGTCTCCATCTAATCCTCATCATTCTTTTATATCACCGTTGTTCAAATGACATTGATCTATTTTTCTCTTCTTTTCCCATCGTCCAGGTGTCACAGCCGTACAAGACAACACTCCAAACAAAAAACCTTTAGTGACATCTTCCTTGTTATCCATCTGATGTTATTAACAGTAAACACAGCTTCTTGCCGTCGGATGTGTACCGTTTCGCTTGAGCAACCCTGCATTTTATTTTCCTGTTACTTGCTCTTGCTTTCATCCTCGGTGGTTCTACTTCCTAGACACCGTGCATTTTCACATCTTTTTAATTCTTTTTCATCCTGCAGAATGCCCCGGTCATTATCACCTGCACTGCAAAGTCCCCTTCTTTGTCTCAAACCATTACCATAGTAACAAAAGAGTTTGCGATGTCCAGGCTATTGAGCCGTGGTCGATTGCTGTGATCTCTCATTCTCTATACGTTTCGACCACTCACCGTAGGCCTTCTTCAGTAAAAAAATGGTATAAAATGTTTGGCAAAAGGTGGGAGGCCAAACGTCATCTGAACGAGGTAAAAGCAATCTTACCTTAGCCGTAAGGTAAAGATTACCTTAGTCTTACGTTATTCATCTTTATATTGCATTCATTTTCCACGACGCCGCTCGTCCTGTCCATTATGGTCTTAAGAGCTGCTTCGCTTTCTGTAATTACTATCGCATTAATCTAACTACTCTGAATTCATTCAGAGGAAGAAAAAGTATGACATAGGAAAGTGGGGATCAAAAACAACGAATGAGTCAAAGTATAAAATTGTTGAAATTATCTTGAATTATTTACAAGAAATAATTTATTTATTTATTATTATTTATTTATTATTTATTTACAATTATTTACATTTGAAATTATCTTGTAAATAATTCTTGATTTTGTTTTTAGTGTTGTCTCCTTAGTAGGCTAAGTTTCACAGGTGTGCGGTCTAAGGCTGGCCGCACACTGGAGCGACATTTAGTTTCACGACAGAACCGTTTTGACGCATCGTGTTGCAAAGCGTCACTTGGGTGGAGAGAGGGTTGACACATTGGCTCACGACAAAACAATTTCTCATCAACAGTTTTCGAGCTGTGAAAGCGTGTGGTTCATCGGTTCGTGACTGGCATAATTTTGCATCTATTTCGGTTTCAACTACACCAACACTTGTTTCCATTTTCTACTCAATAGTACAGTAATTAATAATAGTAATAAATACACAACAATATGCGAGAACTGAGCGAAAGGACGATGGACACACTTTGCACGTAGGGCTAAATAAGTGTAATATAAACTCCCCGCCTTGTAAGGTTAGGGTCCAGCGCATGCGCAGTTCAAAGTAAAATGTCGCCAGCTGTTTTATTGCGAGAAATAAATTCAAGGAGTTTCGTCTTTGGTCGCGACAGGCCTCGTGGCACTTCCAGACAATGTGGCAGCCAGTGTGTGGTGCTTTATAGATGCTAATGGTAGTAGAGTCACCTGCGAAGCTTAGCGACACGATGCGCCAAAACGGTTCTGTCGCGAAACAAAATGTCGTTTCCAGTGTGCTGCCGGCCTAACTGTTTGCTGTTTATCACAGTGTGTACGATATAATTGTATGTGTAATGGAAAACCTTGTGTGGTACAATGCCATTTAACGAGGCCACAGGGAGCTGGGCGCGTGAACCTTTCAAAGTGAAAACGGACGTGCTCAATGGTACGTACCACTTGCAGAGTATCGATCGTTTGTCCCTCAACAGAATCCAAGTGATTGCTTGAATGAGCGTATAGTCTCTCTCTCTCTCTCTCTCTCTCTCTCTCTCTCTCTCTCTCTCTCTCTCTCTCTCTCTCCCTCCCTCTCTCCGTCTCTCTCGCTTACTCTCTTTCTTTCTCTCCCTTTCTCTTTCTCCTCTCTCTTCCCCCTCACACTATCTGTCTGTCTTGTAAAACTATCTTCTAGTACCACAACCGGCTTCTTATCTTCAGTTTTACAATAAATAATCTTATAACCCAATGTTGGTTAGAAACATATTCAAGTGGAAATCTGAATGATGTAGCCACTTCCTACCATATTTTAGTCAGGGGTTTGTGGAACATATTTTATAAATCAAGTATAATTATTAAAAATACAGGAACAAATGATGATTTACAACTTCATAATAAATTTGATGATTTATTACAAGCTAAGTAAATTTCACAGCCGAAATCTCTCTTAAGATAACTACATTTAATGAGAAAACTAACGATAAGAAGGCTCAAAACCTGTAGCTAACGTTTCGTCCTAATAATAACAACCTGAAACCCTACATAAAGCAAAATTAGAATTTCATAAACACAGCAACAAAATATTCTTCTCCTAAAACTACCAACAATGCGTTTAAACGGAGCCTTTATCTTTCATCACTGCAGATTCTTCGTGCAGATTAAAGTCGCACGTGTGCGACTAAGGCCGCTTGTATTCAGATGGCATTGTCAAAACGTTTCGGCGCCGATCCCATTACGATAATAATGACAAATTTAAAATACCTCTTTGTCCTTTTACAAAGAACAAACAGTTTACATAATAATGTCTTTCATAATGAGGTACATAAAACCGACGTTTCCATTTTGCACACTTACTACTACTGGCACATTAGTTTCTGTTGTGGTGTTGATTTATTTATTTAATAAGTTTCTTAATGAAAGGAGGACAGAATACTCAATAATGGGAATAGAAATTGGATCAGATAGTCGTATGTTCATTTTTGTAGATGATCACGTTGTTGTTAATGAAATATGATGATTCATTTATGATGAGAGAGCTAACGGATGATTATACAAAGTGAAGTCTTAAAATTAATTAGAGACAACAGATTATTTATGTTTAGAAAAAAAGTGAATAACAATGTGCCAGACGGTGGAATTATAAGACTCTGACATTGATATAAATTACTGGGGAAGCATAATTAGCCAAGAGGGAACTTGCGATAAAGCTATTATCTAGAGACTCACTCAAGTACGAATGATGACTATCCAACAGCTAAACTCTTTCCTCCGTCATCAAGAGTTAGAATGAGTATTAACATTAGTTTGTATAAAACAACTGTGCAGCCAGTTACAAAATATGCATCAGAGTGTTGGCGGATGACAAAAACGAAAAAAATTAGCAATGGTTGAAAAACGTTTAGAGGATTTTGTCGGGCATCGTTCGGCCAAGATCCACTGTAATCGTTTTACAACAGTCTGTCGCTATTTGCGGCCTGAAAAAGATCCCTGAGGGTTCGAACATAACATTTCGTAACATCGCTGTTATACATAGCGACCGACCACGATCTAAGAGCCCGGTTTTTAACTATTTTGATAATATTGACACCAGCCGAGTAAGCTGACGGTAAAGAGAGATTAAAGCAAAAAAATATATAAAATTTTATTTTATTACTCCGGTTGTGCAATGTTCACACATTTTCCGGAACCGAAGATTACAGAAGTGATTGAATTCTCAGCTTCCACTGCTGCTTGTCCACCCAATGATCTTCTTCAATTTCTCGTTCCCTCAATATAGTCTGAATTTCTTCTATCCAAGTAATAGGTGGTCCTCCTCTTTTTCTTATTCCTGGTGGGGCCATTCTTTAACTCTCCTTGGCAATGTTTTTATAATTTCCTAATATCTTTTCTAAATATTTTCGAATTATAATATATTTTATACTTTTTATTGTCTGTTCATTTTTCTTGATTTTTTAGTTTCACTTAGGACTACGTTTTACAGGTATGCCTAACTGGTTTTTATATTCAATTAGAAAATTGTCGATACCTACAACGATCTAATTGTGTGTGTAATGGAAAACCTTGAGTTTTAGTGTCAGTTAACGAGGCCACGGGGAACTTGGCCGTGTGAACCTTTTAAAGTGGAAATGAACGTGCTCAATGGTGCGTACCACTTTCAGAGTTGCCAACCAATTGTTTGACGAAAGTAAGTGATGTGCGTGTGGGTGTAGTCTCTCTCTCTCTCACTCCTTCTCTGTCTGTCTGTCTCTCTCTCTCTCTCTCTCTCTCTCTCTCTCTCTCTCTCTCTCTCTCTCTCTCTCTCTCTCTCTCTCTCTCTCTCTCTCTGTGTCTCTTTCTCTCTCTCTCTCTCTCCCTCTCCCTCTTCCTCTCTTTGTATAGTATGTTCTACTGTCTCTATCTTTTCTCTCTATTCCTCAAGGTTTTAACATTTTGCAGTGATACAAGTAAAACTTGGATATGAAAAACTTAGATATGAAATATTGTTACGAAATGCGGAACGTTCTCGTGTGTTCGATGGTGTCGTTCTACGAGCTTCTCGGCTAGCCCTGCCGGTGTGTGTTTCTGCCAAGGCCGCGCTGAAGTATCCTCTAGAATTTTTTAGTGCTTGTTAAGGACACATATTATGGAACCCTGCAGACTATAAATAGACCACACCTGCCGCTTTATTTTCAGTTTATTTCGGGCGATTACACAGTGAGTTACGTGAGCAATTTTCCTTAGCGCGGATCGGGTGTTTGGCAAAGTATTGTGTGAAGTGTGTGTGTGGAACTCTATTATTTGACATTATTATTGGGTGTGGACTAATCTAACGGGAAATATTGTACAAGCTGATTTCGAATTATTAATTTTGATAATTACAGCTGATACTTAGTGACTTTATTAGTGTCTTGTACTTTGTTTTTCACTGTACCATACGACGATTAGTGAGACCGTAACAATATATTGGAATCATCTGTCACCTTACTTTAACCAAAAGGCAGCAGTGATCAAAGTGAGAAACAAGACTTCTGAGAAAATAGGAATAAGATGAGTCTTAGGCAGGGTGATTTTGTCTGTGCCTTTTATTTTGTATTAATAAGAAACAATCAAAGGAAGAATTTGCAGTACAATTAATAGGCATGAAAGTTTATGGAAGATTATTAACAATTAGATTTGCAGATGTTACTTTACTGACTACCGAATGCCTGGACTCACTACAGAGCTTGGTTGACAAGGTTGCGGCTGTAAGTAAAAAAAAAAAACAGACTGACATAAAGTGTTAAAAAATACGCCAGTTTTAGAGATACAATAACCTCAAGAAAATTAGAGTGGTAATGGAGAGTTGATAGCTAAAGTAAGAAAAGAAAGCTAAAAATATAAGTATTTTGGAGCAGTTGTTAGCGTAAAAAGATACAGTACCGTTTACCAAATGGTAAAAGCTTTAGAGCATGATAATGTCTTTCAGCCGCCAGCTAAACGCAACATTATTATGGTTACTAACTGACTGATTGTTTCTCTTTTGCGCAAATGTTGCGTTTAGCTGGCAGCGCTGGTACCGAAGCTTCACCGCCGACGGCAGCCGCTCGTTGCTGTTCCTTCTCGAGCTTCTTTCGTTCCCGACACTTTCTTACTCGTTCGACATTTTGTCTTTCTTGATCTGAGCCTTCTCGTCTCTGGTATCCATTGTCGAACGCAGTTTTAGTCAGTCGCCACGTTTGGTTACTATATATCAGCAGCAGTGTATTTCACCACAACACAAAACAAATCTTTATTTACATATTGCGACGTATCAAAACAAACCTTTATTTACAACAATCCCAATGACGTCATGCAATGATGGCGTCACGCAATGATGACGTCATACAGCGTTACATTTTACACAAAGTTTTCAAACGATGCAGTACAGACAAAAGACCATGTAAAACCAAATTTATTCTCACTAAAACGTTTGCTAAACTCAATGTCAGCAGCGATTATTTCTGTCTTGATGCGTTTACATATCACATTTCTAGACTGTGGGGAATCGAAAGTGTGGAAGCGTCACGCAATGATGACGTCATACAGCATTACATGTTACAGAAAGTTTCAAACGATGTCAAGCTAAAAGACATTATCATGTGAAAAGTGACTACACTTAGAAGATGAGTTCAACAATTGGACAAGTAAAAAACAGTGTTTAATACGACGCACAAACTGTATTCCAGTAAAGACGTAACTCTGATTCTCAAATTTCAAATGGTGAGATACTACGTTTGACTGTATAAAATGGGAGGTTGGCCTCTGAATAAGAACGCCATTGACAGATTAGAGACGTTCAAAAGGTGAACTTATCGATGAATTTTAGCAATACGTTGGACAGGTAACATCTTTGATAATGAGATGATAAAAATTATAGAGAAGAAGAAAAAAATTATTAGTATAATGTTAAATACGTGGACACATAGTGCGCGTAAGCAGGCATAGTGCACCTTCTACAAGTTATTATACAGGACCGGAGCCAAGAGATAAGGAATCCGTACTTTCTGGTTAAAGAACGTGAGAGGCTGGCTCAACTGCATCTCAACAGACTTATTTAAAGCTGATGTGTCTACGGAAAAACCAAGAGGACGATCAAGAGCAGCGTTCTTCAAAGACATGTGAAAGGAGATGAACTTCCTATACTACTGCGATTTAAAGAGGACAACGATGGAGAGAGACGCCGCTAACACGACAAGGCGTTGCCTTTAGATGATGATGATGTCTAGAGTTTACACTACCGTTAGGATTACCAACCGTCTTAGAGGCGATGGGGCTTGAAGAAGAAGAAGAAGAAGACGCTCTTTGTTGCCAGAGGTATCATATTGTTATCTCTGCCACTTTGTTTCCATTTTCTGAATGTGTAGCTCCCAGCTATGTGAAATACTTGATCGTTTCTATGCATTTTTTTATGTCAAGTAGTTCTCTGACTTATCATTTTCATTTTATCTTCACTTATTGATAGTTCTATTCCTTTTGTGCTTTCTTCAGAGGGCGTCCATCGGTTTCGTCCGCTTTATTCCTTTACCCAAACGTTTTCCACTTCAACTCATACACAAACATATCGACTGCGCTGGAGGTAACCTATGTGATCAGTTTCACACTGTGGTTTCACACACACACACTCTCTCTCTCTCTCTCTCTCTCTCACTCTCTCTCTCTCTCACACACACACACACACACACACACACACACATATTTATTTGAACACTCATTCGACTAGAATGAGTTCAGCAACATGGAGAATGATGCAATATTCTTACGAAAATCTTTACACTTCGAGAGGCGACATGGACACCACAAAGCTGTAAACATTGATGGACCAAGAAAGCATGGTAGAAGAATAACAAAAATTAAATTAAATTAAATAGCAGACAGTAGTAAAAAATTAATGAAAATATTACTCCAACGAGCATGCGCACTTTGGGATGGGATTTTTCTTTTATACGCTTATTTTTCGGAAGGGGGGTGGAAGGCTGTCTGATTAGTTGTGAACCGCGCAGAAATTCGCAACGGTTGGTACGCGGAAGTGTCTGAAGACCTTTCGATCAGGAAGGTAGGATTTTCTCTGGTACAACGGGTCGAAGCAGCGTGCATCAGCAGCACAGAGGCTGCCGTATAGTAATGGAAAGAGGAGAGGGGAAGGGGTAGCTCACAAAAGGTAGCACTTGTCACACCTAAGGCAACCGTAACTTCCAATCTGTCTGTTTTCATATCCGACACGGCAGCGATGTTGGCAAGACGGATGGTTGGTGAAGCTTCGCAAGAGCGGCGAGGTGGGCAGAAGAGAGCTTACGATGGCTCGTTGAGAGCAAGGCTCGGGGGGGGGGTATGAGTATTCGTGGAGTTGGGCCTTCTTCGTCCGTACTAAAGCGTGTGTTGGGGGAGTAAGGAGAAGTGGAGAAACCTGTGAGGCAGGGATCGCACAATCTCGTCGAACGATGGAACGCTGATAACGATATTGCGGCCGGACCAGGGAGAGTTGGAATACCAGGCCGCAATGTCAGTCATTAAGAAAGGTTCGGCGTATTCTATGAATGCCCCCTCTTTTGAGACAATTAATGAAAGGAAGGGAGGGGGAGAGAGAGAGACAAAGAGAGAGAGAGGAAGAAAGAGATCATAAAAAAAGTCGTGGAGTGGACACAGTCGCATATGACTTAACAATACTCCATTATATTGACTGTCTTTGTTACTACGTATTTACCAACAATTATAATGCGCTCTACTATTTTTGACTTACTTTTTAATTTTCTGTTCTTTTTCACTAAACTATTGCAACAGTACAAATATGTTGAGTACTGAGCATAGCACCAAGTAATTTAAATAAGTGATTAGAAGACATAAATAACGCATTTTGATAATAATAATCATTTTGCCTGCAATATAAACTGTAATAGAACTTGCATGTTGAGACAGGAAGTAGAGTCAGCTGCTCTTTCCATGTGTGTACACACGTAAAAGGTTTGTGTGTGGTGCGACTAGTTCATTCATGAAAAGCGCCACCCTTTCAGTAATGATATAAATTATTGTATTTAAATTAATTTATAATGCTTGTGTGCATGGAAACGAAAAACTAAAGACACCAAAATGTGTGGTTAAAAATAACAAACAAGTGTATAACAAATAGTGAAAAACATACAAGAAGTGTTTGTGTAGGAAGTTAAAAATCAATAGTAATTAGAGTAATTAAGATAAAGAAAAACGGTTTGTGCATGATGAACGCCTAAACAATTACATTATGAATATCGGATAATGTGCTAAAGACTTCACAATTCGCGAAGACCAGCAAATTAAATGTCATTAGAAAGCGTGGGGTAAGAGTGACGCTCTTAACAATTTCAGACATGCAGAATATTGTCGAGACACGATTTTGCCGCTATGGGTATAAATACGAGGACGCGCAAACATCGCTTTCTTTCTCCTCAGACCATCTTAGCAGCCGGAGGTTCTGCTCAAGAACTACAACTTTTCTTCGTTCGATTACTGATGTAATCGGAGGCTATGTCCAACAACTAGAACTTCTAGATTTGATCGACGACCATGGCAGCCAAAGAATCTACTTTGAAACAACAACCACAGTAGATCAACCACAAGCAGAGTACGAGAATCCAGTGTAGCAGAGTTCGAGCATCCAATGATCCAGAGTACGAGCATCCAGCGATCCAGAGTACGAGTATCCAGCGGACGGGGGACGACTAGACTCCTAGAATACCCGACTCCAGGACTTCCAGGACCGAAGAGGATCATTCGTATCCAGGAATGAAGAGGACACGCTTAAGATGTACCACACAAATAACAAGGTGACAAATAACCATGCATTTATAAGAAACCGAGATCGAACCAAAAGACTTTAAATATTAAAGAAATAAAGAATAAACAATTCGATTCTAAGATGAGTCAAGTAACTGTATAGTTGTAGATATGTTTTTTTTTTTGTACGTTAAGTACAGTAATATGAAAGACTGTGTAACGATAATAGTTAGCAGTAACTGTAATTTAAAATATAATTGTTAGTAGTAAATGACGACCTTGTCAGAGAAATTAATAGAAATCAATGAATATGCCATAAAAAAAGAAATTAATATACAAGAGTAGATAATCAGTAAGATAATTGAGCTAGCTGAGAGCAGCATAGAAAATTAATAACAGTGTATTAGCAATAAGATTTTTATAATATGTTTTTGTGTCAAATAAGACTGCGAATTATACGCAGTAGGTACGTAAAAATACGAGTCATTTAAAATCGTAAATAAATAAGAAATTAACGTGTAATCTGAGATTGCAAATTACCCGTATTAAAAATGTCAAAATAATAATGAGTTTCTAAACCGCAAAACAAATAAAAAAAGTGTTAATAAAAATTTCATTCTTGCACACACACGAATTTAATGTAATGTAATATACCTAAAGATATGTCACACATCAATTATTTAAACACATTAAATTTGGTAGTGTTGTAAATGGCTTCCAAAAACGTGGGGCTAACACATTAAAACCGTGTGTTGTTGTAATATATTTTACCACGTTCGTTGTTGCTTTAGTTTAATTCGTTTTTAGTTTCGCGCGTTAAGTTTACTTTAGTGCGAAGGCGTTCATTAATTATTTCTACTAATTAACGTTAGATTTTGACGTATCGTTACTAACGTAAACAACGGAAAACAAAATCAATACGTACCCGTAGCAACAGCTGTCAGCGCTCAAGGACGCTTTCCATTGTTTGACACGCTAAATTATACCCAGCTTCACCAATTGATTTCATCAAAGATTATGTATTAACAAAAACATTCATTCACTCATTTGTATCAGAGTAGGAAATATATATCTCGTCATCCTTTGCATGCACTTTCTCTGTCGTAAAGTTTTGATGGCACAATTGGGCTTTAGTCTCCATGGGCCAGCGATTCCAAACCAATTTTTAATTGGGCCTGAACTTAAGTAATAAAATGTTACTGTTAATTTTCAGACCTCAATAAGATGTAATAATTGTGTTTTCTACGTATATGTTACAATGGCTTATATGGAGTGTCTTATTTTACGCTTACTTTACGTTAAGTAAGTCTTATTTTATTTGCCAGAGGTACAAAGGGCTATTGGAAAGACAACAAAAATGGTAGAAGGATTTTTGAAGCCAGAACGGACTGGGTGTTAGTGACCCTGGATGTTAGGAAGAAAGAAGAGAACAAGAACAAGAACAAGAACAAGAACAAGAACAAGAACAAGAACAAGAACAGGAACAGGAACAGGAACAGGAACAGGAACAGGAACAGGAACAGGAACAGGAACAGGAACGAGAACGAGAACGAGGACGAGGACGAGGACGAGGACGAGGACGAGGACGAGAACGAGAACGAGAACGAGAACGAGATGATGATGATGATGACGATTTGATGGTGATAAAGAAGGAAATATGCTGATAATGATAATGACGATTATGATGACGGTGGTGGTGATGGTGGAGTTGGTGGTGATAGTGCCGACGACGACGATGAGAGGATCGAGCGTGAAAATCGAAGGTAAAAAAAAATAATAGTTCCATTCGATAATTTGGAAATTTTAATTAGGGCTTTCCGCCTATTCTATGTAAATACACAACAAAACGTGTTTTTGTTTTTTTACATTAAAACAGCCCGAAATATATCTTAAGCATCAACGTTGGCGACTGAGAAATCTCAGAGTTTGGTATAAGAAGGCAAGAGTGTTGCCTCACGAACAACAAAGTCAGACAGCAACAACGGGGGGAACGACAGCAAAAATCACCGGCCTCTGAAACGTGGAAAAAATAACAACACGACAAAAGTCTTATTAAAATTCCAGTTCCCAAAGGAGAAAACACACGCACACAGCAACATACTCGTATATTAAACACGCAGTGTTTCTAAACAGACTCATATTTTGCCGCACATGCGGAATAGCGCGCCGCGTCTGAACATAAACACAGACAACGTTTACAAAAAACTTTTAAACTTCTTCAAAATTTAAATTGTTTTTTTTTTATAAACATTATACTGAAAATTCTTAACTTTATAACGATAAAACTTAAAAATTTTTAAAGATAATTTTAAAACTTTTTAACACAACTTTGATTAATGAGTAACTACCAATTCTACTCTTTAAAGCTCCTAAGCGATGGGTGGACTTGTATCAGGTAAACCCCTCTGCCGTAATATGTTTTCACTTGGCTAGAATTTGGGATCGACCTCAGAAACTTTGCGTTAGGCCTTTCAACAGGATTTTTTAACCTCCACCCGAAGCTTCTGAGAACGATGTCAGATTTTAGTCAAGAAAAAAATATACGAGTGGGGCAGTCAAGATAGAGGGTTGACACGAGTTCCACATTTTACCACTTTCAGTAATCACGCTAAGTATGCTAAGTATTAAGTGATACGCCTGAATATACGGGAAACAATACAGAAATAAACGTCCCTGAGGTTCTACAGGGTGATGGCCTGCCCCACACCTTTCTATGGGTCTGAGAATTGAACTTAACTAAATCTCAAGCCAGTCGTTTTTAAGCGGCCGACGTGAGATTTCTCAGACACGTGGCTTGTGTGTAAAGTTGTAATTAGCTGCTTCATTGGTGTCACTTACTCTGTTTCCACCGTACAGCACGACACTCCGAGTGACCGTCGCAACAGTATTATATTCTGTGTATTCTCATCGACGGTTAACAGTAAAACCTTCAGTTTTCATTAGTTTTATTAAAACATTGTGACTGTTTTTACTTTGGGCTAGATTAACTTACAATATTTCAGATTAATAATTTGTTTTTCAAGATAAATCAAGTTACAAGTTTTGAAACAAATAATTAGTTTTCTTTCCATACAGGTGCCGTGTGGTGTATATATATGTTGTTGGTCTAACAGTAATATGTTGCCGCGCAGACTGCCAACTTTGACGTGATTCACTGCGGTACTTTACCAAAAGAATTTAATAATACACTCCACCGACGTACACCACGCCCACTCACTTCGTTACCCACCCATGGGCGTCCTTACCCGTTCTGTGCGTTCACACACACACACACACACAAATCCATACATTTGCAATTGACAATACTGTTGCAAAAGTTTTATTGGTATTCAGACGTGTACCTAAAAACACTATAATATGATAGTACTATTATGAGCGTGCGAAAGGAAGTAGAGTTGCAGGTATCGATATAAAAAATTTGACAAGAAACTCTGAAAAATTATTAAATTTAAGGATTTCAAGAAACACTAAAGCGATACAAAGTTGTGTTAACGGTACCTCGTGACATCAGTTATCAAACACACTGCGCGTCTTCTATAGCATCTGTCCAAAATTATCAAATAGTGCCACTATTACTACTACAGTGGAACTTGGTTATAACGTCATTGAAGGGACCAAAAAAATAATGACGTTATGTCCGAGTGACGTTATAAAAGTGTCGTTATAAAAGACCCTTTTTAATCACTAGTAAGGAAGGAGAAATAAAAAAAAAAAGATCTTTGCATTATTAACATTATTCGTGATATTTATTCTACAGTTTACAAACTGCATTTCATTTATACAAACAGCATGAAGAATATTTTAAAAGATCAAAAAGAAAGTACATGTAACTTACATTTAGGCTTACTGTCGAAAGTAATCCGTATTTTTTTTTTAACGTTCCTTTCTGAAAAATAAATTCTTTCTGTTGTGCTGTGGAGATGCTGCGCTGCATTGAACGTGTCGTCAGACGTCTCTCTAAAGCAGTAAAATCATGAAAGAGTTTCGGCGGCTCTCATTGCTTCCTGTACTGTCGGACAAACGATGTCGGCATCCTCCTCTTGCTCAGCATCTTCTTCAACACTATCTTCTGCTTCTATGTTTTTTACTTCCGCGATAATTTTTGCGTCACTCAACACTTGGAATGTTTCTACTTGGTCATCCACTGATGCATAGGAATCAAGTTCATTTCCAAATTCATTTACGTCGAATTTCTTAATCCACTCCGAGAGCGGCAAGTCGTCGTCTTCGTCATCATCGGGTAAATTTTCATGTACGAGTACGCGCGCGCACATATATACGTTTATATGAAATTTAGAGTAAAATATCTGAGAAATTTTTGACGCTATAACAGAGTAGTACAATATTTAGTGACGTTAAACCGGGAATTTTTATAATTTTAAAGATATCAGTTTGACCGGACTTATGACAAAATAACGCTACACCCGAGTTAACGTAACAGCCGAGGCCGTAATAACCAAATTCCACTGTATTTGAATACAGAAAAATTCAAATTGGAAGTTTCACGTAGGCGTATATATTTTAATGGCACATAACGTAACATTCTACTTAATGATTTAAAAACCGTTATTATATTTTTTTTATATCTTAATAATTTCACTGAGCTCTTAACTATATTAACTAAATATAATTAAATCACTACCGAATCGGAACACAAAGTTTTTATGGGTAAAAACGTAAACGTTTTACCATATAGCCTGAACCGGTTTTCGCTTTTAAAAAGCGTCTTCAGAGGCTGCCGCTGGGAGCACTGTCCGTCTTGTTCTTGGCGACGGTATCGACTATTGAAGGATCGATGTTGTATGTGTGTGGGGTGTGATATGTTCGAATAATGCGTGTGATTTGAATTGTGTCTGCTCGTTTAGGATGTCGTTTTTATGTGTTTTCCGTGTATTTGAATATTTCCAATTGTTCAAGAGTTTCTAGTTTTCTGCCTTTTGTGTGTACGTGTAGAATATCCATGTTTTTTATTGTTGATGTTTTTGTATGTGTGGTTTGCTGCAATGAGGTGGTTACCAAAGGTGGATTCGGTAGTGGAGTGTAGTGGCTTTGTGTGTTCAATGTATCTTTGTTTGAAGCTACGTCCTGTCTGGCCTGTGTAGAATTTGTTGTAATCTGAGCAGTTTAGTTTGTAAACACCATGTAGATCGAATTTGTTTTGTACTTTGTGTGTGTGTTCTGATAGTGTGTGTTCTGTTTTGTTTGTAGTTTTGTATGCGATTCTGTTTTTTTTTTTTTGAATTTGTGAGCTATTTTTTTCAGTGTGGTTGTTGATGTTTGTTAGTGTTATGAATTTGTTGTTTTCTTAACTATATTATTAGAAACAGGTTGATGCGTTATTGTGAAACATACGTTAAACAGATAGACAGACAAATGCTAAACAGTCGGGTTAAAACTGAGAACTCGCTTTGCTTGTCCAGCTCCAGTACTCGAATAACTACTTACTATTCAAGTTTGCTCCTAACATTTCGAAACACAGAAATGTCTTCGCGTGCACCCAACAAGTCAAACCAAAACAGCAGTTTTTTTTAACAGTGTGTGTCTTCCTTTCTTACTGCCCCTACAAATTTTCATTCCCACAAGTAGAGGTAAAATAGTAACAAACATTGGCTTCAGTTAAATGATACACCAGACCCTTCAAACTCGATACTTTTAACACTGCTGTCTACGAAAAATCAACTCGAAAAAACAATTGTTTTTCTTGTTTCCTTTTTCGTAGATTTTTGCTGATTTCTTTTTAAACGGAACCTGCGCATACAACCAGGCTTGTGGTTTTGTAATTCTCAAGAATACCTTCATTGTACACCTGATATCTGTACAGTCAAATGGTTCCACTTAGTTTGGGCACGCTCTCGGACTATATATTGATTGTGGTGATTGCTGAATACGTCCTTAAATATAATTTAAATAGTAGTAAAATAGTCCTATTATTGAATGTCTCTGTGTCTCAGTGGTTTCCTATATGTTAGTGGCCGTTTATTATAAGATAAAATCAAATTTGTAAGGAACTGAATATTACGAGTATACTCGACAGGATTGCCCAGTATCGGCTGAATTGATGGAAACATCTTTTCCGAATGGATGACTGCCGCATCTCCAAACAACTATGGAACTATAAGCCGAGGGAACGGAGAGGTGTGGGACGTCCGAGGAAGCGCTGGAGTGACCAGCCTTAATCTTTGCCTGTTTGAGACCGGAACAAACCATCCTCAGTATATGATGTGGATGATGATGATGATGATGATCAAGTTTATAAACTTAAATTTTTGCTCATTTTAATTTTAACCTTACCCGATAGGCAAAATATACAACGGTGAATTGACCATATCTTGTTTCTTGAATTTTATGGTTTTTAATATTGTTTTATGTTTTATATGCTCTCTGTAGTACATATACAAATGGAGTTGTTACAAACAATATGCTAAGTATCAAAGTTTTCAATTACGTATACTACTTAGTATGCTAAGTATTCTATGTAGGCCTACGATGGTGTCGTCTAACTTATGAGCCTAGTATTTAGCAGTTACACCGACTTAATCCAGTTTTGAATAAAAACGCCGCACAGCTTGTTGCTGCCTGCAAAGGCTTTTACATATATTTTTTCTAAATTTTGACTTTCATTTTTGGGATACAGATTTATTCACTGATTTGCCTAAAGCATATTATGGCGTTCCATTACGAAACCTATGGACTGCCATGCATCAAGATGGTGTTAGTTCGTAGTACGTAATATTTACTGTGCAGCCAATTACAACAAATGGTCCGAGTGTTGGCAGGTGATAAAAAAAGTTCTCAGTTTTAACCTGACTGTTTAGCATTAGTCTGTCTACCGGTTTGAGGTATGTCTCACAATAAGGCATCAACCTATTTCTGTAACCTGTTTCAAATAATACAGTTAAGAGTTCAGTGAGCTTATTAATATATAGGGTGATTGAAAATTGTCGGCAATCTCTCGGAAGCTGATTCTATAGCTAAAAATAAGAAAAAAGGTTCATACAGACATAGGTCCTAAAACGGTTCGTTAGCGAGTTACGACTCGCGAACCAGTTCGCCTCCTCCACTTCGACCGTTACCAATATTTTAAGTGGAGCTTGTCGGATATCCGGGCTGCTGCACCATGTAAAACATGAAGTAATAAGAAATGGAGCGAGAAAATTTTAAAGAAAACATTCATGGAAGTCTTGGATTTCGTTGTCCATAACGTGTCCGTTTCTTAACTAAATATAATTATTTCACTACGACTTGGAACACAAAACTTGTTATCGGTAAAAACGTAAAGTTTTACCTTACAACCTGAACCGGTTTTCACTTTTAAAAAGCTTCTTCAGAGGTTTAAAAACCTCACTTTTTAAAAATGAAAACCGGTTCAGGTTGTAAGGTAAAGCTTTTACGTTTTTATACATAAAAAGTTTTGTGTTCCGAGTCGTAGTGAAATAGTTATATTTGTTTATGGAATATTTAAACAACGTAGGTTGATGTGATATGGACACACACAGCAAATGAGCAACGAGAAGGATATTAGAATATCAACCGCCCAATCGCAGGAAAAGAGCTACACCTCGAATAACTTGGAGACAGGATGTGGAGGAGGATATGAGGTATTTACCAGGCTGTAGAGATGCGGGAAATACCCGCATCATGTACGAAATGAAATACCACTCTTTGTTTTTCCCTACTCGCAATATTCTAATAAGCTTACATTTTGTTATTAAAATCTGTGTTCCAAAATGAATTTACAATTACATAATATAACGTCATAAAATATTACTTGATTTCTTCTACTAAATTATTTTTTTAACTATTTAAAAATGCCTCCGTCTTCTTCTTCTTCTTCTTCTTCTTCTTCTTCTTCTTCTTCTTCTTCTTCTTCTTCTTCTTCTTCTTCTTCTTCTTCTTCTTCTTCTTCTTCTTCTTCTTCTTCTTCCCTTATTACAGTTTATTACTATTTTGGAATCTTACCTTGTCCATATTTCTATCAATGAACCCGTCCATCGTTGCAGAATACCCTCTTCTTTTCTCCTTTAATTACACGACTGCCAAAAAGGAGTGTTATGTTTTCAGTGATAGGGTATGTATGTATGTATGTATGTATGTATGTATGTTTGTTCCACTATAACTTTTTAACGGCTTTACCGATTTTGATGTTCGATGGCTCGATGGATTCCTTACTTCACCAGAAGTGTCATAGGCTATATATCACCGTGAGTTGACTTCCGGTTTTGACCGGAAGTGAATAAAAGTGATCGGTTCTAAGGATTTTTGCAATTCAAAATGCTATTT